>JAQNBH010000008.1:48911276-49461813 GCA_028752905.1 Cladorhizidae sp. MBARI D1340-BT2 | reverse complement strand
AGTGTCTTAAAAGCACTCTTTGCCACCATTGGGGGCCAGCATATGCTGTAAACATTCCCAACCCTCTATACGTACTGTATTATGTGCAGAGGTAGGGCTGCCTAGGCTAATATTATGTGTAGAGGTAGGGCTGCCTAGGCTAATATTATGTGCAGAGGTAGGGCTGCCTAGGCTAATATTATGTGCAGAGGTAGGGCTGCCTAGGCTAATATTATGTGCAGAGGTAGGGCTGCCTAGGCTAATATTATGTGCAGAGGTAGGGCTGCCTAGGCTAATATTATGTGTAGAGGTAGGGCTGCCTAGGCTAATATTATGTGCAGAGGTAGAGCTGCCTAGGCTAATATTATGTGTAGAGGTAGGGCTGCCTAGGCTAATATTATGTGCAGAGGTAGGGCTGCCTAGGCTAATATTATGTGCAGAGGTAGGGCTGCCTAGGCTAATATTATGTGTAGAGGTAGGGCTGCCTAGGCTAATATTATGTGTAGAGGTAGGGCTGCCTAGGCTAATATTATGTGTAGAGGTAGGGCTGCCTAGGCTAATATTATGTGCAGAGGTAGAGCTGCCTAGGCTAATATTATGTGTAGAGGTAGGGCTGCCTAGGCTAATATTATGTGTAGAGGTAGGGCTGCCTAGGCTAATATTATGTGCAGAGGTAGGGCTGCCTAGGCTAATATTATGTGTAGAGGTAGGGCTGCCTAGGCTAATATTATGTGTAGAGGTAGGGCTGCCTAGGCTAATATTATGTGCAGAGGTAGGGCTGCCTAGGCTAATATTATGTGCAGAGGTAGGGCTGCCTAGGCTAATATTATGTGCAGAGGTAGGGCTGCCTAGGCTAATATTATGTGCAGAGGTAGGGCTGCCTAGGCTAATATTATGTGTAGAGGTAGAGCTGCCTAGGCTAATATTATGTGCAGAGGTAGGGATGCCTAGGCTAATATTATGTGTAGAGGTAGAGTTTCCATTAGGATTTTGGTAGTGCCGCAAGTGCTGTCAGTTGTTGGGTGAGGCTAATTATGTGGAATGAGTGTTTTTATATTTCTGTGTTATGTCTTCTTGCAGGAAATTGACTCGGATGATGTCTCACCTGAGGGGGAGGAGGGAGACGAGGACGGGGAGGTAGAGGAGGAGGGGGAACCGGAGGTAGAGATGGGAGTGAGTGAAGAACGAATATCTCTGGCCATGGTTAAGAAATGGGTCAAATCTGTAACAAAGGTGAGATGGCTCACAATATTCTTAAATCATAAACCTGTCTGTTACTATAGTCCCTCCCGGAGCACAGGCATTAGTCCTGTGGTGATGGGGTCCCTTCTAGAGCACAGACAGTAGTCCTGTGGGTGAGGACCCTCCTAGAGCAGCAGAGTGGGTGATGGTGTCCATCCTAGGTTGCCAAGACAACTGACGTATGTTTTTTGTTTTGTTTTGGTTTTCATTAACATAATGTAAGAAATACTTTTGGATGATCAGATAATCTAGATCTTGTGGTTTGTGCATTCAAACTGCTCATGACATCATCTAGGACTGGGTTGGACAGTATTGCTTGAGGTCCCAAATCTTGACAGCTGTGAAGGGCAGCTGAAAGGTACTTACCCGTACAATCTGCAACTAATACTTCACAACATATCTACCGAAGACTGTAGTTTATTTGAAAATAGCAGGACAATTACTAGTGCAGCCAGGACACCAGGATGATTGGTAGTGCAGCCAGGACAGTATCTATACACCAGGACAATGACTAGTACTGCCAGGACAGTACCAGGACAACTGGAAGATGACTCTTGCAGGCAGGACAATACTATGACAACAGGACGATTACTAGTGAAAACAGGACACAGGACAAATATTAGTGCAACCTGAGAATACCAGGACACCATCACAAACACTAGTGTAGTCAGGACATCAGGATAATTACTACTGGAACCAGGAGAATATCAGGACACCAGGACAATTACTAGTGCAACCAGGACAATACCAGGACACCAGCACAAACACTAGTGTAGTCAGGACACAAGGCAATTACTACCTGAACCAGGACAATACTAGGACACCAGGACGATAACAGGACACCCGCACAATTAAAAATGTAGTCAGGACAATTACTACTGGAACCAGGACAATACCAGGACAGCAGGACAATTACAAGTGTAGTCAGGACACAAGGACAATTACTACTGGAACCAGGACAATATCAGGACAGCAGGACAATTACAAGTGTAGTCAGGACACCAGGGCAATTACTACTGGAACCAGGACAATACCAGGACAGCAGGACAATTACAAGTGTAGTCAGGACACCAGGGCAATTACTACTGGAACCAGGACAATACCAGGACAGCAGGACAATTACAAGTGTAGTCAGGACTCCAGGACAATTACAAGTGTAGTCAGGCCATGAGAACAATTCCAAATCACCCGAACAAAGAGTTGGCAAGTGTGCTGGTGGTGAGGCCCTCCCTCTCCCCCCCTTGCCTGGCGTGGTGCTGGCAGCTGCCACATCCAGGTGGAGCTTGCTGCCCCAACATTGTCCAGACAGTGCTCAGCATCGGCAGCCCCCAGACATAATAGGAGCTCAGCTACTGGAATAACCAGGAGGCCATTGTTGCCGACAAAAGACCTTTTTAGCATTGTGTGTCTGTGAGTGTGTACGCACTAAGGTCACTTACTCTTAGAGAACTCGACTGCAACACACTCACACATTTATATATATATATATATATATT
The DNA here is from genome assembly GCA_028752905.1 of Cladorhizidae sp. MBARI D1340-BT2. Classification (NCBI taxonomy): domain Eukaryota; kingdom Metazoa; phylum Porifera; class Demospongiae; order Poecilosclerida; family Cladorhizidae; species Cladorhizidae sp. MBARI D1340-BT2. The sequence continues at coordinate 49,459,096 of JAQNBH010000008.1, read as the reverse complement.
ATATATATATTATATATATATATTATATATATATTATATATATATATTATATATATTATATATTATATATTATATATATTATATATTATATATTTTTTGTATATAGCATTCAGTGCATGTCATGGCTGAGCAGGTGTGTGGGCGACCTACACTGGGAAGTTGCTACAACAGTCACTGCTCACAAGACAATGCTGCCTAGCCAGAGAAGAAAATGACATTATTAAGGGAGTTACTCTTTTTTATTAAAGGACCTCAAATTTGTAGCTATTATATATTTTTTGTTTCCAGTTAATTCTGTGGCAAAGTGAAGCAAAGAGATATCATTTTTCAAGAGCTTTTTAATGATCTACTTGATGAAGGCAAGTAAATATGAACCCTGAAGATGCATTCCAAACTGCACCTGATGTAGCCACTCGTTCACAGGTTGTGTAAAGAACCACAAAAGCTCGTTATGAGTGGGGGAAGTTATTAGTTCAGTCAAAAGTTATCTCAAATGTTTGCTACTCAGACTTGGTAAAAGTAAAGGGAATCCTAGAATTTCCTTCCTTGTGGTATTCTGAAAACATTTGCCACTCCTAATGTGCTGATGTTGTTATGTTGCACGACCTTGTGGGAGGTGGCTACGACCTTGTGGGAGGTGGCTACAGGCACTCGGTGCTTTGGGGCAGTTTTGAAGGAAGTGTATGCATCCTCACTGTGAAGACTTATATGAGCCTCCTCACTGTCTAGACTTTTGTGCCTTCATCTTTGGCAAGTTACCATCTTTTTGCTACCAGAATGACGGTGTACCCCTTCCTTAAGCACTGGCACCCTCACACCAGAAGAAGAGAAGGGCACTGAGTGCAGGCACAGTTACCATAGCCTAGCCACAGGAAGAGAAGGGCACTGAGTGCAGGCACAGTTACCATAGCCTAGCCACAAGAAGAGAAGGGCACTGAGTGCAGGCACAGTTACCATAGCCTAGCCACAGGAAGAGAAGAGAAGGGCACTGAGTGCAGGCACAGTTACCATAGCCTAGCCACAAGAAGAGAAGGGCACTGAGTGCAGGCACAGTTACCATAGCCTAGCCACAAGAAGAGAAGGGCACTGAGTGCAGGCACAGTTACCATAGCCTAGCCACAAGAAGAGAAGGGCACTGAGTGCAGGCACAGTTACCATAGCCTAGCCACAGGAAGAGAAGGGCACTGAGTGCAGGCACAGTTACCATAGCCTAGCCACAAGATTTAGGAGAGAGTTTAGTTCAACATGAACTTTTAAAAAATCCACTAATTCACAGGATCACCCAACTCCATAGCAAGCAACCACGTCCTAGGTTCTTGTTAGATGCACATTGTGATAAAGATGGGTTGTCATGGGAACTAACCACAGTGTCATTGTAACTAACAATACCAGTAATGGTAGCCAAGAGTGATCTTGTCAATTTGGATGCTGTTCTATACTTTTCAACGTGTGCCACTAGTGCAGTGTGCCACTAGTGGAGTGTGCCACTAGTGGAGTGTGCCACTAGTGGAGTGTGCCACTAGTGGAGTGTGCCACTAGTGGAGTGTGCCACTAGTGGAGTGTGCCACTAGTGGAGTGTGCCACTAGTGGAGTGTGCCACTAGTGGAGTGTGCCACTAGTGGAGTGTGCCACTAGTGGAGTGTGCCACTAGTGGAGTGTGCCACTAGTGGAGTGTGCCACTAGTGGAGTGTGCCACTAGTGGAGTGTGCCACTAGTGGAGTGTGCCACTAGTGGAGTGTGCCACTAGTGGAGTGTGCCACTAGTGGAGTGTGCCACTAGTGGAGTGTGCCACTAGTGGAGTGTGCCACTAGTGGAGTGTGCCACTAGTGGAGTGTGCCACTAGTGGAGTGTGCCACTAGTGGAGTGTGCCACTAGTGGAGTGTGCCACTAGTGGAGTGTGCCACTAGTGGAGTGTGCCACTAGTGGAGTGTGCCACTAGTGGAGTGTGCCACTAGTGGAGTGTGCCACTAGTGGAGTGTGCCACTAGTGGAGTGTGCCACTAGTGGAGTGTGCCACTAGTGGAGTGTGCCACTAGTGGAGTGTGCCACTAGTGGAGTGTGCCACTAGTGGAGTGTGCCACTAGTGGAGTGTGCCACTAGTGGAGTGTGCCACTAGTGGAGTGTGCCACTAGTGGAGTGTGCCACTAGTGGAGTGTGCCACTAGTGGAGTGTGCCACTAGTGGAGTGTGCCACTAGTGGAGTGTGCCACTAGTGGAGTGTGCCACTAGTGGAGTGTGCCACTAGTGGAGTGTGCCACTAGTGGAGTGTGCCACTAGTGGAGTGTGCCACTAGTGGAGTGTGCCACTAGTGGAGTGTGCCACTAGTGGAGTGTGCCACTAGTGGAGTGTGCCACTAGTGGAGTGTGCCACTAGTGGAGTGTGCCACTAGTGGAGTGTGCCACTAGTGGAGTGTGCCACTAGTGGAGTGTGCCACTAGTGGAGTGTGCCACTAGTGGAGTGTGCCACTAGTGGAGTGTGCCACTAGTGGAGTGTGCCACTAGTGGAGTGTGCCACTAGTGGAGTGTGCCACTAGTGGAGTGTGCCACTAGTGGAGTGTGCCACTAGTGGAGTGTGCCACTAGTGGAGTGTGCCACTAGTGGAGTGTGCCACTAGTGGAGTGTGCTAATGTAGCTGCAGTTTGTAGAACCAAATGGGAGGATGCCAGAGATTGCCTCTGCATGCTTGACTCTGATGATCATATTTACTTCATCAGCCAGCCAACTTATACATGTAATGTATATGTAGCCCACCAACTACCCGGGAAGAAGTAGCTGAAACTGCTAGCCAGCAAAGATTGCAATTACTGCCAGAGCTTTCTTCCTCGCTGGCAGCCTCATCGGAGAGAATAGAAATGTTTGCTTCGCTAGAAGGTACCTGGATCTGGCGCTACAATTCTGCCCATTGACAGGACTGTTGGGGTCGACGGTACTGTCCCCAAGGTATGAAGAAATGCCTTCTCCTTCCTCATCACTTGTCTCTCCCACGGACATGCCGAAGTCCGTTCAACACTAACTTCGTCCAAACTTAGTGTGAGGGACATTTTGAATGGATCATCGGCGGGAGTGAAGGGTCTGGATAGTTGCTGGACCATTTCATTATTATGCTTGTGTGTAGATGAAGCATTTAGATTGCGTGGTTTCTTATATAAAACTCGACGATCAATTTTTTTAATGAATTTTTATTTAAAGTGTGTGGACGTCGTATGATGCTCACGGCTGTGAAAGAGTGAAGTACAGGTTCATTATTACCCAGCCTAGCCTCCAGAACAAACAATGGCATTACATTGAATGCTGATACACAAATGGTTTTACAGTGGGAGGGAGAAGACCAAATCCAAAAGATTCCCATTCCTTGTGCACCACTTTCTGAAAGAGCCACAGATAGCTTTCAAGAAAGCCTTGTTTGGGGCACCTGCTAGAGCCTTGCATGGAGTACCTTCTAAAGCCAGGATGGCTTGTTCATGGAGCACCTGCTAGAGCCAGGAAGCCTGCACCTGCTAGAGCTAGGAAGCCTTGTTCATGGGGCACCTGCTAGAGCCAGGAAGCCTTGTTCATGGGGCACTTGCTAGAGCCAGGAAGCCTTGTTCATGGGGCACTTGCTAGAGCCAGGAAGCCTTGTTCATGGGGCACCTGCTAGAGCCAGGAAGCCTTGTTCATGGGGCACCTGCTAGAGCCAGGAAGCCTTGTTCATGGGGCACCTGCTAGAGCCAGGAAGCCTTGTTCATGGAGCACCTGCTGGAGCCAGGAAGCCTTGTTCATGGGGCACCTGCTAGAGGAAGCCTTGTTCATGGGGCACCTGCTAGAGCCAGGAAGCCTTGTTCATGGGGCACCTGCTAGAGCCAGGAAGCCTTGTTCATGCCAACTGCTAGAGCCAGGAAGCCTTGTTCATGGGACAACTGCTAGAGCCAGGAAGCCTTGTTCATAGGGCACCAGCTAGAGCCAGGAAGCCTTGTTCTCATGGAGCACCTGCTAGAGCCAGGAAGTCTTGTTCATGGGGCACCTGCTAGAGCCAGGAAGCCTTGTTCATGGGGGCACCTGCTAGAGCCAGGAAGCCTTGTTCATGGGGGGGCACTTGCTAGAGCCAGGAAGCCTTGTTCATGGGGCACCTGCTAGAGCCAGGAAGCCTTGTTCATGGGGCACCTGCTAGAGCCAGGAAGTCTTGTTCATGGGGCACCTGCTAGAGCCAGGTAGCACACCTGCTAGAGCACTCCCAAAGTGATGAGGTTCACTTGATGAGCACAGCTTTCAATTAGATCTGAACATTTAGCATTTTTCCTCTCTGAAGCATTCTCACAGCAGATGGCAAGATAGTCACTTTTGAATGCTCATCTACCAGATGAAGTGGTCTGAGATGTCCCTGGGCAGACATCTTATACTCCTCTGACAGGTCAGGTCTGAGATGTGTGCATGGCAGACATCTTATTCTCCTCTGACAGGTCAGGTCTGAGATGTGTGCATGGCAGACATCTTATACTCCTGACAGGTCAGGTCTGAGATGTGTGCAGGCAGACATCTTATACTCCTGACAGGTCAGGTCTGAGATGTGTGCAGGGCAGACATCTTATACTCCTCTGACAGGTCAGGTCTGAGATGTGTGCATGGCAGACATCTTATACTCCCCTGACAGGTCAGGTCTGAGATGTCCCTGGGCAGACATTTATACTCCTGAGGTCTACTATCATCTTTGATGCTCCTGTCTGTTGTATCTGCAGAGATTTTGTGTTATACAACTATTTATGAGAGTTTGTTGTGAGCAAGAGGTTTTTGAGTTTTCCTTCCTGAGCTTGGTGGTATGTGTCATGTGCAGCATTCAGAATGAACTGGAAACTGGAGACACGCACTGGGGGGGGGTGTCAGTATGGCACCTGCCCTGCAGGTCACATCAGCCATCGGCCACATGTGTGGTTGAGTTGGTAAATCTAATAACTTAAACTTGCTCCTGGTATTACCACTAGAAGTAAATCTGCTCCTAGCAACCATGGAGAGAGCTCTTCTTTTCCTAGAGAGAGCTCCTCTAGTCCTAGCAGCCATGGAGGGTGCTCTTCTAGTCCCAGCAGCCATGAAGGTGCTCTTCTAGTCCTAGCAGCCATGAAGGTGCTCTTCTAGTCCTAGCAGCCATGAAGGTGCTCTTCTAGTCCCAGCAGCCATGGAGAGTGCTCTTCTAGTCCTAGCAACCATGAAGGTGCTTTTCTAGCCATGAAGGTGCTCTTCTAGTCCTAGCAGCCATGAAGGTGCTCTTCTAGTCCTAGCAGCCATGAAGGTGCTCTTCTAGTCCTAGCAACCATGAAGGTGCTCTTCTAGTCCTAGCAACCATGAAGGTGCTCTTCTAGTCCCAGCAGCCATGAAGGTGCTCTTCTAGTCCTAGCAACCATGAAGGTGCTCTTCTAGTCCTAGCAACCATGAAGGTGCTCTTCTAGTCCCAGCAGCCATGAAGGTGCTCTTCTAGTCCCAGCAGCCATGAAGGTGCTCTTCTAGTCCTAGCAGCCATGAAGGTGCTCTTCTAGTCCTAGCAACCATGAAGGTGCTCTTCTAGTCCCAGCAGCCATGAAGGTGCTCTTCTAGTCCTAGCAACCATGAAGGTGCTCTTCTAGTCCTAGCAACCATGAAGGTGCTCTTCTAGTCCTAGCAACCATGAAGGTGCTCTTCTAATCCTAGCAGCCATTTTCCCCCCTTCCCTATTATTGTTTGTTTATTTATTTATTTGTTTATTATTTATTTATTTATTTATTATTTATTTATTATTATTTTTTTAAGTTTTGTGTGAGGTGGGTGTTGATACTTGTATTTTTTTAAAGGCAAGACAAAAACTTTTTTATATTTACTATTATTGTGTCCATGTGTATGCATTTAAATAATCGGAACATTTTTTCCTTCTTTGTTGTATTCATTTGTTATATATATTTTATTTTTTTCTTCCCTCTTTGCCACATCCTGTCAGGTGCACCAGGGTGTGGTTCTATACTACATCCTGTCAGGTGCACTGGGGTGTGGTTCTATGCCACATCCTGTCAGGTGTACCAGGTTGTGGTTCTATGCCACATCCTGTCAGGTGCACCAGGGTGTGGTTCTATGCCACATCCTGTCAGGTGCACCAGTGTGTGGTTCTATGCCACATCCTGTCAGGTGCACCAGGGTGTGGTTCTATACCACATCCTGTCAGGTGCACCAGGGTGTGGTTCTATACCACATCCTGTCAGGTGCACCAGGGTGTGGTTCTATGCCACATCCTGTCAGGTGCACCAGGTTGTGGTTCTATACCACATCCTGTCAGGTGCACCAGGGTGTGGTTCTATACCACATCCTGTCAGGTGCACCAGGTCAGGTGCACCAGGGTGTGGTTCTATGCCACATCCTGTCAGGTGCACCAGGGTGTGGTTCTATGCCACATCCTGTCAGGTGCACCAGGGTGTGGTTCTATACCACATCCTGCCAGGTGCACCAGGGTGTGGTTCTATGCCACATCCTGTCAGGTGCACCAGGGTGTGGTTCTATGCCACATCCTGTCAGGTGCACCAGGGTGTGGTTCTATGCCACATCCTGTCAGGTGCACCAGGGTGTGGTTCTATGCCACATCCTGTCAAGTGCACCAGGGTGTGGTTCTATGCCACATCCTGTCAAGTGCACCAGGGTGTGGTTCTATGCCACATCCTGTCACACATTGACCAGGTAGCTATGTATATTTGAACTTCACGCGAGTCTTAACATCTCATGATGAAGGCTAGAGCATTGAGCTGAAACATTGACAGAAAATTTGAGAAGTCGTTACAATATGAGGAGAGGTTGTTGCGAGGGCTGGCAGCAGTTGCTGGCAAAGGAATTGGGAAGCAGGAGATGGTGACGCACAATATTAGAGTGGGTACGATCACTCCCAGCTAGCATTAGAGCTAGAGAGACTCATTCACTCACCCTCTCTCTCCACCTCACTCACTCTCTCCTCACCTCACTCTCACCCTCTCTCTCCACCTCACTCACTCACTCTCTCCTCACTCACTCTCTCCTCACCTCACTCACTCACTCTCTCCTCACCTCACTATATACTTCCACTTTGTTTCTCCATCTGTCCTCCCGTACTCCCTCCCTCCTGTCCTCTCACCGTACCTCCCATATCCATCCTCCTTCCCTTCCCCCTATCCCTCCCTCTCTCATCTCCCCATCTGTCGTCTCTCTTCCTCCCTCCCTCCCTTCCTTCCTCCCACCTCTCTCCCTCCTTTCTGGCCCCCTAGAGCCACTCCTTGGCCGTGTTACGAAGACTCTGTACTTCCCTGCACAAGGCTATTCAAGGCCTCATTCCTCAGGACCAGCCATCAGATGCCGCTGCCTGCCTCCCCTCTGTACCAACCACCTCTTCCTCAGTCTTCAATGCCCTAGTGGCTGCTTGCTTCCAGCACGTGCCACACACACTTGACCACCACCTGCCCAACCCCGCACCTCCTCGTGGGAAGGGTGTGTGTCTGCCATCTTCACGGGGGGCATGGCGTCGTGTTCGTGCTATGGTGCGCCAGTATTTGTGTGACCTGCTAACTCTAGTCGCACATTTGCAGGACACAGCCATGCAGTGCTCTGTCCTGAAGCAGATACAAACCCTGTCCCTCTATTCCCTGTGCTTCCCCAAGTTGTTGAAGAAGCTGAACAAGATCCTGGTGTCTAAGTGGAGTGCTGGTGAGAGTCATGTGCAGGTCTTGGCCTTCCTGTGTCTGCGCAGACTAGTGCTTCACCAGCCATACCCAGCGCTGCACCTCCTGCTCAAGGTAACCCTCTCACCACTAGCTACATGTAGGAGAACGTCTTGCTCAAAATCCAGCAGGCTAGTGCTATAGCTAGAACTGGGGCTAGGTCTGGGGGGCTGGGTCTGGGGGGGCTGGGGCTAGCTCTGTGAGAACTGGGGGCTAAGTCTGGCTAACTAGAGCTAAGTCTGGGAGAACTGGGGCTAGGTCTGGGGGGAACTAGAGCTAAGTCTGGGGGAACTGGGGTTAGGTCTGGGGGGAACTAGAGCTAAGTCTGGGGAAACTGGGGCTAGGTCTGGGGGAAACTAGAGCTAAGTCTGGGGGAACTGGGGTTAGGTCTGGGGGGAACTAGAGCTAAGTCTGGGGGAACTGGGGCTAGGTCTGGGGGGAACTAGAGCTAAGTCTGGGGGAACTGGGGCTAGGTCTGGGGGAAACTAGAGCTAAGTCTGGGGGAACTGGGGTTAGGTCTGGGGGGAACTAGAACTAAGTCTGGGGGAACTGGGGTTAGGTCTGGGGGGAACTGGGGCTAGGTTTGGGGGGAACTAGAGCTAAGTCTGGGGGAACTGGGGTTAGGTCTGGGGGGAACTAGAACTAAGTCTGGGGGAACTGGGGTTAGGTCTGGGGGGAACTGGGGCTAGGTTTGGGGGGAACTAGAGCTAAGTCTGGGGGAACTGGGGTTAGGTCTGGGGGGAACTAGAACTAAGTCTGGGGGAACTGGGGTTAGGTCTGGGGGGAACTGGGGCTAGGTTTGGGGGGAACTAGAGCTAAGTCTGGGGGAACTGGGGTTAGGTCTGGGGGGAACTAGAACTAAGTCTGGGGGAACTGGGGTTAGGTCTGGGGGGAACTGGGGCTAGGTTTGGGGGGAACTAGAGCTAAGTCTGGGGGAACTGGGGTTAGGTCTGGGGGGAACTAGAACTAAGTCTGGGGGAACTGGGGTTAGGTCTGGGGGGAACTGGGGCTAGGTTTGGGGGGAACTAGAGCTAAGTCTGGGGGAACTGGGGTTAGGTCTGGGGGGAACTAGAACTAAGTCTGGGGGAACTGGGGTTAGGTCTGGGGGGAACTAGAACTAAGTCTGGGGGAACTGGGGTTAGGTCTGGGGGGAACTGGGGCTAGGTTTGGGGGGAACTAGAACTAAGTCTGGGGGAACTGGGGTTAGGTCTGGGGGGAACTGGGGCTAGGTTTGGGGGGAACTAGAGCTAAGTCTGGGGGAACTGGGGCTAGAACTAGAGCTAAGTCTGGGGAAACTGGGGCTAGGTCTGGGGGAACTGGGGCTAGGTCTCAGGGAACTAAAATTAGGTCTGGGGAGAACTGGGGCTAGGTCTGGGAGCACTAGGACTAGCTGTGGATAGCGCTGGTTCTAGTTATGGGCCAGAGTTGCAACTAGTTATGGGCTAGGCCTGGTACTAGTTAAGGCAGGGCTGGTACTAGTTAAGGCTGGGCTGGTACTAGTTAAGGCTGGGCTGGTACTAGTTAAGGCAGGGCTGGTACTAGGCTGGTACTAGTTATGGGCTAGGCCTGGTACTAGTTAAGGCAGGGCTGGTACTTGCTATGGGGTAAGGCTAGGACTAGTTATAGGCCAGGGCTATGGGTGGGACATGTTTTGGGATAGGGTTGGGAGTTGCTATGGACTGGGTCTATTGGTCTATGCCACCACAAGTTGCTTGATACGTGGTGTGTGAATATTGACCTGAATCCTGAACTCCATTCAATTAGCTTGATATGTGGGTGTGTCCAAGTTCCCTGAACCCTGAACTCCATGCACGTTGTTTATGTGTAGAAAGTGTACTTGGCATTTGTGAGTAACTGCAAGTTCACCAGCGCTGTCAATCTGCCGGGCATCAAGTTCATGACCAACTCTCTAGTGGAGCTCTTAGCTATGGACCCTGCCACTGCCTATCAACATGGCTTTGTCTACATCCGACAGCTGGCCATTCACCTGAGAACAGCCATGACAGCGGGGAAGAAAGACAGTCAGCAGGTGAGTGCTCCTGCAGTGCATCCTTGAACTATTACATGTGTCCTCATACACATGTACGTATGCTATATACATGCATGTATACACTATTACATGTGCCCTCATACACATGTACGTATGCTATATATATAATTATGTATACACTATTACATGCCCTCATACATGTATATATGCTATATATATATATATATATATATATATATGTATACACTATTACATGTGCCTCATACACATGTACGTATGCTATATATATATACATGTACATGTATATGTATACACTATTACATGTGCCCTCATACACATGTACGTATGCTATATATATATGTACATGTATATGTATACACTTACATGTGCCCTCATACACATGTACGTATGCTTATATATACATGTATACACTATTACATGTGCCCTCATACATGTACGTATGCTATATGTGTACATGTATATGTATACACTTACATGTGCCCTCATACACATGTACGTATGCTATATACATGTATACACTTACATGTGCCCTAATACACATGTATGTATGCTCTATATGTATACACTATTACATGTGCCCTCATACACATGTACGTATGCTATATATACATGTATACACTATTACATGTGCCCTCATACATGTATATATGCTATATATACATGTATACACTATTACATGTGCCCTAATACACATGTACGTATGCTATATATATATACATGTACATGTATATGTATACACTATTACATGTGCCCTCATACACATGTACGTATGCTATATACATGTATACACTATTACATGTGCCCTCATACATGTACGTATGCTATATATATTATATATATATATGTATACACTATTACATGTGTCCTCATACACATGTATGTATGCTAAATATTTATTGACTCGTCACACAAAAAAAAGCAAGCAAGAATACCAGACATTTTTGCAGGCCCCTACATACCAGATATAGTACAGGTAATAGGTAAAGGGTCCTGTCAGTGTTTGTTGCCCACAGTAAGATCTTGCAGTCAATTTATTTTGTTTCCATTTTTTATTTGATAGACAAGATGTTACTCAGTATAACACCAGAACTAACTATTATTATTTACCATGCGTATTATTAGAGTATACACATAGACACAGGCATCATAAGTAGTATTACTAGAGTATACACACGTGCCTATGTATTCATACACACATAGACACATGCATCATAAGTAGTATTACTAGAGTATACACACATGCCTATGTATTCATATACACACATAGACACATGCATCATAAGTAGTATTACTAGAGTATACACACGTGCCTATGTATTCATATATACACATAGACACATGCATCATAAGTAGTATTACTAGAGTATACACACGCGTGCCTATGTATTCATATATACACAGGCATCATAAGTAGTATTACTAGAGTATACACACGTGCCTATGTATTCATATATACACATAGACACATGCATCATAAGTAGTATTACTAGAGTATACACACGTGCCTATGTATTCATATATACACATAGACACATGCATCATAAGTAGTAATTACTAGAGTATACACACGTGCCTGTGTATTCATATATACACATAGACACATGCATCATAAGTAGTATTACTAGAGTATACACACGTGCCTATGTATTCATATATACACATAGACACATGCATCATAAGTAGTATTACAAGAGTATACACACGTGCCTATGTATTCATATATACACATAGACACATCATGCATCATAAGTAGTATTACTAGAGTATACACACATGCCTATGTATTCATATATACACATAGACACAGGCATCATAAGTAGTATTACTAGAGTATACACACGTGCCTATGTATTCATATATACACATAGACACAGGCATCATAAGTAGTATTACTAGAGTATACACACATGCCTATGTATTCATATATACACATAGACACATGCATCATAAGTAGTATTACTAGAGTATACACACGTGCCTATGTATTCATATATACACATAGACACATGCATCATAAGTAGTAATTACTAGAGTATGCACACGTGCCTATGTATTCATATATACACATAGACACATGCATCATAAGTAGTATTACAAGAGTATACACACATGCCTATGTATTCATATATACACATAGACACATGCATCATAAGTAGTAGTACTAGAGTATGCACACGTGCCTATGTATTCATATATACACATAGACACATGCATCATAAGTAGTATTACTAGAGTATACACACGTGCCTATGTATTCATATATACACATAGACACATGCATCATAAGTAGTAATTACTAGAGTATACACACGTGCCTGTGTATTCATATATACACATAGACACATGCATCATAAGTAGTATTACTAGAGTATACACACATGCCTATGTATTCATATATACACATAGACACATGCATCATAAGTAGTATTACTAGAGTATACACACATGCCTATGTATTCATATATACACATAGACACATGCATCATAAGTAGTATTACTAGAGTATACACACGTGCCTGTGTATTCATATACACACATAGACACAGGCATCATAAGTAGTATTACTAGAGTATACACACGTGCCTGTGTATTCATATACACACATAGACACAGGCATCATAAGTAGTATTACTAGAGTATACACACATGCCTATGTATTCATATATACACATAGACACAGGCATCATAAGTAGTATTACTAGAGTATGCACACGTGCCTATGTATTCATATATACACATAGACACATGCATCATAAGTAGTATTACTAGAGTATACACACGTGCCTATGTATTCATATACACACATAGACACAGGCATCATAAGTAGTATTACTAGAGTATACACACATGCCTATGTATTCATATATACACATAGACACAGGCATCATAAGTAGTATTACTAGAGTATACATACGTGCCTATGTATTCATATATACACATAGACACAGGCATCATAAGTAGTATTACTAGAGTATACACACGTGCCTATGTATTCATATATACACATAGACACATGCATCATAAGTAGTATTACTAGAGTATACACACATGCCTATGTATTCATATATACACATAGACACAGGCATCATAAGTAGTATTACTAGAGTATACACACGTGCCTATGTATTCATATATACACATAGACACATGCATCATAAGTAGTATTACTAGAGTATACACACGTGCCTATGTATTCATATATACACATAGACACATGCATCATAAGTAGTATTACTAGAGTATACACACGTGCCTATGTATTCATATATACACATAGACACATGCATCATAAGTAGTATTACTAGAGTATACACACGTGCCTATGTATTCATATACACACATAGACACATGCATCATAAGTAGTATTACTAGAGTATACACACGTGCCTATGTATTCATATACACACATAGACACATGCATCATAAGTAGTATTACTAGAGTATACACACGTGCCTATGTATTCATATATACACATAGACACAGGCATCATAAGTAGTATTACTAGAGTATGCACACGTGCCTATGTATTCATATATACACATAGACACAGGCATCATAAGTAGTATTACTAGAGTATACACACGTGCCTATGTATTCATATATACACATAGACACAGGCATCATAAGTAGTATTACTAGAGTATACACACGTGCCTATGTATTCATATATACACATAGACACATGCATCATAAGTAGTATTACTAGAGTATACATACGTGCCTGTGTATTCATATATACACATAGACACATGCATCATAAGTAGTATTACTAGAGTATACACACGTGCCTATGTATTCATATATACACATAGACACATGCATCATAAGTAGTATTACTAGAGTATACACACGTGCCTATGTATTCATACACACATAGACACAGGCATCATAAGTAGTATTACTAGAGTATACACACATGCCTATGTATTCATATATACACATAGACACATGCATCATAAGTAGTATTACTAGAGTATACACACGTGCCTATGTATTCATATACACACATAGACACATGCATCATAAGTAGTATTACTAGAGTATACACACATGCCTATGTATTCATATATACACATAGACACATGCATCATAAGTAGTATTACTAGAGTATACACACATGCCTATGTATTCATATATACACATAGACACATGCATCATAAGTAGTATTACTAGAGTATGCACACGTGCCTATGTATTCATATATACACATAGACACATGCATCATAAGTAGTATTACTAGAGTATGCACACGTGCCTATGTATTCATATATACACATAGACACAGGCATCATAAGTAGTATTACTAGAGTATACACACATGCCTATGTATTCATATATACACATAGACACATGCATCATAAGTAGTATTACTAGAGTATACACACATGCCTATGTATTCATATATACACATAGACACATGCATCATAAGTAGTATTACTAGAGTATACACACATGCCTATGTATTCATATATACACATAGACACATGCATCATAAGTAGTATTACAAGAGTATACACACGTGCCTATGTATTCATATATACACATAGACACATGCATCATAAGTAGTATTACTAGAGTATACACACATGCCTATGTATTCATATATACACATAGACACATGCATCATAAGTAGTATTACTAGAGTATACACACATGCCTATGTATTCATATATACACATAGACACATGCATCATAAGTAGTATTACTAGAGTATACACACATGCCTATGTATTCATATATACACATAGACACATGCATCATAAGTAGTATTACTAGAGTATACACACGTGCCTATGTATTCATATATACACATAGACACAGGCATCATAAGTAGTATTACTAGAGTATACACACATGCCTATGTATTCATATATACACATAGACACAGGCATCATAAGTAGTATTACTAGAGTATACACACGTGCCTATGTATTCATATATACACATAGACACATGCATCATAAGTAGTATTACTAGAGTATACACACATGCCTATGTATTCATATATACACATAGACACATGCATCATAAGTAGTATTACTAGAGTATACACACGTGCCTATGTATTCATATATACACATAGACACATGCATCATAAGTAGTATTACTAGAGTATACACACATGCCTATGTATTCATATAGACACATGCATCATAAGTAGTATTACTAGAGTATACACACGTGCCTATGTATTCATATACACACATAGACACATGCATCATAAGTAGTATTACTAGAGTATACACACGTGCCTATGTATTCATATATACACATAGACACATGCATCATAAGTAGTATTACTAGAGTATACACACGTGCCTATGTATTCATATATACACATAGACACAGGCATCATAAGTAGTATTACTAGAGTATACATACGTGCCTATGTATTCATATATACACATAGACACATGCATCATAAGTAGTATTACTAGAGTATGCACACGTGCCTATGTATTCATATAGACACATAGACACAGGCATCATAAGTAGTATTACTAGAGTATGCACACGTGCCTATGTATTCATATATACACATAGACACATGCATCATAAGTAGTATTACTAGAGTATGCACACGTGCCTATGTATTCATATATACACATAGACACATGCATCATAAGTAGTATTACTAGAGTATGCACACGTGCCTATGTATTCATATATACACATAGACACAGGCATCATAAGTAGTATTACTAGAGTATACACACATGCCTATGTATTCATATATACACATAGACACATGCATCATAAGTAGTATTACTAGAGTATGCACACGTGCCTATGTATTCATATATACACATAGACACAGGCATCATAAGTAGTATTACTAGAGTATGCACACGTGCCTATGTATTCATATATACACATAGACACATGCATCATAAGTAGTATTACTAGAGTATACACACGTGCCTATGTATTCATATATACACATAGACACATGCATCATAAGTAGTATTACTAGAGTATGCACACGTGCCTATGTATTCATATATACACATAGACACATGCATCATAAGTAGTATTACTAGAGTATACACACGTGCCTATGTATTCATATATACACATAGACACATGCATCATAAGTAGTATTACTAGAGTATACACACGTGCCTATGTATTCATATACACACATAGACACATGCATCATAAGTAGTATTACTAGAGTATACACACATGCCTATGTATTCATATATACACATAGACACATGCATCATAAGTAGTATTACTAGAGTATACACACGTGCCTATGTATTCATATATACACATAGACACATGCATCATAAGTAGTATTACTAGAGTATGCACACGTGCCTATGTATTCATATATACACATAGACACATGCATCATAAGTAGTATTACTAGAGTATGCACACGTGCCTATGTATTCATATATACACATAGACACATGCATCATAAGTAGTATTACTAGAGTATGCACACGTGCCTATGTATTCATATATACACATAGACACATGCATCATAAGTAGTATTACTAGAGTATACACACGTGCCTGTGTATTCATATATACACATAGACACATGCATCATAAGTAGTATTACTAGAGTATACACACATGCCTATGTATTCATATATACACATAGACACATGCATCATAAGTAGTATTACTAGAGTATACACACGTGCCTATGTATTCATATATACACATAGACACATGCATCATAAGTAGTATTACTAGAGTATACACACGTGCCTATGTATTCATATATACACATAGACACATGCATCATAAGTAGTATTACTAGAGTATACATACGTGCCTATGTATTCATATATACACATAGACACATGCATCATAAGTAGTATTACTAGAGTATACATACGTGCCTATGTATTCATATATACACATAGACACATGCATCATAAGTAGTATTACTAGAGTATACACACGTGCCTATGTATTCATATATACACATAGACACATGCATCATAAGTAGTATTACTAGAGTATACATACGTGCCTATGTATTCATATATACACATAGACACATGCATCATAAGTAGTATTACTAGAGTATACACACGTGCCTATGTATTCATATATACACATAGACACAGGCATCATAAGTAGTATTACTAGAGTATACACACATGCCTATGTATTCATATATACACATAGACACATGCATCATAAGTAGTATTACTAGAGTATACACACATGCCTATGTATTCATATATACACATAGACACATGCATCATAAGTAGTATTACTAGAGTATACACACATGCCTATGTATTCATATATACACATAGACACATGCATCATAAGTAGTATTACTAGAGTATACACACGTGCCTATGTATTCATATATACACATAGACACATGCATCATAAGTAGTATTACTAGAGTATACACACGTGCCTATGTATTCATATATACACATAGACACATGCATCATAAGTAGTATTACTAGAGTATACACACGTGCCTATGTATTCATATATACACATGCATCATAAGTAGTATTACTAGAGTATACACACATGCCTATGTATTCATATATACACATAGACACATGCATCATAAGTAGTATTACTAGAGTATACACACGTGCCTGTGTATTCATATACACACATAGACACATGCATCATAAGTAGTATTACTAGAGTATACACACATGCCTATGTATTCATATATACACATAGACACATGCATCATAAGTAGTATTACTAGAGTATAAACACGTGCCTATGTATTCATATATACACATAGACACATGCATCATAAGTAGTATTACTAGAGTATAAACACGTGCCTATGTATTCATATATACACATAGACACATGCATCATAAGTAGTATTACTAGAGTATACACACGTGCCTATGTATTCATATATACACATAGACACATGCATCATAAGTAGTATTACTAGAGTATACACACGTGCCTATGTATTCATATACACACATAGACACATGCATCATAAGTAGTATTACTAGAGTATACACACGTGCCTATGTATTCATATATACACATGCATCATAAGTAGTATTACTAGAGTATACACACATGCCTATGTATTCATATATACACATAGACACATGCATCATAAGTAGTATTACTAGAGTATACACACGTGCCTGTGTATTCATATACACACATAGACACATGCATCATAAGTAGTATTACTAGAGTATACACACATGCCTATGTATTCATATATACACATAGACACATGCATCATAAGTAGTATTACTAGAGTATAAACACGTGCCTATGTATTCATATATACACATAGACACATGCATCATAAGTAGTATTACTAGAGTATAAACACGTGCCTATGTATTCATATATACACATAGACACATGCATCATAAGTAGTATTACTAGAGTATACACACGTGCCTATGTATTCATATACACACATAGACACAGGCATCATAAGTAGTATTACTAGAGTATACACACGTGCCTATGTATTCATATATACACATAGACACATGCATCATAAGTAGTATTACTAGAGTATACACACATGCCTATGTATTCATATAGACACATGCATCATAAGTAGTATTACTAGAGTATACACACGTGCCTATGTATTCATATACACACATAGACACATGCATCATAAGTAGTATTACTAGAGTATACACACGTGCCTATGTATTCATATATACACATAGACACATGCATCATAAGTAGTATTACTAGAGTATACACACGTGCCTATGTATTCATATATACACATAGACACAGGCATCATAAGTAGTATTACTAGAGTATACATACGTGCCTATGTATTCATATATACACATAGACACATGCATCATAAGTAGTATTACTAGAGTATGCACACGTGCCTATGTATTCATATAGACACATAGACACAGGCATCATAAGTAGTATTACTAGAGTATGCACACGTGCCTATGTATTCATATATACACATAGACACATGCATCATAAGTAGTATTACTAGAGTATGCACACGTGCCTATGTATTCATATATACACATAGACACATGCATCATAAGTAGTATTACTAGAGTATGCACACGTGCCTATGTATTCATATATACACATAGACACAGGCATCATAAGTAGTATTACTAGAGTATACACACATGCCTATGTATTCATATATACACATAGACACATGCATCATAAGTAGTATTACTAGAGTATGCACACGTGCCTATGTATTCATATATACACATAGACACATGCATCATAAGTAGTATTACTAGAGTATACACACGTGCCTATGTATTCATATATACACATAGACACATGCATCATAAGTAGTATTACTAGAGTATGCACACGTGCCTATGTATTCATATATACACATAGACACATGCATCATAAGTAGTATTACTAGAGTATACACACGTGCCTATGTATTCATATATACACATAGACACATGCATCATAAGTAGTATTACTAGAGTATACACACGTGCCTATGTATTCATATACACACATAGACACATGCATCATAAGTAGTATTACTAGAGTATACACACATGCCTATGTATTCATATATACACATAGACACATGCATCATAAGTAGTATTACTAGAGTATACACACGTGCCTATGTATTCATATATACACATAGACACATGCATCATAAGTAGTATTACTAGAGTATGCACACGTGCCTATGTATTCATATATACACATAGACACATGCATCATAAGTAGTATTACTAGAGTATGCACACGTGCCTATGTATTCATATATACACATAGACACATGCATCATAAGTAGTATTACTAGAGTATGCACACGTGCCTATGTATTCATATATACACATAGACACATGCATCATAAGTAGTATTACTAGAGTATACACACATGCCTGTGTATTCATATATACACATAGACACATGCATCATAAGTAGTATTACTAGAGTATACACACATGCCTATGTATTCATATATACACATAGACACATGCATCATAAGTAGTATTACTAGAGTATACACACGTGCCTATGTATTCATATATACACATAGACACATGCATCATAAGTAGTATTACTAGAGTATACACACGTGCCTATGTATTCATATATACACATAGACACATGCATCATAAGTAGTATTACTAGAGTATACATACGTGCCTATGTATTCATATATACACATAGACACATGCATCATAAGTAGTATTACTAGAGTATACACACGTGCCTATGTATTCATATATACACATAGACACATGCATCATAAGTAGTATTACTAGAGTATGCACACGTGCCTATGTATTCATATATACACATAGACACATGCATCATAAGTAGTATTACTAGAGTATACACACGTGCCTATGTATTCATATAGACACATAGACACATGCATCATAAGTAGTATTACTAGAGTATACACACATGCCTATGTATTCATATATACACATAGACACATGCATCATAAGTAGTATTACTAGAGTATACACACATGCCTATGTATTCATATATACACATAGACACATGCATCATAAGTAGTATTACTAGAGTATACACACATGCCTATGTATTCATATATACACATAGACACATGCATCATAAGTAGTATTACTAGAGTATACACACGTGCCTATGTATTCATATATACACATAGACACATGCATCATAAGTAGTATTACTAGAGTATACACACGTGCCTATGTATTCATATATACACATAGACACATGCATCATAAGTAGTATTACTAGAGTATACACACGTGCCTATGTATTCATATATACACATAGACACATGCATCATAAGTAGTATTACTAGAGTATGCACACATGCCTATGTATTCATATATACACATAGACACATGCATCATAAGTAGTATTACTAGAGTATACACACATGCCTATGTATTCATATATACACATAGACACATGCATCATAAGTAGTATTACTAGAGTATACACACATGCCTATGTATTCATATATACACATAGACACATGCATCATAAGTAGTATTACTAGAGTATACACACGTGCCTGTGTATTCATATACACACATAGACACATGCATCATAAGTAGTATTACTAGAGTATACACACATGCCTATGTATTCATATACACACATAGACACATGCATCATAAGTAGTATTACTAGAGTATAAACACGTGCCTATGTATTCATATATACACATAGACACATGCATCATAAGTAGTATTACTAGAGTATGCACACGTGCCTATGTATTCATATATACACATAGACACATGCATCATAAGTAGTATTACTAGAGTATACACACGTGCCTATGTATTCATATACACACATAGACACAGGCATCATAAGTAGTATTACTAGAGTATACACACGTGCCTATGTATTCATATATACACATAGACACATGCATCATAAGTAGTATTACTAGAGTATACACACGTGCCTATGTATTCATATATACACATAGACACATGCATCATAAGTAGTATTACTAGAGTATACACACGTGCCTATGTATTCATATATACACATAGACACATGCATCATAAGTAGTATTACTAGAGTATGCACACGTGCCTATGTATTCATATATACACATAGACACATGCATCATAAGTAGTATTACTAGAGTATACACACATGCCTATGTATTCATATATACACATAGACACATGCATCATAAGTAGTATTACTAGAGTATACACACGTGCCTATGTATTCATATATACACATAGACACAGGCATCATAAGTAGTATTACTAGAGTATACACACATGCCTATGTATTCATATATACACATAGACACATGCATCATAAGTAGTATTACTAGAGTATACACACGTGCCTATGTATTCATATATACACATAGACACATGCATCATAAGTAGTATTACTAGAGTATACACACATGCCTATGTATTCATATACACACATAGACACATGCATCATAAGTAGTATTACTAGAGTATACACACGTGCCTATGTATTCATATACACACATAGACACATGCATCATAAGTAGTATTACTAGAGTATACACACATGCCTATGTATTCATATATACACATAGACACATGCATCATAAGTAGTATTACTAGAGTATACACACGTGCCTATGTATTCATATATACACATAGACACATGCATCATAAGTAGTATTACTAGAGTATACACACGTGCCTATGTATTCATATATACACATAGACACATGCATCATAAGTAGTATTACTAGAGTATGCACACGTGCCTATGTATTCATATACACACATAGACACATGCATCATAAGTAGTATTACTAGAGTATGCACACGTGCCTATGTATTCATATATACACATAGACACAGGCATCATAAGTAGTATTACTAGAGTATACACACGTGCCTATGTATTCATATATACACATAGACACATGCATCATAAGTAGTATTACTAGAGTATACACACATGCCTATGTATTCATATATACACATAGACACATGCATCATAAGTAGTATTACTAGAGTATACACACATGCCTATGTATTCATATATACACATAGACACATGCATCATAAGTAGTATTACTAGAGTATACACACGTGCCTATGTATTCATATATACACATAGACACATGCATCATAAGTAGTATTACTAGAGTATACACACGTGCCTATGTATTCATATATACACATAGACACAGGCATCATAAGTAGTATTACTAGAGTATACACACATGCCTATGTATTCATATATACACATAGACACATGCATCATAAGTAGTATTACTAGAGTATGCACACGTGCCTATGTATTCATATATACACATAGACACATGCATCATAAGTAGTATTACTAGAGTATGCACACGTGCCTATGTATTCATATATACACATAGACACATGCATCATAAGTAGTATTACTAGAGTATGCACACGTGCCTATGTATTCAACAAGAGCATATGCATGCGTCTATGCTGAATGCATGGGCGGTTAACTACATGTAATGCATGTGTCTGCTGAATGCATGGGCATGTGTCTACTTTAGTAATAAACATGGTAAATAATATCTGAATATGACCTGGTGTTACACTGAGTTACTTGTCAGTGGCTGCTTGAATTAAAAAAATAAAAAATGGCAATTAAAAACATTGCACGGCCCTTGATGTCAGGGTTCCGTAGTTTGAGGAAATTAACTCCTAAATATTTAATGAGAATAAATTTCATTGTGCCAAATTTTCATTGTCTTGGTTACCCACAAGATTATGACGCACGGAATAATGATGGCACATTGTGTTGGTCAGTGTCGACCATTTCCAGAGAAATACGAAATTGGGGGAATACGAAGTTAAGCAAGGGATGTGTTTGAAAGAATCAGCTTATTCCAGCCACCTCATCTACCCAGCTGGCAGCCATTGGAGAGCAGCTGGCATGTGAACAAGAACCCGATAATGTCATTGAAAGGTATGCAGTAGCAGTCAAGAAAGGCATCGTTGTTCCTCAACCTCTTGATTAGCTACTGCTGTAACTTGTGGGCTGAGCCATGTTTGGTAGTGGAGCCTGTGGGATCTGGAAGTCCATTTTTAGGCTTAAAATACTTGTGAAGAGTCATAGCAACCCTGTCTAAAGAGCATAGCAACCTCAGCCTGAAGATCCATAGTAACCTCTGGCTGAAGAGCCATAGCAACCTCTCTCTGAAGATCCATAGCAACCCTGTCTGAAGAGCCATAGCAACCTCTGTCTGAAGAGCCATAGCAACCTCTGTCTGAAGAGCCATAGCAACCTCTGTCTGAAGAGCCATAGCAACCTCTGTCTGAAGAGCCATAGCAACCTCTGTCTGAAGAGCCATAGCAACTCTGTCTGAAGAGCCATAGCAACCTCTGTCTGAAGAGCCATAGCAACCTCTGTCTGAAGAGCCATAGCAACCTCTGTCTGAAGAGCCATAGCAACCTCTGTCTGAAGAGCCATAGCAACCTCTGTCTGAAGAGCCATAGCAACCTCTGTCTGAAGAGCCATAGCAACCCTGTCTGAAGAGCCATAGCAACCCTGTCTGAAGAGCCATAGCAACCCTGTCTGAAGAGCCATAGCAACCTCTGTCTGAAGAGCCATAGCAACCCTGTCTGAAGAGCCATAGCAACCCTGTCTGAAGAGCATAGCAACCTCTCGCTGAAGAGCCATAGCAACCCTGTCTGAAGAGCCATAGCAACCTCTCGCTGAAGAGTCATAGCAACCTCTCTGAAGAGCCATAGCAACCCTGTCTGAAGAGCCATAGCAACCCTGTCTGAAGAGCCATAGCAACCTCTGTCTGAAGAGCCATAGCAACCTCTGTCTGAAGAGCCATAGCAACCTCTGTCTGAAGAGCCATAGCAACCTCTGTCTGAAGAGCCATAGCAACCTCTGTCTGAAGAGCCATAGAACCTCTGTCTGAAGAGCCATAGCAACCTCTGTCTGAAGAGCCTTAGCAACCTCTCTCTGAAGAGCCATAGCAACCCTGTCTGAAGAGCCATAGCAACCTCTGTCTGAAGAGCCATAGCAACCCTGTCTGAAGAGCCATAGCAACCCTGTCTGAAGAGCCATAGCAACCTCTGTCTGAAGATCCATAGCAACCTCTGTCTGAAGAGCCATAGCAACCTCTGTCTGAAGAGCCATAGCAACCTCTGTCTGAAGAGCCATAGCAACCTCTGTCTGAAGAGCCATAGCAACCTCTGTCTGAAGAGCCATAGCAACCCTGTCTGAAGAGCCATAGCAACCTCTGTCTGAAGAGCCATAGCAACCTCTGTCTGAAGAGCCATAGCAACCTCTGTCTGAAGAGCCATAGCAACCCTGTCTGAAGAGCCATAGCAACCTCTGTCTGAAGAGCCATAGCAACCCTGTCTGAAGAGCCATAGCAACCCTGTCTGAAGAGCCATAGCAACCTCTGTCTGAAGAGCCATAGCAACCTCTGTCTGAAGAGCCATAGCAACCTCTTTCTGAAGAGCCATAGCAACCCTGTCTGAAGATGGAACATAAAATACCTGTAGGTAGGTAGTTCTCATAAACTTTTGTGAGATGCTTTTCCATTAGGTAATTACAACCATGAAAACTATTTAGCAATGCAATGAATACTTTAATATAATAATAAAACATGTAGTCCAGCAGCACCTCCGAGAAGTCTCTCCACCACAACCAACCAATCACAGTGTTATTTTTTACCGTGGGGATCATTAAAGTATACACACACTTCCATGCATGCATCCACACAGACATATGATGAACTAATCTTTTACCGATTTTGGCTGTTTTCATTATTAGTGTGTGGACTCTAGAAACGTATTAGTGTGGACTCTTGAAACATATTGGTGTGGAATTTAGAAACATTATTATTAGTGTTGCCTCTAGAAACATTAGTGTGGACTCTAGAGACATATTAGTGTTGTCTCTAGAAACATAGTGTTGACTCTAGAAACAGTAGTCTTGACTCTAGAAACATATTAGTGTTGACTCTAGAAACATGAGTGTTGACTAGAAACATTAGTGTTGACTAGAAACATTAGTGTTGACTAGAAATTTAGTGTTGACTAGAAATTTAGTGTTGACTAGAAATTTAGTGTTGACTCTAGAAACATCTAGTGTTGACTCTAGAAACATATTAGTGTTGACTCGAGAAACAGGTTAGTCATTGGAGTCTTTTAAATTATGACAATGACAAACTGACATTTTGTACGCAAGTTATGTGTGTGGGTTATGTGTGGTTGAAAAAATAGATCTATGATCTTGAAGGTTTAACTAGTGGGGGTTGCAGTTCCAACCTCTATGAGCGTGGTCAAACCAATATAGGGAGTGTTATATCGCACTCGCTGAGATAGGCAGTGAGTACATACATGCGACCTCATAAACCACACCCTCATGTGTACACGTGTGAATACATGTGGCCTCATATAAACCACACCCTCATGTGTGCAGGCAGTGAATACATGTGGCCTCATAAACCACACCCTCATGTGTGCAGGCAGTGAATACATGTGGCCTCATATAAACCACACCCTCATGTGTGCATGCAGTGAATACATGTGGCCTCATATAAACCACACCCTCATGTGTGCAGGCAGTGAATACATGTGGCCTCATATAAACCACACACCCATGTGTGCAGGCAGTGAATACATGTGGCCTCATATAAACCACACCCTCATGTGTGCATGCAGTGAATACATGTGGCCTCATATAAACCACACCCTCATGTGTGCATGCAGTGAATACATGTGGCCTCATATAAACCACACCCTCATGTGTGCAGGCAGTGAATACATGTGGCCTCATATAAACCACACCCTCATGTGTGCATGCAGTGAATACATGTGGCCTCATATAAACCACACCCTCATGTATAAACCACACCCTCATGTGTGCAGGCGGTGTATAACTGGCAGTTCCTGCATTGCCTCGGCTTATGGTCTGCAGTATTGTGTGAAGTACCGCACCCCAAACTCCGCCCACTCCTCTACCCTCTGGTCCAGGTCGTCATAGCAACTGTGCAGCTACAGCCGTCAGCCAAGTACCACCCAATACGCCTGCACCTTGTTGGTCTACTCCAACAGCTAGCGAGCAGCACTGACACTTACATCCCAACCACTCCTTACCTACTGGAGGTATGCTCTTGTATCTCATCCTCATCTTTCTTGAGCATGTGATACTATCCACACTTTACCTATTTGAAGCAAGCATGCAGTCCAACCTTGTTCGCAACTAGACATGCATTATCCCACCCACACCTTACCTACTAAACATCTAGTCACATATTTACTCATACCTTTGTTTTGGACTGCCGTACTGTGTGTGGTAATGGTCGTCATCATTACAATCACTTGTGTAGGTATTGGAAGAGCATGGCGTGGATGGGAAAAAGAAATTGAAAAGTGGGAAACCTCCGGATCTTGCAGTTATCCTCCGTGCCAACAGCACACAGCTCAGCACCAGAGCATTCAGAGTGAGTAGATGACATGTTCTATACATGAGTAAAGCATGTAGCAAGCACCCACTGTAGATGACATGTTCTATACATGAGTAAAGCATGTAGCAAGCACCCACTGTAGATGACATGTGCTATACATGAGTAAAGCATGTAGCAAGCACTCACTGTAGATGACATGTTCTATACATGAGTAAAGCATGTAGCAAGCACTCACTGTAGATGACATGTACTATACATGAGTAAAGCATGTAGCAAGCACCCACTGTAGATGACATGTTCTATACATGAGTAAAGCATGTAGCAAGCACCCACTGTAGATGACATGTTCTATACATGAGTAAAGCATGTAGCAAGCACTCACTGTAGATGACATGTTCTATACATGAGTAAAGCATGTAGCAAGCACTCACTGTAGATGACATGTACTATACATGAGTAAAGCATGTAGCAAGCACCCACTGTAGATGACATGTTCTATACATGAGTAAAGCATGTAGCAAGCACCCACTGTAGATGACATGTTCTATACATGAGTAAAGCATGTAGCAAGCACCCACTGTAGATGACATGTTCTATACATGAGTAAAGCATGTAGCAAGCACCCACTGTAGATGACATGTTCTATACATGAGTAAAGCATGTAGCAAGCACCCACTGTAGATGACATGTTCTATACATGAGTAAAGCATGTAGCAAGCACCCACTGTAGATGACATGTTCTATACATGAGTAGAGCATGTAGCAAGCACTCACTGTAGATGACATGTACTATACATGAGTAAAGCATGTAGCAAGCACTCACTGTAGATGACATGTTCTATACATGAGTAAAGCATGTAGCAAGCACCCACTGTAGATGACATGTTCTATACATGAGTAAAGCATGTAGCAAGCACCCACTGTAGATGACATGTGCTATACATGAGTAAAGCATGTAGCAAGCACTCACTGTAGATGACATGTTCTATACATGAGTAAAGCATGTAGCAAGCACTCACTGTAGATGACATGTTCTATACATGAGTAAAGCATGTAGCAAGCACTCACTGTAGATGACATGTTCTATACATGAGTAAAGCATGTAGCAAGCACTCACTGTAGATGACATGTTCTATACATGAGTAAAGCATGTAGCAAGCACCCACTGTAGATGACATGTTCTATACATGAGTAAAGCATGTAGCAAGCACCCACTGTAGATGACATGTTCTATACATGAGTAAAGCATGTAGCAAGCACCCACTGTAGATGACATGTTCTATACATGAGTACATGAGTAAAGCATGTAGCAAGCACCCACTGTAGATGACATGTTCTATAAATGAGTAGAGCATGTAGCAAGCACTCACTGTAGATGACATGTTCTATACACGAGTAAAGCATGTAGCAAGCACCCACTGTAGATGACATGTTCTATACATGAGTAAAGCATGTAGCAAGCACCCACTGTAGATGACATGTTCTATACATGAGTAAAGCATGCAGCAAGCACTCACTGTAGATGACATGTTCTATACATGAGTAAAGCATGTAGCAAGCACCCACTGTAGATGACATGTGCTATACATGAGTAAAGCATGTAGCAAGCACCCACTGTAGATGACATGTTCTATACATGAGTAAAGCATGTAGCAAGCACTCACTGTAGATGACATGTTCTATACATGAGTAAAGCATGTAGCAAGCACCCACTGTAGATGCCATGTTCTATACATGAGTAATGCATGTAGCAAGCACCCACTGTAGATGACATGTTCTATACATGAGTAAAGCATGTAGCAAGCACCCACTGTAGATGACATGTACTATACATGAGTAAAGCATGTAGCAAGCACTCACTGTAGATGACATGTACTATACATGAGTAAAGCATGTAGCAAGCACTCACTGTAGATGACATGTTCTATACATGAGTAAAGCATGTAGCAAGCACTCACTGTAGATGACATGTACTATACATGAGTAAAGCATGTAGCAAGCACCCACTGTAGATGACATGTTCTATACATGAGTAAAGCATGTAGCAAGCACTCACTGTAGATGACATGTACTATACATGAGTAAAGCATGTAGCAAGCACTCACTGTAGATGACATGTTCTATACATGAGTAAAGCATGTAGCAAGCACTCACTGTAGATGACATGTTCTATACATGAGTAAAGCATGTAGCAAGCACTCAATGTAGATGACATGTTCTATACATGAGTAAAGCATGTAGCAAGCACTCACTGTAGATGACATGTTCTATACATGAGTAAAGCATGTAGCAAGCACTCACTGTAGATGACATGTTCTATACATGAGTAAAGCATGTAGCAAGCACCCACTGTAGATGACATGTTCTATACATGAGTAAAGCATGCAGCAAGCACCCACTGTAGATGACATTTTCTATACATGAGTAAAGCATGTAGCAAGCACCCACTGTAGATGACATTTTCTATACATGAGTAAAGCATGCAGCAAGCACCCACTGTAGATGACATTTTCTATACATGAGTAAAGCATGCAGCAAGCACCCACATGCTGTTCTCAGTGGTCTAGGATCAGGCTAGGTACATGTGGCAAGTACCCAGTATATGCGGCTAGCAGAGAAGACACAATTACAGGCAGGGTCAGAGCTGAAGTGGGCGCACAAAATGCAGATCAACTCTCGACAACAGAGAACAAACTATTCTTGCTATCACAAAATAATGCCGTGGATGCTCGTCATAGCATTTAGAATTAGCCCCTGTCCATCTGGTTGTCATGGTGACTAGTTTAATACCTGGCCTCACAGCAAGTTCCCACAGATCTGGTTGTCATGGTGACTAGTTTAATACCTGGCCTCACAGCAAGTTCCCACAGATCTGGTTGTCATGGTGACTAGTTTAATACCTGGCCTCACAGCAAGTTCCCACAGATCTGGTTGTCATGGTGACTAGTTTAATACCTGGCCTCACATCAAGTTCCCACAGATCTGGTTGTCATGGTGACTAGTTTAATACCTGGCCTCACAGCAAGTTCCCACAGATCTGGTTGTCATGGTGACTAGTTTAATACCTGGCCTCGTAGCAAGTTCCCACAGATCTGGTTGTCATGGTGACTAGTTTAATACCTGGCCTCACAGCAAGTTCCCACAGATCTGGTTGTCATGGTGACTAGTTTAATACCTGGCCTCACAGCAAGTTCCCACAGATCTGGTTGTCATGGTGACTAGTTTAATACCTGGCCTCACAGCAAGTTCCCACAGATCTGGTTGTCATGGTGACTAGTTTAATACCTGGCCTCACAGCAAGTTCCCACAGATCTGGTTGTCATGGTGACTAGTTTAATACCTGGCCTCACATCAAGTTCCCACAGATCTGGTTGTCATGGTGACTAGTTTAATACCTGGCCTCACATCAAGTTCCCACAGATCTGGTTGTCATGGTGACTAGTTTAATACCTGGCCTCACATCAAGTTCCCACAGATCTGGTTGTCATGGTGACTAGTTTAATACCTGGCCTCACAGCAAGTTCCCACAGATCTGGTTGTCATGGTGACTAGTTTAATACCTGGCCTCACAGCAAGTTCCCACAGATCTGGTTGTCATGGTGACTAGTTTAATACCTGGCCTCAGCAAGTTCCCACAGATCTGGTTGTCATGGTGACTAGTTTAATACCTGGCCTCACAGCAAGTTCCCACAGATCTGGTTGTCATGGTGACTAGTTTAATACCTGGCCTCACAGCAAGTTCCCACAGATCTGGTTGTCATGGTGACTAGTTTAATACCTGGCCTCACAGCAAGTTCCCACAGATCTGGTTGTCATGGTGACTAGTTTAATACCTGGCCTCACAGCAAGTTCCCACAGATCTGGTTGTCATGGTGACTAGTTTAATACCTGGCCTCACAGCAAGTTCCCACAGATCTGGTTGCCATGGTGACTAGTTTAATACCTGGCCTCAGCAAGTTCCCACAGATCTGGTTGTCATGGTGACTAGTTTAATACCTGGCCTCGTAGCAAGTTCCCACAGATCTGGTTGTCATGGTGACTAGTTTAATACCTGGCCTCACAGCAAGTTCCCACAGATCTGGTTGTCATGGTGACTAGTTTAATACCTGGCCTCACAGCAAGTTCCCACAGATCTGGTTGTCATGGTGACTAGTTTAATACCTGGCCTCACAGCAAGTTCCCACAGATCTGGTTGTCATGGTGACTAGTTTAATACCTGGCCTCACAGCAAGTTCCCACAGATCTGGTTGTCATGGTGACTAGTTTAATACCTGGCCTCACAGCAAGTTCCCACAGATCTGGTTGTCATGGTGACTAGTTTAATACCTGGCCTCACAGCAAGTTCCCACAGATCTGGTTGTCATGGTGACTAGTTTAATACCTGGCCTCACAGCAAGTTCCCACAGATCTGGTTGTCATGGTGACTAGTTTAATACCTGGCCTCACAGCAAGTTCCCACAGATCTGGTTGTCATGGTGACTAGTTTAATACCTGGCCTCACATCAAGTTCCCACAGATCTGGTTGTCATGGTGACTAGTTTAATACCTGGCCTCACAGCAAGTTCCCACAGATCTGGTTGTCATGGTGACTAGTTTAATACCTGGCCTCACAGCAAGTTCCCACAGATCTGGTTGTCATGGTGACTAGTTTAATACCTGGCCTCACAGCAAGTTCCCACAGACCTGGTTGTCATGGTGACTAGTTTAATACCTGGCCTCACAGCAAGTTCCCACAGATCTGGTTGTCATGGTGACTAGTTTAATACCTGGCCTCACAGCAAGTTCCCACAGATCTGGTTGTCATGGTGACTAGTTTAATACCTGGCCTCACAGCAAGCTCCCACAGATCTGGTTGTCATGGTGACTAGTTTAATACCTGGCCTCACAGCAAGTTCCCACAGATCTGGTTGTCATGGTGACTAGTTTAATACCTGGCCTCACATCAAGTTCCCACAGATCTGGTTGTCATGGTGACTAGTTTAATACCTGGCCTCACAGCAAGTTCCCACAGATCTGGTTGTCATGGTGACTAGTTTAATACCTGGCCTCACAGCAAGTTCCCACAGATCTGGTTGTCATGGTGACTAGTTTAATACCTGGCCTCACAGCAAGTTCCCACAGATCTGGTTGTCATGGTGACTAGTTTAATACCTGACCTCACAGCAAGTTCCCACAGATCTGGTTGTCATGGTGACTAGTTTAATACCTGGCCTCGTAGCAAGTTCCCACAGATCTGGTTGTCATGGTGACTAGTTTAATACCTGGCCTCACAGCAAGTTCCCACAGATCTGGTTGTCATGGTGACTAGTTTAATACCTGGCCTCACAGCAAGTTCCCACAGATCTGGTTGTCAATGGTGACTAGTTTAATACCTGGCCTCACAGCAAGTTCCCACAGATCTGGTTGTCATGGTGACTAGTTTAATACCTGGCCTCACATCAAGTTCCCACAGATCTGGTTGTCATGGTGACTAGTTTAATACCTGGCCTCACAGCAAGTTCCCACAGATCTGGTTGTCATGGTGACTAGTTTAATACCTGGCCTCACAGCAAGTTCCCACAGATCTGGTTGTCATGGTGACTAGTTTAATACCTGGCCTCGCAGCAAGTTCCCACAGATCTGGTTGTCATGGTGACTAGTTTAATACCTGGCCTCGCAGCAAGTTCCCACAGATCTGGTTGTCATGGTGACTAGTTTAATACCTGGCCTCACAGCAAGTTCCCACAGATCTGGTTGTCATGGTGACTAGTTTAATACCTGGCCTCACAGCAAGTTCCCACAGACCTGGTTGTCATGGTGACTAGTTTAATACCTGGCCTCGCAGCAAGTTCCCACAGACCTGGTTGTCATGGTGACTAGTTTAATACCTGGCCTCACAGCAAGTTCCCACAGATCTGGTTGTCATGGTGACTAGTTTAATACCTGGCCTCACAGCAAGTTCCCACAGATCTGGTTGTCATGGTGACTAGTTTAATACCTGGCCTCACAGCAAGTTCCCACAGATCTGGTTGTCATGGTGACTAGTTTAATACCTGGCCTCACAGCAAGTTCCCACAGATCTGGTTGTCATGGTGACTAGTTTAATACCTGGCCTCACAGCAAGTTCCCACAGATCTGGTTGTCATGGTGACTAGTTTAATACCTGGCCTCACATCAAGTTCCCACAGATCTGGTTGTCATGGTGACTAGTTTAATACCTGGCCTCACAGCAAGTTCCCACAGATCTGGTTGTCATGGTGACTAGTTTAATACCTGGCCTCACAGCAAGTTCCCACAGATCTGGTTGTCATGGTGACTAGTTTAATACCTGGCCTCACAGCAAGTTCCCACAGATCTGGTTGTCATGGTGACTAGTTTAATACCAGGCCTCACAGCAAGTTCCCACAGATCTGGTTGTCATGGTGACTAGTTTAATACCTGGCCTCGTAGCAAGTTCCCACAGATCTGGTTGTCATGGTGACTAGTTTAACCCTTAAAGGACGAGCGTCACGAATCCGTGACACAATTAATTAAGTCGTGAGGACGAGCGTCACGGATTCGTGACATTTAAATTAACAGTCACGGGGATGAGAGTCACGAATTCGTGACCTTGAACGCTACCGCTAGTTCTTTAATTAGCTCTTATGTTAACAGCAGCTGCGGTGTTATCATCGGTGTACAAGAACTACTTAAGGTTGTAGTTGAACATGACCACAACTGAGCCGCACTGGGGCCATGATCAAGCTGTAAGCAAACAAACTAGCTGTTGCTTTTTCCTGCTTTATAAAAAATGGCCAGAAAATTCTATTCAAGTGAGGAGTGTATAGCAATGATGTCAGATGTAAACTGATCAAGTATAGAGTGTGAATGAGTATACTAGTGAAACTGGTAGTGACAGCTATGGGGAAAATAGTGTGGGTAATGAAAAACACTTGGGTGGGGCTGCTTTGATAGGGGGTCGAGCCAGTAGTGCTTGTCAGGAGTAGTGCTTGTCAGGGTAGAATGGAAAGTAGTGATATGCAAGCAGGAAGCAGTAATATAGGAGTGGATAGCAGTAGCTTGGGAGTGCAATGCTGTAGCAGGGGCAGTAGTGTGGATCTCGGAAGTAGAAGGGGTGGAATAGCGACGAAGAGGGAGAGTAGCCACAGTCACATTGCAGCAGTTTACCTGGACAGAGGATGGAACAAGTAATTTCTTGTTCAGAATTATTTTGTTAGAATAACATACTGTCCAACCATTATTATAGATGACATAGCTCACACTCCAGCACCCTTTACTGTGGTGTCTGGAAGTAATCTATCAATGGCACCCAGGGAACCCAAGGATTTCTTATCTCTTTTTTTAAATTACTGGCCAACTATTGCAGTTTTGGAAGACAAACCAATGAATATACTGGTTAAAAATCCAAGCAATGAATGTATGTCAAATTAGTTGGTGTAAGGCAATATATCTACAATTATATATTTATAAATATATATATAAATACATACATATAATTTTATAAGAGCATGATGCACTAAGATCAACCTCCATGGCAAACCTCACAAGTGTGGAGTGCCTTCAACGACTGCATCACTTTCAGAGGAAGGCAACGAAAAGAAGAGGTTGTATTGATCATAGCAGAAAAAATGAGGGTGGTGTTGTCTTTTGTATGAGTGTAGCACCTGTCACAACCATCCTGCAATGTGGCCTACAGATCGCTTCAAAGCAAACACAAAAAAAACTATTAATCATCAATAAGTACAGTATATATATATATAATATGTCAGGGAAATCAACAGGCTCAAGAACCCACCATAACCACAGCAACCACAACCCACAGCTAATTTACATTACACCACCACAACCACACAACATCTAGTACTGTCCCTACAGCAATATGATTGGCTAGGCATATCAGGTGACAGTTAGAAAATAACAGTCAGGGTTTCATTTAGGGGAGGGAGGCGGCTGCCACCCCTTGGAACCTTTTTGCACCCCCCTCCCTTGGAAATTGTATTATTAAAATTCTTATTGATAAAGTGCTTGACATCATGCCCCCCTTAATATCCAGATTCCTCCAGTCGCCCCCCCCCCCCTTGGACAATTTATAAAATTAAATCCTGCCTGTTATATGTCTTGTAAGGCACCAGAGTACCACTCAGGAGTTTTTATTTGCAAGTCCACACAGGGATCCACTATATCAAGGTGTATGCTTACTTCCCTGACAGAGACAAAGATAGAGAGAGTCAACCCAAGGGATGACGCTGGAGTAAGGTCCTAAGTAGAGAGGGCTGAGACTTGGCTCACGGAGATCAGTGGTCTAGGTAGGGTGATTGGTGGAGTACCTAATCTCTGGAGTACCTAGGCGTCACGGGGTATTTACCTAGAGGTAGCTAACCGCTCTGGCTACAGCAGTACCATTTTCTTATTGAGGAAGAAAGATTTAGGCAAGGGTGAAATTTCCCCGACAATATACATACATCATTATTGCATCATTTTACATATTAGGTATGTATTACATTCATAATCTGCTGTTACTACCTTAGTAATGATGCCCTATCTGAGTAAGGACTCCAAAGTTAGACAGCTACACACATCAGGATGTAACTTGCTGGTTTATAGCCAAGAGTCCTGAAGTTCCAAACTGTCAGCTGCCAAATCCTTATTGAGGAAAACAAAATCAATTCATATCTCATGACATGGTTGGCTAAAATTGGCTCTCTTTAGCTACAACCTAATGACTAGTAAAAGCTCAGAAGCTACTTACTCGAGCTTCTTGAATGACAGCATCTATTCCTGTTCTGTGAGATAGAGAAGTCAACCCCTAGGACTAAATATGTCAGAGTACAACTCAGCTATATCCATAACTCACCTCAAGTGACTGGCCACTCAATCGCCTACGAAGTCGCGATGTTCTCCACAGAAGATTTCATGTCGGCTAAAAAGATAAGGTGTGAAAAAAATTGAAAAAAATTGAAAAAAATTTATGGGTTGGGTCAACCCCCTTGTTATTCAGTAAAGGCCATCTACTAGCTATATACTTACCAGATGTATCCTAGCAGTGTACAGATGCCCTACTAGCAAACAAAGTTTAGAAACTAAGCAAAGAAGTACGCAAAAAAATAACTTGATAGGACCAAGCGGTAGACGCTATAAGCGCTCTATTCAAAGGATCGCGAAAGCTACTTTTTGTCAGAGGTTGGACAAGGTTCGAGGTATCCCTGTAACGATGGAGAGCACCGTGGGGCACCGAGAAAGTCGCGATGTTCTTCACAGAAGATTTCATGTCGGCTAAAAAGATAACGTTGTGAAAAAAAATTAAAAATATTTATGGGTTGGGTCAACCCCCTTGTTATAATTCAGTAAAGGCCATCTACTAGCTATATACTTACCAGAGGAATCCTAGCATTGTACAGATGCCCTACTAGCAAACAAAGTTTAGAAACTAAGCAAAGAAGTACGCAAAAAAACTAACTTGATAGGACGAAGCGGTAGACTCTATAAGCGCTCTATTCAAAGGATCGAGAAAGCTACTTTTTGTCAGAGGTTGGACAAGGTTCGAGGTATTTCTGTAACGACGGAGAGCGCCTTGGGGCACCGAGAACTACCTTCGCTGGCATGAGCAAATTGCCTGTAGGTTTTAAAAAAATTAAAAAAAGTGCCGTCCTGGTGACTGAAATTATGCGTACGTGACGTCGTCTTGGTAAGCAATATTCAATTATTCACGTTCGTCCGGTAAGGGTTAATACCTGGCCTCGTAGCAAGTTCCCACAGATCTGGTTGTCATGGTGACTAGTTTAATACCTGGCCTCACAGCAAGCTCCCACAGATCTGGTTGTCATGGTGACTAGTTTAATACCTGGCCTCACATCAAGTTCCCACAGATCTGGTTGTCATGGTGACTAGTTAATACCTGGCCTCACAGCAAGTTCCCACAGATCTGGTTGTCATGGTGACTAGTTTAATACCTGGCCTCACAGCAAGTTCCCACAGATCTGGTTGTCATGGTGACTAGTTTAATACCTGGCCTCACAGCAAGTTCCCACAGATCTGGTTGTCATGGTGACTAGTTTAATACCTGGCCTCACATCAAGTTCCCACAGATCTGGTTGTCATGGTGACTAGTTTAATACCTGGCCTCGTAGCAAGTTCCCACAGATCTGGTTGTCATGGTGACTAGTTTAATACCTGGCCTCACAGCAAGTTCCCACAGATCTGGTTGTCATGGTGACTAGTTTAATACCTGGCCTCACAGCAAGTTCCCACAGATCTGGTTGTCATGGTGACTAGTTTAATACCTGGCCTCACAGCAAGTTCCCACAGATCTGGTTGTCATGGTGACTAGTTTAATACCTGGCCTCACAGCAAGTTCCCACAGATCTGGTTGTCATGGTGACTAGTTTAATACCTGGCCTCGTAGCAAGTTCCCACAGATCTGGTTGTCATGGTGACTAGTTTAATACCTGGCCTCACAGCAAGTTCCCACAGATCTGGTTGTCATGGTGACTAGTTTAATACCTGGCCTCACAGCAAGTTCCCACAGATCTGGTTGTCATGGTGACTAGTTTAATACCTGGCCTCACAGCAAGTTCCCACAGATCTGGTTGTCATGGTGACTAGTTTAATACCTGGCCTCACATCAAGTTCCCACAGATCTGGTTGTCATGGTGACTAGTTTAATACCTGGCCTCACAGCAAGTTCCCACAGATCTGGTTGTCATGGTGACTAGTTTAATACCTGGCCTCACAGCAAGTTCCCACAGATCTGGTTGTCATGGTGACTAGTTTAATACCTGGCCTCACATCAAGTTCCCACAGATCTGGTTGTCATGGTGACTAGTTTAATACCTGGCCTCACAGCAAGTTCCCACAGATCTGGTTGTCATGGTGACTAGTTTAATACCTGGCCTCACAGCAAGTTCCCACAGATCTGGTTGTCATGGTGACTAGTTTAATACCTGGCCTCACAGCAAGTTCCCACAGATCTGGTTGTCATGGTGACTAGTTTAATACCTGGCCTCGCAGCAAGTTCCCACAGATCTGGTTGTCATGGTGACTAGTTTAATACCTGGCCTCACAGCAAGTTCCCACAGATCTGGTTGTCATGGTGACTAGTTTAATACCTGGCCTCACAGCAAGTTCCCACAGATCTGGTTGTCATGGTGACTAGTTTAATACCTGGCCTCACAGCAAGTTCCCACAGATCTGGTTGTCATGGTGACTAGTTTAATACCTGGCCTCACAGCAAGTTCCCACAGATCTGGTTGTCATGGTGACTAGTTTAATACCTGGCCTCACATCAAGTTCCCACAGATCTGGTTGTCATGGTGACTAGTTTAATACCTGGCCTCCTAGCAAGCTCCCACAGATCTGGTTGTCATGGTGACTAGTTTAATACCTGGCCTCGTAGCAAGTTCCCACAGATCTGGTTGTCATGGTGACTAGTTTAATACCTGGCCTCACATCAAGTTCCCACAGATCTGGTTGTCATGGTGACTAGTTTAATACCTGGCCTCACAGCAAGTTCCCACAGATCTGGTTGTCATGGTGACTAGTTTAATACCTGGCCTCACAGCAAGTTCCCACAGATCTGGTTGTCATGGTGACTAGTTTAATACCTGGCCTCACAGCAAGTTCCCACAGATCTGGTTGTCATGGTGACTAGTTTAATACCTGGCCTCACAGCAAGTTCCCACAGATCTGGTTGTCATGGTGACTAGTTTAATACCTGGCCTCACAGCAAGTTCCCACAGATCTGGTTGTCATGGTGACTAGTTTAATACCTGGCCTCACAGCAAGTTCCCCACAGATCTGGTTGTCATGGTGACTAGTTTAATACCTGGCCTCACAGCAAGTTCCCACAGATCTGGTTGTCATGGTGACTAGTTTAATACCAGGCCTCACATCAAGTTCCCACAGATCTGGTTGTCATGGTGACTAGTTTAATACCTGGCCTCACAGCAAGTTCCCACAGATCTGGTTGTCATGGTGACTAGTTTAATACCTGGCCTCACAGCAAGTTCCCACAGATCTGGTTGTCATGGTGACTAGTTTAATACCTGGCCTCACAGCAAGTTCCCACAGATCTGGTTGTCATGGTGACTAGTTTAATACCTGGCCTCACAGCAAGTTCCCACAGATCTGGTTGTCATGGTGACTAGTTTAATACCTGGCCTCACAGCAAGTTCCCACAGATCTGGTTGTCATGGTGACTAGTTTAATACCTGGCCTCACAGCAAGTTCCCACAGATCTGGTTGTCATGGTGACTAGTTTAATACCTGGCCTCACAGCAAGTTCCCACAGATCTGGTTGTCATGGTGACTAGTTTAATGCCTGGCCTCACAGCAAGTTCCCACAGATCTGGTTGTCATGGTGACTAGTTTAATACCTGGCCTCACAGCAAGTTCCCACAGATCTGGTTGTCATGGTGACTAGTTTAATACCTGGCCTCACAGCAAGTTCCCACAGATCTGGTTGTCATGGTGACTAGTTTAATACCTGGCCTCACAGCAAGTTCCCACAGATCTGGTTGTCATGGTGACTAGTTTAATACCTGGCCTCACAGCAAGTTCCCACAGATCTGGTTGTCATGGTGACTAGTTTAATACCTGGCCTCACAGCAAGTTCCCACAGATCTGGTTGTCATGGTGACTAGTTTAATACCTGGCCTCACAGCAAGCTCCCACAGATCTGGTTGTCATGGTGACTAGTTTAATACCTGGCCTCACAGCAAGCTCCCACAGATCTGGTTGTCATGGTGACTAGTTTAATACCTGGCCTCACAGCAAGTTCCCACAGATCTGGTTGTCATGGTGACTAGTTTAATACCTGGCCTCACAGCAAGTTCCCACAGATCTGGTTGTCATGGTGACTAGTTTAATACCTGGCCTCACAGCAAGTTCCCACAGATCTGGTTGTCATGGTGACTAGTTTAATACCTGGCCTCACAGCAAGTTCCCACAGATCTGGTTGCCATGGTGACTAGTTTAATACCTGGCCTCACAGCAAGTTCCCACAGATCTGGTTGTCATGGTGACTAGTTTAATACCTGGCCTCACAGCAAGTTCCCACAGATCTGGTTGTCATGGTGACTAGTTTAATACCTGGCCTCCTAGCAAGCTCCCACAGATCTGGTTGTCATGGTGACTAGTTTAATACCTGGCCTCACAGCAAGTTCCCACAGATCTGGTTGTCATGGTGACTAGTTTAATACCTGGCCTCCTAGCAAGCTCCCACAGATCTGGTTGTCAAGTGTTGGCTCTCATATTAAGTGCCACACTCGAGTATCAGTCATAGAAGACTTTTATTTTTGTTGTTTTAGTGTGAACCTGCACTGGGCAGGCACATTGTATGCACTGACCTGCACTAGGCAGGCACATTGTATGCACTAACCTGCACTGGACAGGCACATTGCATATATTAACCTGCACTGGACAGGCACATTGCATGCACCTACCTGCACTGGACAGGCACATTGCATGCTGATATATGTGGAAGTGTGCACATGCTGTGTGATGTCATGGTGTGTGTGTGTGTGTGTGCGTGCAGGTGGCTCTGGTCAACGATACCTTCCAGCAGTTGCTGCAGTATTTTGTGCAGCATTCACACTACATCAGCTTCCCTGAGCTGGCCTTCCCTACTCTAGTCCGGGTATATATACATCTACGTATATGTGTGTGTATATAGATAGATACACGTATACATTTTAGATATACACGTGGTGTAGATATACATGTATATATATTATGTATACATATACATGTGTGTAGATATACATGTGTCCAAATATATATGTGTGTAGATATGCATGTGTATATTA
This sequence comes from Cladorhizidae sp. MBARI D1340-BT2, assembly GCA_028752905.1. Lineage (NCBI taxonomy): Eukaryota > Metazoa > Porifera > Demospongiae > Poecilosclerida > Cladorhizidae > Cladorhizidae sp. MBARI D1340-BT2. The sequence goes on along the minus strand of JAQNBH010000008.1, from coordinate 49,418,778 downwards.
TATATAGATATATGTGTGTAGATATGCATGTGTATATTATATATATTATAGATATATTTGTGTAGATATGTATGTGTGTGGATATGCATGTGTATATTATATATAGATATATGTGTGTAGATATGCATGTGTATATTATATATATAGATATGTGTGTAGATATGCATGTGTATATATATAGATGGGTCATTCCATGTCAATTCAACCAGGGGTCCCCGGGTGACCCTCTCAGAATTCAACCATTTTTGGCATGTATGTGCTACAACGTATATTATGAAGCTATGCAAAATTTGGGGGCAAAATATTGAATATTTTGGATGATATGACCCTTAAATCATGTCTGGGCGGTGCAAATTTCGCGGACTTTTTTCCGCGTATTGATTTTTTGGTCATATTCAAGAGCCTGTCACTTTTGATCCGGAAGAGGTTAAGCTCTGAAATTTTCAGGATTTGTTCATCTCACAGTCTGCTATAAGGAGATGTCAACATAAGATGATTTATGTATACTTTTTTGTGGTACTGATCAAATCAAAAAGGATGATTTCACCTATAATAATGCTTGCGAACCAATGTTTAGCCACCAACCAGGCAAAAACTAACTGCTAGAATCCCTTGTAACTTTGTATATAGCATCTCTAGCACCCTGAGCACTAGTGTGTATAATATGAAGTCTGATTCCTACAACTTCTGAGATATAGGCATCTCTATTTGCAAAAAATGAAATTATAATACAGTTTCAACCACAATTTTCGTTATGTGGGATAGGTCATACTATAAAATGTTATATCTCACAAGAAAGAGAAAAATGTACTCTTTCATTTGATATTAAACACATCTTGCTTCCGTAAAGCCTTCAGTAACTAATTGATAATTGAAAAAGAGACATTTTTATCATTCGTGACATAATATTAACATTTACTTTACCTACAGATGATGTAACATGACCTTGTGTTAGATCTAACATTGCATATCAATGGGTGCAAAAATATAATTACAAGTTGTGTCTCTTACAAAACTGCCTAAAACCGTCAGAAACTTTCTTCAATGAGGGTGCATCAAGGTTGTACTGCCGTCCAGTTGAACTCGTCAAGCCTTCAATTAATGCCAGGACATGATGTTCTGGGACCCAACATTGGTCTTTTCGATATGGCCAAGTGAAGGAATTTGCTGGTCCTTTGGGTTGCATAAAGTCTACCAAAATATCTGCAGCATCTTCTGATACTTCTGCGATATTTCCTATGTACCAATCCCGATCATAGATGGCAGCAATGTATTGTCCAGGATGTAGATCTTGGAATACTGGAATAGCTTCTGTTTGATTGACTGTCACATTTGTTCCTGTATTATCTCCTGAAATTCTACTAATCTTCAAGTTGTTATTGTCCACAGGAATGAAACAATGATGACTTCTTGTACCTGGAATTGTGTGTGCATCAGCAAATCGCTCGAGTTGTCTGGGGCGATATATATCCACATCACTAACAGAAAGGTAGAACATTTTAATGCCATGAATGTGTGCAGTAGCCCACTGAAATAGCTCTGATGGAGTCAGAATATATCCTGCAGATGTTTGCTGGAGACTCATTCTGGTGGCCAAGCGTTTTACCGTTCCACCTATTCCATCACAGATACTCTTGCCATGGCTTGTGGCAAAAAAGTGCCACTCAGCAGATAATCCAAAATCATCAGCATGCATACAGAGGTTGGAGAAATTCTTATAATTTTTGTACTGGCTGGCAGCTCCATCACTGAAGTATTTCACATGCTTCACATCTGGTAACACATCTTTGATATGCTGCAGAACAGCATGCAGGAATGCATAAACAGTCACTGTATCATGTTGCATACAGTCACTTATCACACACAGAGACATGCTGCACAGATTTCCATCAGTCAATGAAATATACTCCAAAAGGGTGGAGAGTTGCCTGTCTATTCTCCCAATAAAATCCTTGAATAGAGTCTTGGATAAGGAAAGAATAATTCTCTGCAAAGTCTAGAATTACCAACACAGTGTTCCGTCGAAGATTTTCTTTGCAACTGGTGAGATAGGCTGCCTGTGCTTTTGAAATATAGTGATGTGTGGTAAGCTTGTCAAACTGATCGCAGAGAATTGTGATAAAATCACTAACAGACTCTTGCCTTCTGACTATTGTAGTGCGGTCGGTGTGATCCCACTGGCTGAATGTGATAAGATCATCATCATCCATGTCTAACTGTTCAGAGATCAAATTATGCACATGAGTCTGTAAGGCATTGATACCTGGACACTGGTCACAACGATGTATCATGCAGTCTTTTGATTTAATGTCACATACAATAATCGACAGTAATGTTGCGTAATCCAGCTTCAGTTCTGCAATAGCTGCTAAAAGTAGCTTCACATTTTGGTGAATTTCACACACACAGACTGAATGAGCGCCTTTTGCACCTACTGTAATACACCAAGGAGGTCGGAATTCACAAAACTTAGAAACTCCTATATTGTAAGCACCACCTGTCTTTTCTTTGAACAGTGCATACAGCTCATGAAGATTAGCAAGTAACAGTCTTTTCTGTTTGTGAACACGTTGTCCATTCACTTTCACCGACACAAATTCCTTTTTACCTGGGCAAAGACGAGTATACTCATCATCTTCATAAAAGTCCACTACCTTTTTCTTGATCTCATCAGATATTTCCTTTCCTCTCTTTGCACCAGGTTCGGCAAACACACTGTGTAATTTTTTCAAGGCTCGGGATTTTTTAACCATATACTGGGAAACATTGAACTCTTCAGCTGTCTGCTTTACAGACCAACTTGATGGAGCCATTGTGAGAATCTGAAGTTGTTTTTGTCTTGTTGCAACGGCACACTGTTCTTTCATATCCGTGATCATTTTTTCAAGATCAGAGCATTTTTCACATTTTGTGATATCCTCTTTGCTAAGAGTTTTGGGACTGACATGGATTTTTTTCGCAATTGTTTGTTTGAGAGCTTCATGAGCTTGCAACAGTTTTCTTTTACCATAACCTGAAATATCTCTTTGGCTAACATCGTCTACTTTCATAGGTGAGCATCCAAGTGATGTTATACTTGTGTTAAGATTTGCCAGTTCATCAGGCAAAAATGTCTCATCACTGCTTGATGAATCTTCTTGTGATGGCACTGCACTTCCCATCATTGCTATACATCGTGGGCACAGCTTCTGGCCTGGTTTAATTTTTTTGTGTGCGAGTTTACTCAAACTTTTAGCTTTAGTTTTATCCAGGCTACGAAGACTTCCTTTAGCAGTTGTTTTATGGACACAAAATGGATCACAACACGTTTTTTGTAGAAACTCGAATTTGTCAAGGAATAACTGCTTATGGTGAAGACATACAGTCGTAACTTCAGAGACAGAAGTTTTTTCCAATCCACATCTTACAAACAGAAGACTTTTATCTTCCAGTGTCAAATCAGAAACATTTACAAAGCCAACTGTCCTGCAATATGTCCTCTTATGACATGGATCTTTTCTATGTGCACCAATTGAACAAGATTCCAAATTTGTAGCCATGGTGTCACACTTTAAATCCGGCACAATGTTTTGCGAGTCCAACTTGAATACTAGTGTATATCACTGAATCAATTAGAAAATGGTAGCATTTCACCTAACAAGCATCTTCAACTGAAACCTGGGATTTTTATGTATCAAGTGGGATTTTTAGGCTTATATAAGCAGCATGGAGAAATGTGGAGATCCCCATGGAAAATCCCAGGGAAAACACCAGGGAAAACTCAATAGTATCAATTCCCTTCTTTCCCTATCATAGTTTTCTTGTATTTATTCAGCATGGAGAAATGTGGAGATCCCCATGGAAAATCCCAGGGCAAACACCAGGGAAAACTCAATAGCATCAATTCCCTTCTTTCCCTATCTTAGTTTTCTTGTATTTATTCAGTAAGGTTAGTTGGTCAGCTCACGTTGTATGTTTTTGGTGCTGCGATCAAAATAAACACACACTGCACCACCGCTCATCTGGTTTTCTATGAAGTTGGATGCTTTTGAAACACAACACTAAGATAGGGAAAGAGGCGAATTAGAAATAGTGCTAAAACTGGACATGTCACACAAATGTAAGTAATTTTAAATGTCAATAATTATACGTATATATATGCATGTAGTACTGTAAAATGTCACAAATGATAAAAATGTCTCTTTTTCAATTATCAATTAGTTACTGAAGGCTTTACGGAAGCAAGATATGTTTGATATCTAATGAAAGAGTAAATTGTACTCTTTCTTGTGAGATAATACATTTTATAGTATGACCTATCCCACATAACGAAAATTGTGGTTGAAACTGTATTATAATTTCATTTTTTGCAAATAGGGATGCCTATATCTCAGAAGTTGTAGGAATCAGAGACTTCATATTATACACACTAGTGAACAGGGTGCTAGAGATGCTGTATACAAAGTTACAAGGGATTCTAGCAGTTAGTTTTTGCCTGGTTGGTGGCCAAACATTGGTTCGCAAGCATTATTATTGGTGAAATCATCCTTTTTTATTTGATCAGTACCACAAAAAAGTATACATAAATCATCTTATGTTGACATCTCATAGCAGAGTGTGAGATGAACAAATCCTGAAAATTTCAGAGCTTAACCTCTTCCGGATCAAAAGTTACAGGCTCTTGAATATGACCAAAAAATCAATACGCGGAAAAAAGCCCGCGAAATTTGCACCGCCCAGACATGATTTAAGGGTCATATCATCCAAAATATTCAATATTTTGCCCCCAAATTTTGCATAGCTTCATAATATACGTTGTAGCACATACATGCCAAAAATGGTTGAATTCTGAGAGGGTCACCCGGGGACTTTTCTAAAAACTGGTTGAATTGACATGGAATGACCCAGATATGTATATGTGTGCAGATATGCATGTGTATATTATATATATAAATATATGTGTGTAGATATGCATGTGTGTATATATATATAGATATATATATGTGTGTAGATATACATGTGTATATTATATATATATAGATATATGTGTGTAGTTATTCATGTGTATATTATATATAGATATATGTGTGTAAGATATGCATGTGTGTATATATATATAGATAGATATATGTGTGTAGATATACATGTGTATATTATATATATAGATATATGTGTGTAGATATGCATGTGTATATATATATATAGATATATGTGTGTAGATATGCATGTGTATATTATATATATATAGATATATGTGTGTAGTTATGCATGTGTATATTATATATAGATATGTGTGTAAGATATGCATGTGTATATATATATATAGATAGATATATGTGTAGATATGCATATGTATAGATATATGTGTGTAGATATACATGTGTATATATATAGATATATGTGTGTAGATATGCATGTGTATATTATATAGATGTGTGTAGATATACATGTGTAGATATATGTGTGTAGATATACATGTGTATATATATTATATATAGATATATGTGTGTAGATATATGTGTGTAGATATACATGTGTAGATATATTATATATAGATATATGTGTGTAGATATAAATGTGTATATATATTATATATAGATATATGTGTGTAGATATACATGTGTATATAGATATATGTGTGTAGATATATGTGTGTAGATATACATGTGTATATATATTATATATAGATATATGTGTGTAGATATACATGTGTATATATATTATATATAGATATATGTGTGTAGATATACATGTGTAGATATATGTGTGTAGATATATGTGTGTAGATATACATGTGTATATATATTATATATAGATATATGTGTGTAGATATACATGTGTATATATATTATAATAGATATGTGTGTAGATATACATGTGTAGATATATGTGTGTAGATATACATGTGTAGATATATGTGTGTAGATATACATGTGTAGATATATGTGTGTAGATATACATGTGTATATATATTATATATAGATATATGTGTGTAGATATACATGTGTATATATATTATATATAGATATATGTGTGTAGATATACATGTGTGTAGATATTATATATAGATATATGTGTGTAGATATACATGTGTATATATATATTATGTATATTATGCACAGCTATAATGCTGTAAGTCGAGAGACTAGATTTTTTGGTGCCTTTTGACATCAAATGATCATTATTACTGACAAGTCAATACTAGATCTTGCTGTTAAATATCTTATAATATGCTAGATCTTAAGTATACTAATAATAATATGCTATTAAGTATACTAATAATAATACTAGATCTTGCTGTTAAATATATTAATGTTATACATAATTTCACAAACTTCACAAACCCATGTAACCACCCAACTTATGACCCAACTTATGACCACACCCACAATATTCATCGTTAAAGGGAATTGAAAAATAATCTTTCAGGAAGAAAACCTTTGTGGTCACAGTTTTGCATGACATATCCCTACTATATAAATATCTCTGCTACTACATAAGTATCTCTGCTACTACATAAATATCTCTGCTACTACATAAATATCTCTGCTACTACATAAATATCTCTGCTACTATATAAATATCTCTGCTACTACATAAATATCTCTGCTACTACATAAGTATCTCTGCTACTACATAAATATCTCTGCTACTACATAAGTATCTCTGCTACTACATAAATATCTCTGCTACTACATAAGTATCTCTGCTACTACATAAGTATCTCTGCTACTGCACAAGTATCTCTGCTACTACGTAAATATCTCTGCTACTATATAAGTATCTCTGCTACTACATAAATATCTCTGCTACTACATAAATATCTCTGCTACTACATAAATATCTCTGCTACTACATAAGTATCTCTGCTACTACATAAATATCTCTGCTACTACATAAATATCTCTGCTACTACATAAATATCTCTGCTACTACATAAGTATCTCTGCTACTACATAAGTATCTCTGCTACTACATAAATATCTCTGCTGCTACTACATAAATATCTCTGCTACTACATAAATATCTCTGCTACTACATAAATATCTCTGCTACTACATAAATATCTCTGCTACTACATAAATATCTCTGCTACTACATAAGTATCTCTGCTACTACATAAATATCTCTGCTACTACATAAATATCTCTGCTACTACATAAATATCTCTGCTACTACATAAATATCTCTGCTACTACATAAATATCTCTGCTACTACATAAGTATCTCTGCTACTACATAAATATCTCTGCTACTACATAAATATCTCTGCTACTACATAAATATCTCTGCTACTACATAAATATCTCTGCTACTACATAAGTATCTCTGCTACTACATAAATATCTCTGCTACTACATAAATATCTCTGCTACTACATAAGTATCTCTGCTACTACATAAGTATCTCTGCTACTACATAAATATCTCTGCTACTACATAAATATCTCTGCTACTACATAAGTATCTCTGCTACTACATAAATATCTCTGCTACTACATAAATATCTCTGCTACTACATAAATATCTCTGCTACTACATAAGTATCTCTGCTACTACATAAGTATCTCTGCTACTACATAAGTATCTCTGCTACTACATAAGTATCTCTGCTACTACATAAGTATCTCTGCTACTACATAAATATCTCTGCTACTACATAAATATCTCTGCTACTACATAAATATCTCTGCTACTACATAAGTATCTCTGCTACTACATAAATATCTCTGCTACTACATAAGTATCTCTGCTACTATATAAGTATCTCTGCTACTACATAAATATCTCTGCTACTACATAAATATCTCTGCTACTACATAAATATCTCTGCTACTACATAAGTATCTGCTACTACATAAATATCTCTGCTACTACATAAATATCTCTGCTACTACATAAATATCTCTGCTACTACATAAGTATCTCTGCTACTACATAAATATCTCTGCTACTACATAAGTATCTCTGCTACTACATAAATATCTCTGCTACTACATAAATATCTCTGCTACTACATAAATATCTCTGCTACTACATAAATATCTCTGCTACTACATAAGTATCTCTGCTACTACATAAGTATCTCTGCTACTACATAAATATCTCTGCTACTACATAAATATCTCTGCTACTACATAAGTATCTCTGCTACTACATAAATATCTCTGCTACTACATAAATATCTCTGCTACTACATAAATATCTCTGCTACTACATAAATATCTCTGCTACTACATAAGTATCTCTGCTACTACATAAATATCTCTGCTACTACATAAGTATCTCTGCTACTACGTAAATATCTCTGCTACTGCATAAATATCTCTGCTACTACATAAATATCTCTGCTACTACATAAATATCTCTGCTACTATATAAGTATCTCTGCTACTACATAAATATCTCTGCTACTACACAAATATCTCTGCTACTACATAAGTATCTCTGCTAAGTATCTCTGCTACTACCTACACAAGCCTCTGGTGCATATGGATCTAGTCAATTTCATCTTCACTATCTCACGGATCCAATCGTGATTTGGCTGAACCACCGCTGCTGATAGTTTGGATCCTGATTCTCATGGGGGTGGGTGGTGGAACAAAACAGCAGCTGATGTGTCCAGGAACAAAGTAGAGTATGAGCAACTACGGAGGCTGACTGAGGGTCTGAGCGAGCCTGGTAGTAGTGCTGCTGGTGTAGTAGCTATAGCAATGAAATTCTCACCTAGCTATAACTGACCACTACAAACACTAGCAGGAAGCAAGCCTTGTTCATGGGGTGCCAGGAAGCCTTGTTCATGGAGTATATGCTCGAGCCAGGAAGCCTTGTTCATGGGGCACCTGATAGAGCCAGGAAGCCTTGTTCATCCCGGCACCTGCTGGAGCCAGGAAGCCTTGTTCATCCCGGCACCTGCTAGAGCCAGGAAGCCTTGTTCATGGAGCACCTGCTAGAGCCAGGAAGCCTTGTTCATGGGGCACCTGCTGGAGCCAGGAAGCCTTGTTCATGGGGCACCTGCTAGAGCCAGGAAGCCTTGTTCATGGGGCACCTGCTAGAGCCAGGAAGCCTTGTTCATGGGGCACATGCTAGAGCCAGGAAGCCTTGTTCATGGTGCACCTGCTAGAGCCAGGAAGCCTTGTTCATGGGGCACCTGCTGGAGCCAGGAAGCCTTGTTCATGGGGCACCTGCTAGAGCCAGGAAGCCTTGTTCATGGTGCACCTGCTAGAGCCAGGAAGCCTTGTTCATGGGGCACCTGCTAGAGCCAGGAATCCTTGTTCAGGGGGCACCAGGAAGCCGGGCACCTGCTAGAGCCAGGAAGCCTTGTTCATGGTGCACCTGCTAGAGCCAGGAAGCCTTGTTCATGGGGCACCTGCTAGAGCCAGGAAGCCTTGTTCATGGGGCACCTGCTAGAGCCAGGAAGCCTTGTTCATGGGGCACCTGCTAGAGCCAGGAAGCCTTGTTCATGGTGCACCTGCTAGAGCCAGGAAGCCTTGTTCATGGAGTACCCGGGAAGCCTTGTTCATGGGGCACCTGCTAAAGCCAGGAAGCCTTGTTCATGGGGCACTTGCTAGAGCCAGGAAGCCTTGTTCATGGTGCACCTGCTAGAGCCAGGAAGCCTTGTTCATGGTGCACCTGCTAGAGCCAGGAAGCCTTGTATGGGGCACCTGCTGGAGCCAGGAAGCCTTGTTCATGGGGCACCTGCTAGAGCCAGGAAGCCTTGTTCATGGGGGCACCTGCTGGAGCCATGAAGCCTTGTTCATGGGGGCACCTGCTAGAGCCAGGAAGTCTTGTTCATGGGGCACCTGCTGGAGCCAGGAAGTCTTGTTCATGAGGCACCTGCTAGAGCCAGGAAGTCTTGTTCATGGGGCACCTGCTTGGAGCCAGGAAGTCTTGTTCATGGGGGCACCTGCTAGAGCCAGGAAGCCTTGTTCATGGGGCACCTGCTGGAGCCAGGAAGCCTTGGCACCTGCTAGAGCCAGGAAGCCTTGTTCATACCCGCTAGAGCCAGGAAGCCTTGTTCATGGGGGCACCTGCTGGAGCCAGGAAGCCTTGTTCATGGGGCACCCAGGAAGTCTTGTTCATGGGGCACCTGCTGGAGCCAGGAAGTCTTGTTCATGAGGCACCTGCTGGAGCCAGGAAGTCAATATGCATAAATAAAATTCTAGTTGCATCGTCAATTTGACAAACTTTGAACTGTAATAATGCAATTGTAAGGCGTATCTGCTGATGCGCCTTCCTAAAAAGGATATCACGTTGATACACTTAAACACTCTGGGGACAATACTGATCGAGCTTGTCACATGATCTAGCTGGTGCACATGGGTGTGGTCTTGTTTCCTTCATCAGCTTCCTCCCCCCCCCCCCCCCTACCCACACACACACACACACACACACAGCTCAAGCAGGTGTGTAAGACAACTGGCTATTCTTGGCTGAAGGCACAACTCAAGCAGCTCATAGAGAAGGTTAGCCATATCCTCCACATGGACATGTTGAAGCACAATTATTTATGCCACACACTCAATCTCACTTTCCCCTAGAAGAATGTTTTTGAAGTACCCTTCTGTTGGACAGAAGAGTTAGCGTGGTTCTTGGGGAGGGGCCACAGTATGTGACAGCCAAGCACTTGGGGAGGGGCCACTATGTGTGAGCCAAGCACTGGGGGAGGGGCCATTATGTGTGAGCCAAGCACTGGGGGACGGCCGCTATATGTGTGAGCCAAGCATAGTGGTGCAGGTCTCCCCTCCACTATAATAATTATATAGTGGTGCAGCTCTCCCCTCCGCTATAATAATTATATAGTGGTGCAGCTCTCCCCTCCACTATAATAATTATATAATGGTGCAGCTCTCCCCTCCACTATAATAATTATATAATGGTGCAGCTCTCCCCTCCACTATAATAATTATATAGTGGTGCAGCTCTCCCCTCCACTATAATAATTATATAATGGTGCAGCTCTCCCCTCCACTATAATAATTATATAATGGTGCAGCTCTCCCCTCCACTATAATAATTTTATAATGGTGCAGCTCTCTCCTCCACTATAATAATTATATAATGGTGCAGCTCTCCCCTCCTCTATAATAATTATATAGTGGTGCAGCTCTCCCCTCCACTATAATAATTATATAATGATGCAGCTCTCCCCTCCACTATAATAATTATATAGTGGTGCAGCTCTCCTATAATAATTATATAATGGTGCAGCTCTCCCCTCCACTATAATAATTATATAATGGTGCAGCTCTCCCCTCCACTATAATAATTATATAGTGGTGCAGCTCTCTCCTCCTCTATAATAATTATATAGTGGTGCAGCTCTCTCCTCCACTATAATAATTATATAGTGGTGCAGCTCTCTCCTCCACTATAATAATTATATAGTGGTGCAGCTCTCCCCTCCACTATAATAATTATATAATGGTGCAGCTCTCCCCTCCACTATAATAATTATATAATGGTGCAGCTCTCCCCTCCTCTATAATAATTATATAGTGGTGCAACTCTCCCCTCCACTATAATAATTATATAGTGGTGCAGCTCTCCCCTCCTCTATAATAATTATATAGTGGTGCAGCTCTCCCCTCCTCTATAATAATTATATAGTGGTGCAGCTCTCCCCTCCACTATAATAATTATATAGTGGTGCAGCTCTCTCCTCCTCTATAATAATTATATAGTGGTGCAGCTCTCTCCTCCACTATAATAATTATATAATGGTGCAGCTCTCCCCTCCACTATAATAATTATATAGTGGTGCAGCTCTCCCCTCCTCTATAATAATTATATAGTGGTGCAGCTCTCCCCTCCTCTATAATAATTATATAGTGGTGCAGCTCTCCCCTCCACTATATAATCCCCTCCACTATAATAATTATATAATGGTGCAGCTCTCCCCTCCACTATAATAATTATATAATGGTGCAGCTCTCCCCTCCTCTATAATAATTATATAGTGGTGCAGCTCTCTCCTCCTCTATAATAATTATATAGTGGTGCAGCTCTCTCCTCCACTATAATAATTATATAGTGGTGCAGCTCTCCCCTCCACTATAATAATTATATAGTGGTGCAGCTCTCCCCTCCACTATAATAATTATATAGTGGTGCAGCTCTCCCCTCCTCTATAATAATTATATAGTGGTGCAGCTCTCCCCTCCACTATAATAATTATATAATGGTGCAGCTCTCCCCTCCTCTATAATAATTATATAGTGGTGCAGCTCTCTCCTCCTCTATAATAATTATATAGTGGTGCAGCTCTCTCCTCCACTATAATAATTATATAGTGGTGCAGCTCTCCCCTCCACTATAATAATTATATAGTGGTGCAGCTCTCCCCTCCACTATAATAATTATATAATGGTGCAGCTCTCCCCTCCTCTATAATAATTATATAATGGTGCAGCTCTCCCCTCCACTATAATAATTATATAGTGGTGCAGCTCTCCCCTCCTCTATAATAATTATATAATGGTGCAGCTCTCCCCTCCACTATAATAATTATATAGTGGTGCCGCTCTCCCCTCCACTATAATAATTATATAATGGTGCAGCTCTCCCCTCCACTATAATAATTATATAATGGTGCAGCTCTCCCCTCCACTATATAATCCCCTCCACTATAATAATTATATAGTGGTGCAGCTCTCCCCTCCACTATAATAATTATATAGTGGTGCAGCTCTCCCCTCCACTATAATAATTATATAATGGTGCAGCTCTCCCCTCCACTATAATAATTATATAATGGTGCAGCTCTCCCCTCCACTATAATAATTATATAGTGGTGCAGCTCTCCCCTCCACTATAATAATTATATAGTGGTGCAGCTCTCCCCTCCACTATAATAATTATGTAGTGGTGCAGCTCTTCCCTCCTCTATAATAATTATATAATGGTGCAGCTCTCTCCTCCACTATAATAATTATATAGTGGTGCAGCTCTTCCCTCCTCTATAATAATTATATAATGGTGCAGCTCTCTCCTCCACTATAATAATTACATAGTGGTGCAGCTCTCCCCTCCTCTATAATAATTATATAGTTGTGCAGCTCTCCCCTCCACTATAATAATTATATAGGGTGCAACTTTCCCCTCTATAATAATTATATAGGGTGCAGCTCTTGTTTCCGTTACTTGTTTGGCAAGTGATTCTTATAGAATATTATTTTTTATTCTTATATTCGAATCTTGGCATAAGGTGTGCACTATATTACATCTACTGTCTACAACTCGTCCCACTTTATTCATGTGTTTGTTTGCATGTATGTGTGTGTGTGTGTGTGTATCCAGGTTGAGGAAGTGTGCGCTATTATTAGCAGGGAGAGGTTAAAGGTCACTTTTTCGCCAAAACACTCGGACCAGGTGGTATGTGAGATAATTGCCGTCTTCTCCAGCCTATTCATCCCTTACCTACTCATCCTTACCTACTCATCCTTACCTGCCCATCCTTACCTGCTCATCCTTACCTGCTCATCCTTACCTACCCATCCTCACCTGCTCATCCTTACCTACTCATCCTTACCTGCCCATCCTTACCTACTCATCCTTACCTACCCATCCTTACCTGCTCATCCTTACCTGCTCATCCTTACCTACTCATCCTTACCTGCTCATCCTTACCTGCTCATCCTTACCTGCTCATCCTTACCTGCTCATCCTTACCTGCTCATCCTTACCTGTCCATCCTTACCTACTCATCCTTACCTGCTCATCCTTACCTGCCCATCCTTACCTGCCCATCCTTACCTACTCATCCTTACCTACTCATCCTTACCTACTCATCCTTACCTGCCATCCTTACCTGCCATCCTCACCTGCTCATCCTTACCTGCCCATACCTACTCATCCTTACCTGCCCATCCTTACCTGCCCATCCTTACCTACTCATCCTTACCTACTCATCCTTACCTACCCATCCTTACCTACCCATCCTTACCTGCCCATCCTTACCTGCCCATCCTTACCTGCCCATCCTTACCTGCCATCCTTACCTACTCATCCTTACCTACTCATCCTTACCTACCCATCCTTACCTACTCATCCTTACCTACCCATCCTTACCTACTCATCCTTACCTGCCATCCTTACCTACTCATCCTTACCTACTCATCCTTACCTACCCATCCTTACCTACTCATCCTTACCTACCCATCCTTACCTACTCATCCTTACCTGCCCATCCTTACCTGCTCATCCTTACCTACTCATCCTTACCTACTCATCCTTACCTGCCCATCCTTACCTGCCCATCCTTACCTGCCCATCCTTACCTGCCCATCCTTACCTACTCATCCTTACCTGCCCATCCTTACCTGCCCATCCTTACCTACTCATCCTTACCTACTCATCCTTACCTGCCCATCCTTACCTACTCATCCTTACCTACTCATCCTTACCTGCCCATCCTTACCTACTCATCCTTACCTACTCATCCTTACCTGCCCATCCTTACCTGCCCATCCTTACCTACTCATCCTTACCTGCCCATCCTTACCTGCCCATCCTTACCTGCCCATACTTGCATACCACCACACCCTCTAGACCTAAGATATGCTAGGTCAGCCACAAGTAGGTCAGAGTACAAGTCACACATGCTAGGTCAGAGTACAAGAGCCACATGCGCTAGGTCAGAGTTCAGCCACACATGCTAGGCCTATACATGCTACAACTGCACGTGCCATATATACCGTATATTCTCTAATAGGAACACGGTTACATTTATTTTACCTACGATTACTATTGGAAGGGCATTACTATTGCCTACAGGTGTGAAGGAGAGCCTGTGAGTGTTTGGGTGCCCCATGTGGTCGAGTGTCCTGCCTGGAAGGCAGAAGCCAAGAGTTTCAGTTTAGTTGGTGTTTTTAATTTCGGGGCATGTCTTGTCTTATTGTTATTTGCCTCCCACTTAAAGCCACACATGCTAGGTCAGAGTACAGCCACACGTGCTAGGTCAGAGTACAGCCACACGTGCTAGGTCAGAGTACAGCCACATGTGCTAGGTCAGAGTACAGCCACACATGCTAGGTCAGAGTACAGCCACACGTGCTAGGTCAGAGTACAGCCACACGTGCTAGGTCAGAGTACAGCCACGCGTGCTAGGTCAGAGTACAGCCACACATGCTAGGTCAGAGTACAGCCACACATGCTAGGTCAGAGTACAGCCACACATGCTAGGTCAGAGTACAGCCACACGTGCTAGGTCAGAGTACAGCCACACATGCTAGGTCAGAGTACAGCCACACGTGCTAGGTCAGAGTACAGCCACACCTGCTAGGCTATAGGTACAAGGTTCACATAGGGCAAGGTCCATATGTGTTTATGAATGTGTCCTTATAGCATTTCTTTATGTGTATTGTACAAAGACATTGTGGGAAAGACAGCAAAAGAAGAAGGAAACAGCTCTGTCCAGGTTCCTAACCACTTGGAACAAAATGAATTCCCTGGCACAAGATACTTCTAGTAATAGCAGAAGCAACACACACCAGCAGCCTAACATTCAGAGCAGCTCCCTGGACACCTCTGCCAGCCACTGCAGCAGTGAGGAGGATGACGAAGAAAGTGATGACGGAAGTGATG
Organism: Cladorhizidae sp. MBARI D1340-BT2; assembly: GCA_028752905.1. Taxonomy (NCBI): domain Eukaryota; kingdom Metazoa; phylum Porifera; class Demospongiae; order Poecilosclerida; family Cladorhizidae; species Cladorhizidae sp. MBARI D1340-BT2. Next base: position 49,403,215 of record JAQNBH010000008.1, on the reverse strand, counting down.
AAGGAAGTGATATTGTCCAGGACTTGAACCTTCTCTCCGACTAATAATTGATACTTGTCCATTATTATATCACATTTTGGCTTGACAAAGTATACTCATCTCCTGCTGGGTATAGTATGTGTATGATATGTATACATGTGTGTGTGTGTATATATGAATACATATATTGTATATATAGATATATGTATATATGTGTGTATATATTATACATGTGTGTATGTATGTACATGTGTATGTGTGTATATATGTGTACATGGGTGTATGTGTATACGTATGTATGTATATATGTGTATATTTTATACATGTGTATGTGTGTATATATTATGTATGGGTATATGTGTATACATGTGTATGTGTGTATATATTATACAAGTGTATGTGTATGTATATATATATATGTGTATATTATACATGTGTATTTATGTGTACATGTGTATGTATGTATATATGTGTGTGTATATTATACATGTCTATATATATGTATTATGTGTATTATGTGTACATGTGTATGTACGTGTGTGTGTATGTAACGTGGACAAACATTTACGGGATCCTTGAAAAATGAAATGGTATAGTTTCATTGGGTAAAGGGTCATGTAAATGTTTGTTATCTACATGTAAACATTTCTTTTTCCATGCATCGAATGTGTTTTAAATTGTTGTTCTTCACCAAAGTAGCTGATGCACCAAGCAGCTGTGCATTGTAACACAAGAACTAGCACATCTGTTGTTCTTCACCAAAGTAGCTGATGCACGTGCAGCCCCAAGCAGCTGTGCATTGTAACACAAGAACTAGCACATCTGTTGTTCTTCACCAGTAGCTGATGCACAAGCAGTTGTGCATTGTAACACAAGAACTAGCACATCTGTTGTTCTTCACCAGTAGATGCACATGCAGCCCCAAGCAGTTGTGCATTGTGTAACACAAGAACTAGCACATCTGTTGTTCTTCACCAGTAGCTGATGCACATGCAGCCCCAAGCAGCTGTGCATTGTAACACAAGAACTAGCACATCTGTTGTTCTTCACCAGTAGCTGATGCACGTGCTTTTGTATCATATAATGTCCATCGACTCGTGCATTGTAAGTAGGTGACCTGTCTGTCCCAACTTCAGTTCTCACAATAATAAGCTGATGAGGAAACTAACTGATAAAGCATATATATAAAGACCAAACATTACATATAATTAGCCAGACCTTAACAAGCTCTCACTATACAGAAAACTGCTCTATAACGTACCATATAAAATCTTTGAGGGGAAAGTGTGGAAATTCTGAAATTAAGAAAAAACACCTCATCATTGAGCTATTTTTCAATATTGAAATTCGTGGCTCTGAATGTTTAGTGTGTTTGGTCAGATTCAATGAATTATGTTTATGTGGGAGATTTTGCAATATAAAAAATTGGCAGCTGAATCCATCTTTTTGCTCTTCAGCTTCATATGAGAAGGTTTATGGTAGTCATCACATGATTTATTACCATCTTAAATTATAGTGAGCATAGTTCTTGATCAAGCACCAGCTAATGGCTATGACCTCATCAATGTCGTGTGTTCGCATTTGATTTTGTGAAGTGTGTGTTTTTGTTGTTGCAGTGGAGGTGTCGGACATTGTGTTGTATGTAAACGGCCCACACAAGGGACATCAACTGCTCTTCTGATGAAGAGTCAAGTGAATCGAAGAGTGGCACTATCCACTAGGCCTGGTCGACAGGTTGCCAGGAATGCCATAGAAAATATTGCAATGCATAAGCAAATGCAGAACTATTCAACTTAGGCAAGCTAACACCTGGTACAGCTGCAGACACTGGAAGGCATGGACTACAAGCTAACACCTGGTACAGCTGCGGACACTGGAAGGCATGGACTACAAGCTAACACCTGGGCACTGGAAGGCATGGACTACAAGCTAACACCTGGGCACTGGAAGGCATGGACTACAAACACCTGGTACAGCTGCGGACACTGGAAGGCATGGACTACAAGCTAACACCTGGTACAGCTGCGGACACTGGAAGGCATGGACTACAAGCTAACACCTGGTACAGCTGCGGACACTGGAAGGCATGGACTACAAGCTAACACCTGGTACAGCTGCGGACACTGGAAGGCATGGACTACAAGCTAACACCTGGTACAGCTGCGGACACTGGAAGGCATGGACTACAAGCTAACACCTGGTACAGCTGCGGACACTGGAAGGCATGGACTACAAGCTAACACCTGGGCACTGGAAGGCATGGACTACAAACACCTGGTACAGCTGCGGACACTGGAAGGCATGGACTACAAGCTAACACCTGGTACAGCTGCGGACACTGGAAGGCATGGACTACAAGCTAACACCTGGTACAGCTGCGGACACTGGAAGGCATGGACTACAAGCTAACACCTGGTACAGCTGCGGACACTGGAAGGCATGGACTACAAGCTAACACCTGGTAGCTGCAGGCACTGGAAGGCATGGACTACAAGCTAACACCTGGTACAGCTACAGGCACTACAAGCTAACACCTGGTACAGCTGCAGGCACTGGAAGGCATGGACTACAAGCTAACACCTGGTACAGCTGCAGGCACTAGAAGGCATGGACTACAAGCTAACACCTGGTACAGCTGCAGGCACTGGAAGGCATGGACTACAAGCTAACACCTGGTACAGCTGCAGGCACTGGAAGGCATGGACTACAAGCTAACACCTGGTAGCTGCAGGCACTGGAAGGCATGGACTACAAGCTAACACCTGGTACAGCTGCGAACACTGGAAGGCATGGACTACAAGCTAACACCTGGTACAGCTGCAGACACTGGAAGGCATGGACTACAAGCTAACACCTGGTACAGACGCGGACACTGGAAGGCATGGACTACAAGCTAACACCTGGTAGCTGCAGGCACTGGAAGGCATGGACTACAAGCTAACACCTGGTACAGCTGCAGACACTGGAAGGCATGGACTACAAGCTAACACCTGGTAGCTGCAGGCACTGGAAGGCATGGACTACAAGCTAACACCTGGTACAGCTGCGAACACTGGAAGGCATGGACTACAAGCTAACACCTGGTACAGCTGCAGGCACTGGAAGGCATGGACTACAAGCTAACACCTGGTACAGCTGCAGACACTGGAAGGCATGGACTACAAGCTAACACCTGGTACAGCTGCAGGCACTGGAAGGCATGGACTACAAGCTAACACCTGGTACAGCTGCAGACACTGGAAGGCATGGACTACAAGCTAACACCTGGTACAGCTGCGGGCACTGGAAGGCATGGACTACAAGCTAACACCTGGTACAGCTGCAGACACTGGAAGGCATGGACTACAAGCTAACACCTGGTAGCTGCAGACACTGGAAGGCATGGACTACAAGCTAACACCTGGTAGCTGCAGGCACTGGAAGGCATGGACTACAAGCTAACACCTGGTACAGCTGCGGACACTGGAAGGCATGGACTACAAGCTAACACCTGGTACAGCTGCAGGCACTGGAAGGCATGGACTACGAGCTAACACCTGGTACAGCTGCGGGCACTGGAAGGCATGGACTACAAGCTAACACCTGGTACAGCTGCGGACACTGGAAGGCATGGACTACAAGCTAACACCTGGTAGCTGCAGACACTGGAAGGCATGGACTACAAGCTAACACCTGGTAGCTGCAGACACTGGAAGGCATGGACTACAAGCTAACACCTGGTACAGCTGCAGACACTGGAAGGCATGGACTACAAGCTAACACCTGGTACAGCTGCGGACACTGGAAGGCATGGACTACAAGCTAACACCTGGTACAGCTGCAGACACTGGAAGGCATTGACTACAACAGTGGCGGAGAAAACAGGGGGGCTCTGGCCCCTTCAATCTAAGCCCCCCCATTTTTTGTCAATGTATAATCATTAGTGCACTGAGGCGCCTACACTGACACTTGACTTGTGCATATTATAATGCCAATTAACCAACTTGCAAGCTCAGCATCTAGACCACAAGGGCATATAGCATTATAACCAGCTACATTATTATCTAGATACCAAGTTGATTTGTAGACCCTTACTGATAGCTACATTATGTCTAAGCGACAAGCCTCACTGAAAAGTTGGTCCAGTAAAGCTAAAAAAAGCAAAGAAAACTGAGGAACTGGAAGATAGTCCAGAAGCCAGTGATTGTGATGAATCTTTGTCCTTGGCAGTGATGAAAAAGGAGATGCTCAACATGGAAGTCCAAAAAATGTAGAGCAGCATTCTAGTGAGATAAACTCAAACACTCCTATCTTACCAACCCCTAATTATGCTGAAACTTCAAATCAGTGCATGTCACAATGTTGTAGTAGCGATGTAGAAGCTTTTCAGCCAACACTAGCACTACTGGTATATATCTAAACAGAGAAATTTTCAACCAAAGTGGTATAAAGAGTTTCCTTGGCTTAGTACTTGCATTACACAAAAAAAAGTATTTGTCGTTATAGCAACAAGCATGGTTCAGTAAAATGGGAGACAGTGCTTTTACTAAATCAGGATTCCAGAATTGGAAAAAAGCCTTGGAAAAGAGAGGACATGAAGTTTCGCATACTCATAGAGAAGCAAAATTAAAATGGATAGCTCGTGGGATGCCAACAATTGCGAGTCAGCTGAGCTGTCACGTGCAACAACTTAAGCAAACCCGAAGAGAAGGACTGCTAATGCAGTTAAAAGGCATACGATATCTTACTCATCAAGCAATAGCTATAAGAGGCCATACTGAATCAGAAGGTAACTTACAACTGGTTTGGAGTGAGAATAATGAAGCTATAAAAAACTGGATCAAAGAAAACTGATTCACTAGTCATCAGTCAGCAAATTTCTATTCTAGGGCAGACACTACTTCGAACCCTTTTAAAGAAAATGAAAAAGACTGAACCAGTATGGTTCTCAGTAATAGCTGATGAGGCAACTGATGTTATCAACAGTCAACAGCTCGATTTGTCCATCTGCTGGGTGAATATACTGACTATGAAGTACGAGAAGATTCAATTGGCTTATTTAGGTCCTGACAATAGAGCAGAGACTCTTTTCGTAGTAATCTAAGATCTACTGATTCGATGCAGCCTCCCAATATCATTATGTCGAGGACAGGCCTATGATCGAGCTGCCAACATGCAGGGAAGAAAATCTGGTGTTGCAACAAGGTTTAGAAATGAATACCCTTCTGCAATTGCACTGCATTGTTGTGCACATTCACTGAATCTTTGCTTACAGGATGTTAGGAAGCTTGCTTGTAACAGAGATGGTTTCGAAACAGTGAAGGAAATAAGCAAGTCTATCTCCGAAACGACATCTCTTTTTCATTGAAGTTACAGGAGACAAGTGGAGCTTTTAGTCTGAAGCCATTATGTCCTACCAGATGGACATCAAGAACTGTTGCAATAGAAGCCATTCTCAAAGACTACACTCTATTGTTAGAGGCATTGGAGGAAATTAATTCAACAACACATGATGAATATGGTTTAAAGGCTGCTGGCTTGATGCACTTTTTGGAAAAATTCAGGACTTTATTTGGTCTCCAACTCAGTCACTTTTTATTTAGTGCAACAGAGCAAGTTTCTTTCACTTTGCAAAAAGAAGACATAGCTTTGCATGAAGCTGTTGATGCTGCCAAGATATTCGTCAAACGAAACAGGACAGATGAAAATATCGACAGGTTTTATGACAAGTGTGTCACCATTGCTGAAAAGTTCAATAATGGCCAACCAGAATTACCTTGTTACAGAAGGCATCCTCCACGTTTTGAAAGTGGGAGTGAACCACACCTTTTTATGTCTGCAAAGGCATACTTTCGGCAAATGTTCTTTGAAGCGTGTGACCTGCTCTATGGTGAGTTGGAAGACAAGTTTAGTAAACAACATATTCCATCAATCCTGGCAATTGAAAAAACTCTTGTGAGTGTAGCAATGGTAATGATTATGAAGACAGCATGGAAGAGCTGAAGAAATCTTGCTACAAGGATGATGTCGATATGTCAGACTTAGCCAGACACCTCCAATTCTTACAAGATGTTGTCAAGCAAGGTAGCCCTGAAGTGAAGAAAGTCACTTCTGTACAGACGATCTGTGATGTAATGAACAAGAAAAGCATTCTCAAAAAAATGCTACCAACTGTGTGTGCATCAGCTCCTTCTGCTCTATCTAACAATCCCTGTTACATCTGCAATGGCTGAAAGAAACTTTTCTGCACTGAAGCGTGTCTTAATGTACACAAGGTCTACGATGACTGAAGTAAGGCTTAATAATTGCTTGCTTCTCCATGTCCACAAAGATTTAACTGACTCACTTGACTTGGTTTCAATGAATTTATTAATAATGATGAACGAAAGAAGTTTTTTTGGAAGCTTTCCTTGATGTGTTATATTTATCTTTGTACACACAATCATGCAAACAATACACCATTGAGTCCTTTAAATTAAATTTTTCAGTTGAGTGAGAATTCATGGGAGAGGAAGTATAATAATTGTTCCACCAATTAGCTAGTATATATATATGGCTAGACAAGGTGGGCATAGTCCAGCAAAATTTCTGCATGCATATCTCAGCCACCCCACTTTTCATCTCCTGTCTCCACCCTGTACCAGCTAACACCTGGTACAGCTGCAGACACTGGAAGGCATGGACTACAAGCTAACACCTGGTACAGCTGCGGACACTGGAAGGCATGGACTACAAGCTAACACCTGGTACAGCTGCAGGCACTGGAAGGCATGGACTACAAGCTAACACCTGGTACAGCTGCAGACACTGGAAGGCATGGACTACAAGCTAACACCTGGTATAGCTGCAGGCACTGGAAGGCATGGACTACAAGCTAACACCTGGTACAGCTGCAGACACTGGAAGGCATGGACTACAAGCTAACACCTGGTACCTGCAGACACTGGAAGGCATGGACTACAAGCTAACACCTGGTACAGCTGCGGGCACTGGAAGGCATGGACTACAAGCTAACACCTGGTACAGCTGCAGGCACTGGAAGGCATGGACTACAAGCTAACACCTGGTACAGCTGCAGACACTGGAAGGCATGGACTACAAAGCTAACACCTGGTAGCTGCAGACACTGGAAGGCATGGACTACAAGCTAACACCTGGTACAGCTGCAGACACTGGAAGGCATGGACTACAAGCTAACACCTGGTACAGCTGCAGACACTGGAAGGCATGGACTACTAACACCTGGTACAGCTGCAGGCACTGGAAGGCATGGACTACAAGCTAACACCTGGTACAGCTGCAGACACTGGAAGGCATGGACTACAAGCTAACACCTGGTACAGCTGCGGACACTGGAAGGCATGGACTACAAGCTAACACCTGGTACAGCTGCGGGCACTGGAAGGCATGGACTACAAGCTAACACCTGGTACAGCTGCAGACACTGGAAGGCATGGACTACAAGCTAACACCTGGTACAGCTGCAGACACTGGAAGGCATGGACTACAAGCTAACACCTGGTACAGCTGCAGGCATGGACTACAAGCTAACACCTGGCACAGACGCGGACACTGGAAGGCATGGACTACAAGCTAACACCTGGTACAGCTGCAGACACTGGAAGGCATGGACTACAAGCTAACACCTGGCACAGACGCGGACACTGGAAGGCATGGACTACAAGCTAACACCTGGTACAGCTGCAGACACTGGAAGGCATGGACTACAAGCTAACACCTGGTACAGCTGCGGACACTGGAAGGCATGGACTACAAGCTAACACCTGGTACAGCTGCGGACACTGGAAGGCATGGACTACAAGCTAACACCTGGTACAGCTGCAGACACTGGAAGGCATGGACTACAAGCTAACACCTGGTACAGCTGCAGACACTGGAAGGCATGGACTACAAGCTAACACCTGGTACAGCTGCGGACACTGGAAGGCATGGACTAAGGTCAACAGAAAAGCAGGTAAACTTCAGCACTGATTGTTTCTTCTTGGGCAAATGAGCGAGTTTGGAAGAAAGAGTTCGGATGTTTTCCCAGGTAAGATAATTGGAGTCAATTCTGACAGTGTTAAACAGACAACTAGAGGAGAGCTGCATTCCTCCATGATCTCCTCCATGATCTCATCAGCCACTGACATGGAAGATGATCAAGGAAAATTTCAGAGATAGGATTCAAACAGAATGGTAAGCCCAATGTTATCGCCTTCAGAAACAAGGCCAAAGCTCTGCTCTATGACTGGCCTCAGAAGGCTCCTGACTCATTAGTGACCAGCAAATGTGCAGCTCCAATGAAGAAGGTCTCAGAAGTTTTTGGCCAAAGAGACCAACAAGTAGTTCATCAAGATGCATGGTGACCACCAGCTCAAGACGAACAAGTGTAAGGTGCACTTGCTCATTGTGCAGGCAGTGGAGTCTGCCACACACAATGGTGGACCTGTGGTGGTGGTGATGAGCTGCTCATCTTGTTATGCTATCACACAAGCTTGGACACTCCCACAGCGTGTTTTTCTAACCCAAGCCAAAAAAGAGCAGCAACCCTCCCCCCCCCCCCCCCCGAGTGTAAACATCTAGAACCCCCCCTCGAATGTGGAACATCAAGGCTGTCAAGGAATAGGTGCTGAGATATGCACTCTCCTGCATGCAGTCCCCTTGGATGTGATAAACCTCACCTCTATATATGGCATTGGGAAAGGAACTTCCCTCAAGCAAGTCGACACTTTTGCGAGCAAGCCAAGATGTTTGATGCACACCAGCTTCCCTGATGTTATTGCTGCAGTGGAGCAAATGTTTGTGTGTATGGGAAGCCTCTGGAGTTCCCTGCACTAGAAGCATTTATGTGAGGTGGCTATAGACACACCCATATCCTACCACAGACTTTGTAACCCACTTTAGTTGGAGCCAAGCACCAGTCTCTGTGCACACCTCCACCAAGCACCAGTCTCTGTGCACACCTCTACCAAGCACCAGTCTCTCTGTGCACACCTCCCAGCCAAGTACCAGTCTCTGTGCACACCCCCAGCCAAGCACCAGTCTCTGTGCACGCCTCCAGCCAAGCACCGGTCTCTGTGCACGCCTCCAGCCAAGCACCAGTCTCTGTGCACACCTCCACCAAGCACCAGTCTCTGTGCATGCCTCCGGATGCAGCAATGGAAAGGTTCTGGGGATAAACTTATGTCAATAGAATGGGTGGAGAGCGTGTCAAGGAGCACTTATGCCAGACACACTGACTATCTCCAGCTCCTGCCGAGCTCCTGCAGGTCGAGAGGTGCAACTGTCAGATGATTGCAGTACTTTGAAGTGGACATGCAAGAAGCACACAATGTGAAATCCTTTCCTGGCCTGTGGAAACTGCAGAGAGGATCTGCTGCATGAACTCGGAGCCGCTTGAGGATCTGCTGCATTAGCTCAGAGCTGCTTGAGGATCTGCTGCAAGAACTTAGAGCCGCTTGAGGATCTGCTGCATGAGCTCAGAGCTGCTGGAGGATCTGCTGCATGAACTCGGAGCCGCTTGAGGATCTGCTGCATGAGCTCGGAGCCGCTTGAGGATCTGCTGCATGAGCTCGGAGCCGCTTGAGGATCTGCTGCAAGAACTTAGAGCCACTTGAGGATCTGCTGCATGAGCTCAGAGCCGCTTGAGGATCTGCTGCATGAGCTCAGAGCCACTTGAGAATCTGTTGCAAGAACTCAGAGCCGCTTGAGGATCTGCTGCATGAACTCAGAGCCACTTAAGGGTCTGCTGAATGAGCTCAGAGCCGCTTGTGTAGAGATTGTCAATTGAAAGACAAAAAGTGGCTACATCCCATAAATTAATTAGTATTTATATCGTGTCAGTTATAGTTGGGAGAAGCCACAGGCAGTTCAAATACTTACAATTCCCCAAATGCTTGTGCTGCAAAATTGCGAGGGGACGAGTTATCGAATGACCTTTTCTTCGCTTTCCGCTCAATGGATTCCTTAGAGTTGGTTGAGTTATTTTTGTCCCCTAGAGGAAACCACTGATCACTTAAATGGAACTAAAATATGCATCTGCGCTCAGATGTTGCATGTGCAGGATTGGAGACCCTGTACCTAACTGGTTTGGATTAGACATATTTTATGAAATTAGGTATATAGGGGGGAGGTAGAAATAGTATCAAATAACACAAGACACATGTAGTTAGCAGGTCTGGTTGGTTTTGTTGAAGGTAACTTCTGAGAAAATCAACTACAGAAAGGTGCAGTTGTTGGGAACTTCACAAGAAGAAGCTGATGAGGAAATCAAAAGATACACTATAGCAATTACCTGGTTTTGTTGAAGATTTGTCTATCACAAGACTAAAGTTCTGAGGAAACTACATCAGATCTGCAGGTTATGACAGTGACGACCATTTACCAATCACTGGTTGCTTGCCAGTGTTCAACCAAGAAACTGTTTTTTTAACCCAGCTAGTCCAGGTCCAGCATCCAATCTAGGGGAATACTATATTAATCTAGGAATGCTATGTTAATCTAGGAATGCTACGTTAATCTAGGAATGCTATATATGCTGTCAAGCATATATGCCCACAAATAGCTCATTTCAAATATTTATTACAAAAAATCTGTTCATACAACTACCTTTATATTTTGCAAGGGCAATGACCAAATTAACTAAGAAAAATATATCAAGAAACCACAAAAATGCTGGTCCACTTAACAACTTCATTGAGTGGATTTGTTTAATTATGGCCCATTGGATAATTATCAACTTGCACAATCATGAAATGGCCGATTTCTGCAGAATGAGACAAAATGAAGAACTGAAATTTTGTAATGAGCACAAGATAGAAAGAATTTGGACAAAAATGTAATGGAACAGAAATCAATTAAAACTATGGTACTGCAGAAAAACCCTCCTGTGGGACTTATACAATTTAACTGCTTGTTCAACTGCTTTACCAGCTCTTTTCCTTCCACATAGGCTCTCTCATAGTCTCTGCACTTTCTGAAGTACTTTCTGATCGTTTAGTTGATACTGAATCGAGGGCAGGATTAATTATCTTCTGCAGATGGACCAGAGTGAAGTTAGTGTACTTCCTAGTGTACCCCTTGGTTGTCCCCACACCCGCTCTATAGGGTTCAATTCACTTGTGGCCCAAAGCAATTAAGTAATTCTCCACTAGTGTCTTCTCTTCCACAAAATCACTGTGATTGGCCAGTACAATTCTCATGTCTTCACTGTTCATCCTGCCAGTATTGATGCCACGTTCTTCAAGTATGATCTTCATTCCCGTTGGACGACCGCTGCTGTCCACCATCTTCTGTGTTTGTCCTGCCCAAACTGTGTCTCTCATACAAGGCTGCGCTCCTCCTGAACGAACATTCATTTTTCGAGCATTGAGGGCATCATCAGCAAATGCACGGTGGCAGCTGCTGTTATCAAAAAAATAATAATAAATTGTGTGCTGAACTAGTGGGTACTTAAAATTTGCAATAGCAGCAGCATCCTTCAAATTCGCCATGAATTTCTCAGATGTCCAATACCCCTCTTTGTCCCCACCATACTCTAGATCCTTCTCTTCACTATGATGACCCTTCCAACAGTTGTCTTGATCCTTCTCTTCACTATGATGACCCTTCCAACAGTTGACTTGATCCTTCTCTTTACTATGATGACCCTTCCAACAGTTGACTTGATCCTTCTCTTCACTATGATGACCCTTCCAACAGTTGTCTTGTCCTTCTCTTCACTATGATGACCCTTCCAACAGTTGACTTGATCCTTCTCTTTACTATGATGACCCTTCCAACAGTTGACTTGATCCTTCTCTTCACTATGATGACCCTTCCAACAGTTGACTTGATCCTTCTCTTCACTATGATGACCCTTATAACAGTTGTCTTGATCCTTCTCTTCACTATGATGACCCTTATAACAGTTGTCTTGATCCTTCTCTTTACTATGATGACCCTTCCAACAGTTGACTTGATCCTATGATGACCCTCCCAACAGTTGTCTTGATCCTTCTCTTCACTATGATGACCGATAGACACCCGATGGATGACAAAACCTTCAACAACAAGAGCCTCATTATTCTAACCTCAAGCACTATAGTTATATGAAATAAAACTCGAAACGATTGCTCTAGCCATTGCCCCAATCCTAGCTTAAATAAAGTATTGATCTGTCAAGCATTGACATGCTTGCATCGCTGTAATGACTTGATCCTTCTCTTCACTATGATGACACTCCCAACAGTTGTCTTGATCCTTCTCTTCACTATGATGACCTTCCAACAGTTGACTTGATCCTTCTCTTCACATGATGACCCTTCCAACAGTTGACTTGATCCTTCTCTTCACTATGATGACCCTTCCAACATTTGTCTTGATCCTTCTCTTCACTATGATGACCTTCCAACAGTTGACTTGATCCTTCTCTTCACTATGATGACGCTTACAACAGTTGTCTTGATCCTTCTCTTCACTATAATGACCCTCCCAACAGTTGACTTGATCCTTCTCTTCACTATGATGACCCTTCCAACAGTTGTCTTGATCCTTCTCTTCACTATGATGACCCTTACAACAGTTGTCTTGATCCTTCTCTTCACTATGATGACCCTCCCAACAGTTGTCTTGATCCTTCTCTTCACTATGATGACCCTTACAACAGTTGTCTTGATCCTTCTCTTCACTATGATGACCCTTCCAACAGTTGTCTTGATCCTTCTCTTCACTATGATGACCCTTCCAACAGTTGTCTTGATCCTTCTCTTCACTATGATGACCCTTCCAACAGTTGTCTTGATCCTTCTCTTCACTATGATGACCCTCCCAACAGTTGTCTTGATCCTTCTCTTCACTATGATGACCCTTCAGTTGACTTGATCCTTCTCTTCTCTATGATGACCCTTACACAGAGATAGACACCCAATGGATGACAATACCAAAACCTTCAACAACAAACAAGAAGCCTCATTATTCTAACCTCAAGCACTATAGTTATATGGAATAAAACTCGAAACGATTGCTCTAGCCATTGCCCCAATCCTAGCATAAATAAAGTACTGATCTGTCAAGCATTGACATGCTTGCATTGAAATAACTTAGCAAAGTAGCCTAGCATTTATACAGATTCTGAACTGGTGCAAGGTTCAATAAACTGATGCCCTGCAACATAACTAGATGAAATTTCTGAGTTCTGTTAAGAGTCCGTGGAAACAGCTTCCCTTGAAGATGAGAAGCACATTGCAGCAAGAACAAGCTCACCAGACAGAGCAAATTCTCAGAGCAGAAACTGGTTTGCAATCTTGACAGTTTAGTGTGTTCAGTATGCTCTCCATCATTAGCACTCCTCATCTCTTGCATCAGTTATCCTTCGTAACTATGAGGCCAGTTCTTCCCGTCCACACAGAGCGGCAGACATGTTTTTACCTTGATAAATAGTTTCTGCAGCATGATAAGTATCCCACCTCCACATGGCTATAGCATGTGATGAAAACTGCAGGACCTTTCCTCACTCCCTGTGCGCTGCTGAATATTTGTGGTGCGGTATTTACCCATGTTTGAATGAGCAAGTAGTAGCAATGCATTCGAGTCTGTTGGAATATTGTTTAGAATATTGTTTAGATGGCCATGGTAAGTTTTTTATCACATTGTTGGCACATTAAAATGTGTGTCAAACCAATTAAATATGAACAATCTGTCCTCTAATTTCACAATCAACAAGTGACATCACTATATCAATGTTGGTACACAATGATCACAAATATTCTACACCACATGTATGCACAGCATAGACAAGGCGAGTAGAATCCATACATGCATACAACACATCATTACATAAGAGAAAACGGCTATCTCTTCACAAGCTGTTTAGCAGTCTAACAGATACTCCTCGCCGAAAGTATCAAAATCGTATTTGAGCAGGTGGACATTGTTCCTGTGAAATAGAAGAACAAACCACACTGACAGAGAATGATATTCACACTTGTTGCTATTAGACACACCTTGAGGTGACATGCAGCTACTATACACCCTTCATTAGACTGGTTACTATTAGACACACCTTGAGGTGACATGCAGCTACTATCACCCTTCATTAGACTTCATTAGACTGTTTGCTATTGGACACACCTTGAGGTGACATGCAGCTACTATATACCCTTCTTTAGATGGCATGGACACTACGAACTTCATGAGCTGCCTGCTACTTGAGGGCACATACAAATATTCTGAATATATATACGTACTGGGTTTCTTTCAGGGGGGAAGGGGGTTTGGAAATCTAAGAGTATGCTAATATACACACCAATAATACACACACCAATAATATATACACCAATAATACACACACCAATACACACCAATAATATATACACCAATAATACACACACCAATAATACACACCAATAATACACACACCAATAATACACACACCAATAATACACACCAATAATACATACACCAATAATACACACACCAATAATATATACACCAATAATACACACACCAATAATATATACACCAATAATACACACACCAATAATACACACCAATAATACACACAACCAATAATATATATACCAATAATACACACACCAATAATACACACACCAATAATATATACACCAATAATACACACACCAATAATACACACACACCAATAATATATATACCAATAATACATAATACACACACCAATAATATATACACCAAAATACCAATAATACACCACCAAAAAACAATACACCACCAATAATACATGCACCAATAATACACACCAATGATATACACACCAATGATATACACACCAATGATATACACACCAATGATATACACACCAATAATACACACCAATAATATACACACCAATGATATACACACCAATAATACACACTAATAATACACACACCAATAATACACACCAATAATATACACACAAATGATATACACACCAATAATACCCACCAATAATATACACACCAATAATACATACACCAATAATAGCTTCTAAACTGTCATAAATTAGATAGTTTTTCTGGGGATCCAATCATCAAGGACGGGAGGCTGCACTCCCCTGCTGGTTTCTCAATCTAGTCTTGATGAGTTTCATTTCCAAAACTTTTTTTACAACTGCTGCAAATCCCAACAGGAATAGATAGGCTGGTATCTGAGCTAGGGCTCAGATTAGGAAACATTGTTGCAGCACTCCATTGGAAGTGCTGCTTCTGCAGGTCTTCTTGTGCCTGTGCTGGAGATGTGGTCAAGTTTTCAACTCTGTATGGAGTTCACCCGATGAAATCAAAGTGAACTCTTCACCTCGAACAGATTTAGCAATGACATCATTCCATATGGCAAACGAGCATCCGGATAAATTTTTCTCCTATGATCATAATCCGGAGATCAAATTTTGGAAGCTCCTACAATTAAATTTAAGAACAAAAATGGTTTTTGGCTGTCAGATCATTAAGAGGTTTCCTGGAAGCATTTAATGCTCTCCTGTAACTTTGGTTTCAGTGGCTGCCTCTAGATCCTCTCCTTCACACAACAGCTGCAAGACCAGTTTACTGCAGGAGTTGCAGCATTCAGTGTGTGTAGAGCCGACTCCACCAGGCTTGATGTTGCAGTCAAATTAAACCTTTGACCTGGTTTTGCTCAACTTAGTTTCTTGACGTAAAAAGCATAAACTAGATAGCTGCCAGTGTTTGGAGAGGGTTTCAGATAACCACAGAGCTTCTGGCTGGGCGACCATTACAGCTCTGTAGTTTGCCTTCACTGCTTATACACACCCGTTCATGTGCTAACCAGCGGGGGTCTGCAGGCTGGGGGGTCTGAAGGCTGGACTATCCTCATCTCAGTCATATTGAGTACTCGTTGAATCTCTTTCAGTGACTCACTTATTTTTGGAGAATAGTGGAAACATTTCCATAGTGTACACTTGCTTAATTCTCGGAGTAGCTTAACACCAGCCGTGGCAGTGCACAAACAGTTTGCGAGGAGAAGACTTCCCTCGACTCTGCCCCATCCAACCCCATGCCCAAAAGTTTGCTGAGAGGTATATCTTCTGCTGTAGGAAATCCCCCAGAGTGAGTGGAGTATCAGTCTTCTTTAGGGATGGTAAGACTTCCCTCGACTCTGCCCCATCCAACCCCATGCCCAAAAGTTTGCTGAGAGGTATATCTTCTGCTGTAGGAAATCCCCCAGAGTGAGTGGAGTATCAGTCTTCTTTAGGGATGGTATCCATGAAGTGCTCTACTGCCTCTCCTTCTTCAGACCAACAACAGAAGATGGACAGTTCTTCTACTGTAGTGATGTCTGTACACTCGTCAGCCACTAAACTACACAACTTTGCTCCGTGAATACTTCAAGAAGAGATTCCTCAACTCACTGGACAATTGCTGTCATAAATTCTACTGCTGTGTGTATGTGGCATTTCTTCCAGCACTCTTGACGTGGTTTCCAAGACCACCATAGGTTACAATTAAGTCAACCCATCCATCAAAGGATGAGCGATGTTGTCGAGCAAGGTCATGGGTACACCGAAGTAGTGCTTCCTATTTTCAGCTTTCCTCCCTCTCCTCCTATATATTCTGCAGCTGATTGCAGCTCCCTCCTCTGCTCTGGAACCTGCTGTCTCTGCTTCACGAGACTGACAGGAACATCACTATGTGAGAGAGCTAACATTTTTCCCAGTTATCCTTTCCCAGTCCATGCTCCTCCAGTTCTTTGGAGAGACTTCCCCTTTTCCTGCCTATCTTACAGAAAGCATCTGCTTACCTTCACTGGACTCAAGCCAGGATCTTACAGAAAGCATCTGCTTACCTTCACTGGACTCAAGTCAGGATCTTACAGAAAGCATCTGCTTACCTTCACTGGACTCAAGTCAGGATCTTACAGAAAGCATCTGGTTACATTCACTGGACTCAAGGCAGGGGAACAAATCCTCCCATTTTTTGTTGCATTTTCTGACACTCACTAATGGACGAGACTTAGAGTGGCATTTTATAG
This sequence comes from Cladorhizidae sp. MBARI D1340-BT2, assembly GCA_028752905.1. NCBI lineage: Eukaryota > Metazoa > Porifera > Demospongiae > Poecilosclerida > Cladorhizidae > Cladorhizidae sp. MBARI D1340-BT2. The sequence continues at coordinate 49,386,274 of JAQNBH010000008.1, read as the reverse complement.
AAGTAGCTGGAGATCAAGAGATATACATTGCTTTTTAGGAGCTGGTGCTACTGAGCAATCAGTTTCTGAGTTCCATGAGATTCGTCTCTGAGTTCCGTGATTCGTCTCCGAGTTCCGTGATTCGTCTCTGAGTTCCGTGATTCGTCTCTGAGTTCCGTGATTCGTCTCTGAGTTCCGTGATTCGTCTCTGAGTTCTGTGATTCGTCTCTGAGTTCCGTGATTCGTCTCTGAGTTCCATGATTCGTCTCTGAGTTCCATGACTCATCTCTGAGTTCCATGATTCGTCTTTGAGTTCTGTGATTCATGCTTAGAGAGTCAATCACCAGCGGAAGGAGATGGCCCTGAGTTAGGAAGTGGCACTGGGTTAGGAGGTGGCACTGGGTTAGGTGGCCCTGGGTGTTAGGAGGTGGCCCTGTGTTAGGAAGTGGCCCTGGGTTAGGAGGTGGCCCTGGGTTAGGAGGTGGCACTGGTTTAGGAGGTGGCACTGAGTTAGGAGGTGGCACTGAGTTAGGAGTTGGCACTGAGTTAGGAGGTGGCACTGAGTTAGGAGGTGGCACTGGGTTAGGAGGTGGCACTGGGTTAGGAGGTGGCACTGGGTTAGGAGGTGGCCCTGGGTTAGGTGGTGGCACTGAGTTAGGAAGTGGCACTGGGTTAGGAGGTGGCCCTGGGTTAGGAGGTGGCCCTGGGTTAGGAGGTGGCCCTGGGTTAGGAGGTGGCCCTGGGTTAGGAGGTGGCCCTGGGTTAGGAAGTGGCACTGGGTTAGGAGGTGGCCCTGGGTTAGGAGGTGGCACTGGGTTAGGAGGTGGCACTGGGTTAGGAGGTGGCACTGGGTTAGGAGGTGGCCCTGGGTTAGGAGGTAGCACTGAGTTAGGAGGTGGCACAGGGTTAGGAGGTGGCCCTGGGTTAGGAGTGGCACTGGGTTAGGAGGTGGCCCTGGGTTAGGAGGTGGCCCTGAGTTAGGAGGTGGCCCTGAGTTAGGAGGTGGCCCTGGGTTAGGAGGTGGCCTGGGTTAGGAGGTGGCCCTGGGTTAGGAGGTGGCCTGGGTTAGGAGGTGGCCCTGGGTTAGGAGGTGGCCCTGGGTTAGGAGGTGGCCTTGGTTAGGAAGTGGCACTGGGTTAGGAGGTGGCCCTGGGTTAGGAGGTGGCCCTGGGTTAGGAGGTGGCCCTGGGTTAGGAGGTGGCACTGGGTTAGGAGGTGGCACTGGGTTAGGAGGTGGCACTGAGTTAGGAGGTGGCACTGAGTTAGGAGGTGGCACTGAGTTAGGAGGTGGCACTGGGTTAGGAGGTGGCACTGGGTTAGGAGGTGGCCCTGGGTTAGGAGGTGGCCCTGGGTTAGGTGGTGGCACTGAGTTAGGAGGTGGCACTGGGTTAGGAGGTGGCACTGGGAGGTGGCACTGGGTTAGAAGAGCTCTGACCAAAATATTGATAAACATCCATGAAAATTATAGCTAATAAAAAAGACAAGTTTGAATATTTATCCTTCTACCCTTTCGCTTTGCAGTCCTCTTTCTATTTGCCAAGTCATGAGATAACTTGTCAAATTCATTTAACACACACTTGAAAATGTTAATCACTGACTGGATCAGCTACTCTGTATTCTAGAGTGGGTGTTTAATCACTGACTAGGTCAGCCACTCTGCCTGCTATTTCTCTCTATTCTAGAGTGGGTGTTTAATCACTGACTAGGTCAGCTACTCTGCCTGCTATTTCTCAGTGGGTGTTTAATCACTGGCTACTCTGCCTGCTATTTCTCTCTATTCTAGAGTGGGTGTTTAATCACTGACTGGGTCAGCTGCTCTGCCTGCTATTTCTCTCTATTCTAGAGTGGGTGTTTAATCACGGACTGGGTCAGCTACTCTGCCTGGTATTTCTCTATTCTAGAGTGGGTGTTTAATCACTGACTAGGTCAGCTACTGTGCCTGGTATTTCTCTCTATTCTAGAGTGGGTGTTTAATCACTGACTAGGTCAGCTACTCTGCCTGGTATTTCTCTATTCTAGAGTGGGTGTTTAATCACTGACTAGGTCAGCTACTGTGCCTGCTATTTCTCTCTATTCTAGAGTGGGTGTTTAATCACTGACTAGGTCAGCTACTCTGCCTGCTATTTTTCTATTCTAGAGTGGGTGTTTAATCACTGACTGGGTCAGCCACTCTGCCTGCTATTTCTCTATTCTAGAGTGGGTGTTTAATCACTGACTAGGTCAGCTACTCTGCCTGGTATTTCTCTATTCTAGAGTGGGTGTTTAATCACTGACTGGGTCAGCTGCTCTGCCTGCTATTTCTCTCTATTCTAGAGTGGGTGTTTAATCACTGACTAGGTCAGCTACTGTGCCTGCTATTTCTCTCTATTCTAGAGTGGGTGTTTAATCACTGACTAGTCAGCTACTCTGCCTGGTATTTCTCTATTCTAGAGTGGGTGTTTAATCACTGACTAGGTCAGCTACTCTGCCTGCTATTTCTCTATTCTAGAGTGGGTGTTTAATCACTGACTAGGTCAGCTACTCTGCCTGCTATTTCTCTCTATTCTAGAGTGGGTGTTTAATCACTGACTGGGTCAGCTACTCTGCCTGCTATTTCTCTATTCTAGAGTGGGTGTTTAATCACTGACTGGGTCAGCTACTCTGCCTGCTATTTCTCTCTATTCTAGAGTGGGTGTTTAATCTCTGACTAGTTCAGCTACTCTGCCTGCAATTTCTCTCTGAAATGGCATTTAAGAAGATCTAAAATCCCAAAATTTCCCAGAGGATGCCCAGCAGGCACTTTGGCCCCCAAAAATATTCATTTACCCCTGTATGAAAAATCCTGATTGATGCTGTATGATATATAATAGTAGAATGGGTTCCTTGAGGAGCAGACATTTCAATCAGCCGGTAGAAAATAGTGCAAGATCTCTTCAAGGCCACTTTTCAAAGATAATGAAATTCCTTCTAAGCACACAGGACAAGTGAAATTCCTTCTAAGCACACAGGACAAGTGAAATTCCTTCTAAGCACACAGGAGAATTGAAATTCCTTCTAAGCAAACAGGAGAAGTGAAATTCCTTCTAAGCACACAGGACAAGTGAAATTCCTTCTAAGCACACAGGAGAGGTGAAATTCCTTCTAAGCACACAGGAGAATTGAAATTCCTAAGCACACAGGAGAAGTGAAATTCCTTCTAAGCACACAGGAGAAGTGAAATTCCTTCTAAGCACACAGGAGAGGTGAAATTCCTTCTAAGCACACAGGAGAAGTGAAATTCCTTTCAAGCACACAGGAGAGGTGAAATTCCTTCTAAGCACACAGGAGAGGTGAAATTCCTTCTAAGCACACAGGAGAGGTGAAATTCCTTCTAAGCACACAGGAGAATTGAAATTCCTTCTAAGCACACAGGAGAAGTGAAATTCCTTCTAAGCACACAGGAGAAGTGAAATTCCTTCTAAGCACACAGGAGAAGTGAAATTCCTTCTAAGCACACAGGAGAAGTGAAATTCCTTCTAAGCACACAGGAGAATTGGAATTCCTTCTAAGCACACAGGAGAATTGAAATTCCTTCTAAGCACACAGGAGAGGTGAAATTCCTTCTAAGCAAATAGGAGAAGTGAAATTCTTTCTTTGCCTTTTACAAAGGGACAGTGTCTATAGTGCAAGGGGTAACCTCAGCTACTATTTACTTAATATTTGTCACGAAGATATGAGAGTGGTTGCTTCTCTGCACGATGTCAGAGTTTGTATTTGTGGAGGTCAAGAATAAGCACTTACATGAGTGGATCACACATGGTGAAAACTGCATTTTAAATTTTATTTTAATAATGAGTTTTGCGATAACAAATTTAAATTTTCTCCTCTGCATTTTTTGGCTAGATTCTCTAGCCTGTCTGATAGGGCTAAAGCATCTAACTGAAGTGCCAAGGGGCAAATTTAAATTTATTATTGAGAAGTCATTACATTCTACTCTCAACTAAGAGTTCGTTGAGAGTGAATTTTTTTACCTACACATGACTAGCAAGAATATAAGATGATCAGAAGGTGCGTAGGAATCTATGCTTACGAGGAACAACACGGAATTCTTTCACTCTTGAGAATGGATGCATTCCTGGGAGGATTTCTTTGCTGTAAATTATAGACTGTGTAGGGTTTTTTTAATTTTATTTTACTTCAATGGAGCCAACCTTTATAGCAAACTCTCAGGCATATAAACAGTTTAAAAGTTGAGGGGAAAAGGTATTATAAAAGAAACATACAAATTAAGTCCACAGGATCGATCAGCTAAGAACATGTCTTTATTACATGGATATTCAATACATGGCAGCCAACCCTCTTCAAGTTTTTCTCTCCCCAGGCCAAGTTTATGCCCACTTCTTTATGCCCACTTCCTTAGCAACCTGCACTAGGCCGCAGAAACCAATCTAGTTTGCATCACTTGGAAGGGTTAGCTACGAGACATTAGTAATCAGTAGTTTGAAAAAGGCCATGCAGGAGGAAGCGAAGGTAAGAGACAAAGAAATTAATGCTCGTTAGTATTCTCTATCCTCTGTGACTATATTGAGCTCTCTCCTATGAAACTATTAATTACTCTTCTATGTAACTATTAATTAATAAGCTCTCTCCTATGTAACTATTAATTAAATAAGCTCTCTCCTATCAACTAATAAGCTCTCTCCTATGTAACTCTCCTATATAACTATCCTATGTAACTATATTGATAAGCTCTAATCCTCTGTGACTATATTGAGCTCTCTCCTAAGTAACTATTAATTACTCTCCTATGTAACTAATAAGCTCTCTCCTATGTAACTATATTGATAAGCTCTAATCCTCTGTGACTATATTGAGCTCTCTCCTATGTAACTATTAATTAATAAGCTCTCTCCTATGTAACTAATAAGCTCTCTCCTATGTAACTATATTGATAAGCTGTAATCCTCTGTGACTATATTGAGCTCTCTCTTATGTAACTATTAATTATTTTATAAGCTCTCTCCTATGTAACTATTAATTAATAAGCTCTCTCCTATGTAACTAATAAGCTCTCTCCTATGTAACTATATTGATAAGCTGTAATCCTCTGTGACCATATTGAGCTCTCTCTTATGTAACTATTAATTCTCCTATGTAACCATTAATTAATAAGCTCTCTCCTATGTGATAAGCTGTAATCCTCTGTGACTATATTGAGCTCTCTCTTATGTAACTATTAACTTACTATTAAGGCCCATTTTTTCTTCATCAAAAAAACTCTCACCTCTTTCAAGGGCCGTAACTCCTGAACTACACCCCCTATGCCAGTGATTTTATGCTCAAAAGATAGATCTCTCTCAGTGCTTCAAAAAAACATTAAAAAATTGAGGATAGGGTCTGTATACAGTGTGTGACATGCAGAAAAGATGGGGGGAAAGTGAACCTTAAAACCCTACAAAGCCTAGCTAAAAAAATAAAACAGCTATGGCTTCCAAAACTCTTGGTAATATTGCTTAGACACTAATGAGTGATTTAATAGAGTTAAATAGTGCTTGCTAAGTGCACTACCAGCTGTACAATTGGCTGCGTGCCAGCGCTTTTAATTGCCACTAAGGACAGTTGTGAATAAACTTATAACTTGGAAGTGCTTATAGCTACTACTTAAGTAACTCTATCAAATCATAGAGCAAAGACAGAGCTATAAAATGATATATAATTAAGTAGGTACACACTAATTTTTCTTAGAGATATCCTTTTTTGAAATTCAAAAAGGCTCTTTTTTTTGTGGAAATGTGGGAAATCGCTGTTGAAGTTGGACTATATACTTTCAAGGGGAGACAATGGTATTTTTTAATATTTTTTTAAAACTTGTGATTACAACTTTAGAGCTCCGTAGATTCTGCAAACATCATGGTATAGACTTGATATATAGCTCAAAAGATAGGTCTCTCTGCGTGCTCTCTTTTGATACTAAAATATGTTTCATAGGTATAACTATTCATAGGTATAACTATAGGCAAGTTACTAGACCCTAAAGTGGAGGGACCTTAAAAACCTGCATCCCAAAAACCTCATCCAGAATAACTCCAAATTGCTAAGTGCTAAAATTGGTACGAGCTTCCTCTAGCCACTGGTACCAATTTCAAATCTTTAGCACTTAGCAATCTGGAGTTATTTTGGATGAGGTTTTTGGGATGGACGTTTTTGAGGTCCCTCCACTTTAAGGTCTAATAACTTGCCTATAGTGTACCTATGAATCATATTAGTATCAAAAGAGAGCACACAGAGAGACCTCTCTTTTGAGCTATATATCAAGTCCATACCATGAAGTTTGCAGAATCTACGGAGCTCTAAAGGTGTAACCACAAGTAAAAATTAAATAAAAATAAAAAATGCCCTCCTTCAATTTTTCAGTTGAATGAAGTGTAGGCCTGGATAAAATCCACCATAACTTGAGACTTGTGCTTCCTAATGTTTCCAAATTTGAAAGACAATTTGTACAGATATTTAGAAATGATACACAAAAAAAGGTCAAATATTGAGGAAAAATGGGCCATACTGGCCTAATTAAGCTCTCTCCTATGTAACTATTAATTAATAAGCTCTCTCCTATGTAACTATATTGATAGGCTCTCTTTAATGACTATATTGATTAATAAGCTCTGTGTTATGTAACTAGTAAGCTCTCTTCTCTGTGACTATATTGATAAGCTCCCTTTAATGACCATTGATTAATAAGCTCTCCTCTGTGACTATATTTATTAAGAGTCTACACTCTCCTCTGTGACTATATTTATTAAGAGTCTACACTCTCCTCTGTGACCATATTTATTGAGAGTCTACACTCTCCTCTGTGACTGACTACTGTATATTAGTCCAAGTGATATATCCATTTTTTGCATACATTTGAGTATGTGATCTATACATCTTCTAAGAGTATGCTATGTCAAGTACTTTTGCTTGGCAATGTATGAACAGGTAACGTCTTGGTTTTCCAAAATGCCTTGTTACAGTAATTATGTACCACATTATCAACTGAAGACACACACAAGGACAAACCTGAGTCCCTGTATTGTAAATATTATAACACACACACACAAACCTGAGTCCCTGTATTATAAATATTATAACACACACAGACAAACCTGAGTCCCTGTATTGTATATTATAACACACAGACAAACCTGAGTCCCTGTATTGTATATTATAACACACACAGACAAACCTGAGTCCCTGTATTGTAAATATTATAACACACACACACAAACCTGAGTCCCTGTATTATAAATATTATAACACACACAGACAAACCTGAGTCCCTGTATTGTATATTATAACACACAGACAAACCTGAGTCCCTGTATTGTATATTATAACACACACAGACAAACCTGAGTCCCTGTATTGTAAATATTATAACACACAAGGACAAACCTGAGTCCCTGTATTGTATATTATAACACACACAGACAAACCTGAGTCCCTGTATTGTAAATATTATAACACACACAGACAAACCTGAGTCCATGTATTGTATATTATAACACACACAGACAAACCTGAGTCCCTGTATTGTATATTATAACACACACAGACAAACCTGAGTCCCTGTATTGTATATTATAACACACGCAGACAAACCTGAGTCCCTTGGCCTCCTGCTGCAGGTGTGAGCAGCATGTGACCTCTGCATGGTTTGTCCTGCTATTCCGGCAAGTACTCTCCTCCTCTTTCTTTAGCTCTCCTTCAAGTGTATTGATCAAGATCCCCAGACCACTCTCCACATGACCCCGGTAATCTTTGCAACTTACACTTGCGTGAGATCGCAACTTTGCATTGAAGTGTGACACGAACTAAAACAACAAGTCAGCCCACAACATCTTGTGAACCTTACGACATCTTGTGAACCTTACGACATCTTGTGAACCTTCACGACATCTTGTGAACCTCAAAGTACCAACAAAAACTTAACTGCCGTGTTAAATTAAGAGCTTCCCGCTGAGATATATTGACATAATAACTCCACTCCCACTCACTAGCTACTTGGTATACTATACCCGATACCCGCTACTTGGTATACTATACCCGCTACTTGGTATACTATACCCGCTACCCACCTGGTCCTGGTATGCTGTCTTGGGTTCAAAGGTGCTCCACTTCCAGGTGTAGAGACTTCCGTAGGCAGCCAAAGACACCAACCACACTCGCCAACTAAATACACGCGGTAGCTGATGGGGGATAGGGAAGAAAGGAAGAAGAAGATAACACTACGTTTAGATGAGCACTAGGATAGACTCTTTCTCAGGCTACTTTAGAGAGGGGGCTACGATATTCTCTCTCTTTCTGGGGAGGGAGGGAGAGAGAAGATACCTAGGGTAGTACTAGGATACTTTAGAGAGCGTCTAGGATACTCTAGCCACAGTACTAGGAATCTGTAGGTCAGTGCTAGGACACGCTATAGAACTACAAAGAGGATTGGGATCATCTAAAGAAAGGACTAAGTAGAATATTTTCACCTAAAGAAAGGACTAAGTAGAATATGTGAGCATAGGAAGAATAAATTGAGGGGTCAGCAAGAGAGCTACATGTACAGTACAGAAGCAAAATCAAAAGGAGATCATTACCACTTCACTACACAATTCTAGACAGTAACACACCAGAGGAGAGGAGGACAGTCCTGATCAAGCAGAGCAGAGACAATATGCCGGGAGGACAGTCCTGATCAAGCAGAGCAGAGACAATATGCCAGGAGGACAGTCCTGATCAAGCAGAGCAGAGACATGTCAGGAGGACAGTCCTGATCAAGCAGAGCAGAGACATGTCAGGAGGACAGTCCTGATCAAGCAGAGCAGAGACAATATGCCAGGAGGACAGTCCTGATCAAGCAGAGCAGAGACATGTCAGGAGGACAGTCCTGATCAAGCAGAGCAGAGACAATATGTCAGGAGGACAGTCCTGATCAAGCAGAGCAGAGACAATATGTCAGGAGGACAGTCCTGATCAAGCAGAGATGAGACAATATGTCAGGAGGACAGTCCTGATCAAGCAGAGCAGAGACATGTCAGGAGGACAGTCCTGATCAAGCAGAGCAGAGACAATATGTCAGGAGGACAGTCCTGATCAAGCAGAGCAGAGACAATATGTCAGGAGGACAGTCCTGATCAAGCAGAGCAGAGACAATATGTCAGGAGGACAGTCCTGATCAAGCAGAGATGAGACAATATGTCAGGAGGACAGTCCTGATCAAGCAGAGCAGAGACATGTCAGGAGGACAGTCCTGATCAAGCAGAGCAGAGACAATATGTCAGGAGGACAGTCCTGATCAAGCAGAGCAGAGACAATATGTCAGGAGGACAGTCCTGATCAAGCAGAGATGAGACAATATGTCAGGAGGACAGTCCTGATCAAGCAGAGCAGAGACATGTCAGGAGGACAGTCCTGATCAAGCAGAGCAGAGACATGTCAGGAGGACAGTCCTGATCAAGCAGAGCAGAGACAATATGCCAGGAGGACAGTCCTGATCAAGCAGAGCAGAGACAATATGTCAGGAGGACAGTCCTGATCAAGCAGAGCAGAGACAATATGCCAGAGGACAGTCCTGATCAAGCAGAGATGAGACATGTGAATATGCCAGGAGAGAGCATATACAGACTCAGCCGTTTTAAACTCTTACCTGATAAATATGGGATTCCCCCCTTTTTAGACACCCTGTTTGCATAATTTCAGTCGCTGAGATGCCGCACTATTTTACTCTGAGTGCAATCTTCCAAGGAGCAAGTTGGGATGCTACAGGTTCTTGCTCCAATGCTAGACTTTAAGCTATACAGCATCAATGGTTGCCTCCCAAAGAAAACCTTCTTCTGATATCTAAGAAAAAGTAGCTATTGTGATTTTTAGAGTGAATTGCTTCCATTAAGCTACTAGCTGTACTAGCACTTCAGTTAAGCATTAGCTGTACTAGCACTTCAGTTAAGCATTAGCTGTACTAGCACTTGAGTTAGCACTTACGCGGCAAACGTCACAATAATCGTACGTGCGTTATACTCAAACCGGAAGCAACCATCTGGGTGCGGCATTGTTTTTTTAAACCTTGTGCGATCGCATGGGGAAGAAACGGTCTGTTGTTAGTTGCTCCTACGGCATATTTACTACTCCAAAATTGACCAAACAACAGAGACAGGTCCAGGGAACATTGGTTATCTCAGCAAACTGTAAGTATTCGATAGCCAGTTTAAAAAAACCCATCGTATTGACGCTATTGTTATACCTTTGTTTAGAAACTAGTCATGGTAGCTTCTACACAATTTTTGCATGTTAGTCGGCTGCTTAGACTATGCAAAATATGCTAGATTTGTGTGTATGCTGTGTGGTAGCTATAGGATTGGCAATTTAGGTTGGTGGGAGATATTTTTGTTACATTGTGTACTAAAACTTACCTGGCTATCTAGCTACAAGAACAAGATTGTCAGCAATAATAACAGCAAAAATCCATTTGAATACCTTGCTAGATCAAGTACAATGTTTTATAAGAAGATAATTGAATAACAATATAGTCATTGAATAACAATATAGTCATGAGTTCACTGTGTTGCTCTTGGTTTCTTCAGGATCTTGGCTGTGTGGTACTCTTTGAAGCACTCTTCTGGATGTAGAGGTGGGTGATCAGAGCAAGTCTGACAGTAGTACACTGAGCCTGACCGAACCGTAAGTGGCCTGTTTACGATCAGAATTTGTGCATAAATATTTGTTTCACGCACTACTAGGTCAAAAACCTCGTCTGCAAAGAACAGGTGAAGAAATATCCTTGGGCTCAACATCATCATCTGGCAAATTTGAACCAGGAGTTTCTACGCTTGGTGGGGCTCATAATGTTGTCAACTTCTTTGCACCTGACAAGCCCACTTGAAGAATTTCCACTCGTATGGCCAGTTTCCACATCCGTTTCCCCATCAGTCTCATCTACACTACTGCTGCCATTAGCATCTTCCATTTCTTCAGGGGCCGCATCCTCCCAGGCCATTCTTCCACATCATATAGTTCATCTTCTTCCAATATCATCTAGTTCATTTCTTCCACATCATCCAGTTCACTGTCACTTTCAAAGTCATTCTCAATATCAGAAAGAGCCTCCAATACTGCATGCAGATCCATATTTGTGTTTGTTTTGGATAAAAATACACACCATTGCAGATGCAATGAACCACGAAATAAAACGCCTGTTTTTTAAATTTTTTTATGTTATTCATGGAGATGGTGATGCATTCCCAAGTTTGATTATAAACCCATCAACCTTACCTAGTAAGTACAGACTATAAAACAGACAATCCATGGAGCTATGCAACAAGAAATATCATGTCACCGATGCTGTGACACACGCACTGCCAGCGGTAAATTGCTTGTCACGGGAGCTGTGACACACGCATACGTGGGGTGGATTGCTGTGTCACAAACGCCGTGACAAATGCAGTGTAAGAGTTAAGCACTAGCTGTACTAGCACTTCAGTTAAGCACTAGCTGTACTAGCACTTCAGTTAAGCACTAGCTGTACTAGCACTTCAGTTAAGCACTAGCTGAAATATGGGCAAAACCACAAAGTCCATTAAAAAATTGTTAACGCTCTTGGCAAAACCACAAAGTCCATTAAAAAATTGTTAACGCTCTTGCTCCCCAACCATGGGGTCTTGAACACTTGTCATTTATGGCAATACAGTATGATAAGTTTTATAAAATAATTTTATTTCTCCAATTATCCCTATTTCATTTTTGCTGTCAGGTGACTGACTGTAGCTCATCAGAAATGACTGGATTAGTACAGAGCAAGCAATAGCTTTCAGATTATATACAAAATATTTACTAAGGACAAAAATTGGACTGTTCAATACATGAAGTTACACTTCCCTGGCAAATCAGTTTGAAAAGTACAACACTAAAATCACGTGGGTGTACTCCATTAATTCTGCCGACTTCACTCTATGACCTGATATATGAATCACGTGGGTGTCCTGCATTAATTCTGCTGACTTCACTCTATGACCTGATATATATCTATGTGCTCTCTTTTGGTACTGTTGCATAGGTACAACCATACCCAAGTCACATGCAGTCAAAATGGGGGGCCTCAAAACCAGCCTGCCCAAGCTTTCTGCATTTCTAACTCCTAATTGGAAAGTGGTAGAGAGTTGTAATTAGTACCAGTGGCTAGAGGAAGCCCCACTCTATGCAATGAGTGTTTTCATTAGGTGCTAAAATGTAAGTACGTGGTCAAGCCCTTCAAATGCATGGGTGAAAAATTAATTTCAAAAGATAATTTTCCACCACCTGCGTGCTTGACCACATACTTGGCTTGTGTATATAATACATACCAGTCAATGGCAGGCACACAGCCAACACAGACAGAGCACAGGAGCTTACCAATACAGCACACGCCAAGATAGAGACGGGAATTGCATACTCCACAGGCACTAGAGACCAGGCTTGACAAACTCGAGCGGAGACTCCTCCCACCATGGACTCAAAGGTGAAGCTTTTCATCTACAACACAATATGTCCATAATATACAATATTACCATTCTGCTCCACCTACACACACCACTCTGCTCCACCTACACACACCACTCCGCTCCACCTACACACACCACTCCGCTCCACCTACACACACCACTCTGCTGCACCTACACACACCACTCTGCTCCACCTACACACACCACTCTGCTCCACCTACACACACCACTCTGCTCCACCTACACACACCACTCTGCTCCACCTACACACACCACTCTGCTCCACCTACACACACCACTCTGCTCCACCTACACACACCACTCTGCTCCACCTACACACACCACTCTGCTGCACCTACACACACCACTCTGCTCCACCTACACACACCACTCTGCTCCACCTACACACACCACTCTGCTCCACCTACACACACCACTCTGCTCCACCTACACACACCACTCTGCTCCACCTACATACACCACTCTGCTCCACCTACACACACCACTCTGCTCCACCTACACACACCACTCTGCTCCACCTACACACACCACTCTGCTCCACCTACACACACCACTCTGCTCCACCTACACACACCACTCTGCTCCACCTGCACACACCACTCTGCTCCACCTGCACACACCACTCTGCTCCACCTACACACACCACTCTGCTCCACCTGCACACACCACTCTGCTCCACCTGCACACACCACTCTGCTCCACCTACACACACCACTCTGCTCCACCTACACACACCACTCTGCTCCACCTACACACACCACTCTGCTCCACCTACACACACCACTCTGCTCCACCTACACACACCACTCTGCTCCACCTACACACACCACTCTGCTGCACCTACACACACCACTCTGCTCCACCTACACACACCACTCTGCTCCACCTACACACACCACTCTGCTCCACCTACACACACCACTCTGCTCCACCTACACACACCACTCTGCTGCACCTACACACACCACTCTGCTCCACCTACACACACCACTCTGCTCCACCTACACACACCACTCTGCTCCACCTACACACACCACTCTGCTCCACCTACACACACCACTCTGCTCCACCTACACACACCACTCTGCTCCACCTACACACACCACTCTGCTCCACCTACACACACCACTCTGCTCCACCTACACACACCACTCTGCTCCACCTACACACACCACTCTGCACCACCTACAAACACCACTCTGCTCCACCTACACACACCACTCTGCTCCACCTACACACACCACTCTGCTCCACCTACACACACCACTCTGCTCCACCTACACACACCACTCTGCTACACCTGTGTGACACACACCACCTCTAACACTGTATATTGTGTTAAGAATTCTGTTCTAATTCACTTTCCCAACTATATTTACAATATGAAGTGGTCATTTTGTAACTAATGCCAGGCACATTGACTCTATTAGTAACTAATGCCAGGCACATTGACTCTATTACTAACTAATGCCAGGCATTGACTCTATTAGTAACTAATGCCAGGCATTGACTCTATTAGTAACTAATGCCAGGCATTGACTCTATTAGTAACTAATGCCAGGCATTGACTCTATTAGTAACTAAGGCCAGGCATTGACTCTATTAACTAATGCCAGGCATTGACTCTATTACTAACTAATTCCAGGCATTGACTCTATTACTAACTAATGAGGCACTGACTCTATTACTAACTAATGCCAGGCATTGACTCTATTACTAACTAATGCCAGGCATTGACTTATTAACTAATGCCAGGCATTGACTCTATTACTAACTAATGCAAGGCATTGACTCTATTAACTAATGCCAGGCATTGACTCTATTACTAACTAATGCCAGGCATTGACTCTATTACTAACTAATGCCAGGCACTCTATTAGTAACTAATGCCAGGTATTGACTCTATTACTAACTAATGCCAGGCAGTGACTCTATTAACTAATGCCAGGCATTGAGTGGCAAATGAAGGAAAAGAAAAAAGCTAGAGCATGTTGATGAAGTGAGTAACTATGTCCTTCATCCTTTCCTGTTCTACCTTCTACCTTGCAGCCCATTCTCACCTGCAGTCCATTCTTACCTGCAGACCATTCTCACCTGACTATACTGCAAATATAATTCTTCTTTTTTGGCATATCAGAGAGGTGGTTTTGAAGGACTTGTTGGGGGGGGGGGGTTACTAGGGTCTTGGCTTGTTGCAGTCTAGCTTGGATTATGCTGCCGGCATGGGTGTTCTCTCGACTCGATCGATCTCTTCACTGATACTCATTCCTGATTTACATTAAGCCTGCACTATCTATGGCGGACGACCCACACATGTGGCGGACGACCCACACATGTATATACATATTTTCCATCCAATCCCCTTTTTGTTGATAGGACAGTTTAGCTAGCTGGCCACCCCACGACTCCACTCAACTTCTGCTTGCTTCAGTCTCCATAAAGAGAGGCAAATTATCTTCCTCATTATTGTCAGTCTATCTAAGAGCTAGTGAGTTGCTCTAGCAATAGCTGAAGTGGTCCTAGGTACTCACCTTAGAACTCTTCAGTCTGCACACTGTCTCCACCATGCATGACTAGCTGTGTACTAGACTTGCTACACACTGTCTCCACCATGCATGACTAGCTGTGTACTTGCTACACACTGTCTCCACCATGCATGACTAGCTGTGTACTAGACTTGCTACACACTGTCTCCACCATGCATGACTAGCTGTGTACTAGACTTGCTACACACTGTCTCCACCATGCATGACTAGCTGTGTACTGGACTTGCTACACACTGTCTCCACCATGCATGACTAGCTGCACACTGTCTCCACCATGCATGACTAGCTGTGTACTAGACTTGCTACACACTGTCTCCACCATGCATGACTAGCTGTGTACTAGACTTGCTACACACTGTCTCCACCATGCATGACTAGCTGTGTACTTGCTGCACACTGTCTCCACCATGCATGACTAGCTGTGTACTAGACTTGCTACACACTGTCTCCACCATGCATGACTAGCTGTGTGTACTAGACTTGCTACACACTGTCTCCACCATGCATGACTAGCTGTGTACTAGACTTGCTACACACTGTCTCCACCATGCATGACTAGCTGTGTACTAGACTTGCTGCACACTGTCTCCACCATGCATGACTAGCTGTGTACTAGACTTGCTACACACTGTCTCCACCATGCATGACTAGCTGTGTACTAGACTTGCTGCACACTGTCTCCACCATGCATGCCCACTCACCAGACGTCCCAAGCCTAGAGAGTTGAAGAAGTTGAAGTTTGTATTAGGGACAAAGTCCTTGCAGAGGTCAGCAGACTTGAAGGAGAGAGAGAAACGAGGAGCACCAACCAGCTGGTGGAAGAATTGCAGATTATCCTTAGGCAGCCCCAACAAAGAATGATAGCTTGCTATTGGAGTGTGTGAGTGTGTGTGTGTGTGTGTGTGTGTGTGTGTGTGTGTGTGGTGTGTGTGTGTAATGAGCTTATAGAATGGAAAGAGGGCACTATTTAGCAAATATAACATGATAAGGTCATCCTTTAGCTCTGTCATTGTCTATGGCTGCACTGGACTGGACTTTAAGAGCATTAGAGCCCCGACAGATGCAAGCTCCTAAATGAACTCACAGGACATAAGCACAGCCCTAGCAAGACAAGTGCCGCACTCACACTTCTTGCTCATTGTTGCTGTACACATCACATGCAGCACATGTGCATCTTGTTATTGTACGTGACACATGCAGCACATGTACATCTTGCTATTGTACATGACACATGCATCACATATGCATCTTGCTATTGTACATGACACATGCATCACATATGCATCTTGCTATTGTACATGACACATGCAGCACATGTACATCTTGTTATTGTATATGACACATGCATCACATGTTCATCTTGTTGATGCTCCATGAGGATCAGCTGGGGCCTCCTTCAAGGACTAGGTCAGAATTTCACCCATCAAACTGCAGATATTTTGGTAGAGACCAGCTACAGCCTCCTTCGGACAGTTTCCGAGAGTGAGAACTCCATGAACCACAAGCAGAACTGAGCACGGGTCATTTTTACAACATAGCAAGTGTAGTCTTGTCTCAATGCTGAAGCACATGAGCTAGCCGAGGTGTGTCATCAGCATGAAGCCACGCCTATACCACTATTCTGCAATCGCAACAATTAGTCGCAGCAATGTACTTGTAACCTTTTGTACTACACATGGACAACATATTGCAAACAGTTATACTACACATGGACAACATATTGCAAGCAGTTATACTACACATGGACAACATATTGCATGCAGTTATACTACACATGGACAACATATTGCATGCAGTTATACTACACATGGACAACATGTTGCATGCAGTTATACTACACATGGACAACATATTGCATGCAGTTATACTACACATGGACAACATATTGCATGCAGTTATACTACACATGGACAACATATTGCAAACAGTTATACTACACATGGACAACATATTGCAAGCAGTTATACTACACATGGACAACATATTGCATGCAGTTATACTACACATGGACAACATATTGCATGCAGTTATACTACACATGGACAACATATTGCATGCAGTTATACTACACATGGACAACATATTGCATGCAGTTATACTACACATGGACAACATGTTGCATGCAGTTATACTACACATGGACAACATATTGCATGCAGTTATACTACACATGGACAACATATTGCATGCAGTTATACTACACATGGACAACATATTGCAAACAGTTATACTACACATGGACAACATATTGCAAGCAGTTATACTACACATGGACAACATATTGCATGCAGTTATACTACACATGGACAACATATTGCATGCAGTTATACTACACATGGACAACATATTGCATGCAGTTATACTACACATGGACAACATATTGCATGCAGTTATACTACACATGGACAACATATTGCAAGCAGTTATACTACACATGGACAACATATTGCATGCAGTTATACTACACATGGACAACATATTGCATGCAGTTATACTACACATGGACAACATGTTGCATGCAGTTATACTACACATGGACAACATATTGCATGCAGTTATACTACACATGGACAACATATTGCATGCAGTTATACTACACATGGACAACATATTGCATGCAGTTATACTACACATGGACAACATGTTGCATGCAGTTATACTACACATGGACAACATATTGCATGCAGTTATACTACACATGGACAACATATTGCATGCAGTTATACTACACATGGACAACATGTTGCATGCAGTTATACTACACATGGACAACATATTGCATGCAGTTATACTACACATGGACAACATATTGCATGCAGTTATACTACACATGGACAACATGTTGCATGCAGTTATACTACACATGGACAACATATTGCAAGCAGTTATACTACACATGGACAACATATTGCATGCAGTTATACTACACATGGACAACATATTGCATGCAGTTATACTACACATGGACAACATATTGCATGCAGTTATACTACACATGGACAACATATTGCATGCAGTTATACTACACATGGACAACATATTGCATGCAGTTATACTACACATGGACAACATATTGCATGCAGTTATACTACACATGGACAACATATTGCATGCAGTTATACTACACATGGACAACATATTGCAAGCAGTTATACTACACATGGACAACATATTGCATGCAGTTATACTACACATGGACAACATATTGCATGCAGTTATACTACACATGGACAACATATTGCATGCAGTTATACTACACATGGACAACATATTGCAAGCAGTTATACTACACATGGACAACATATTGCATGCAGTTATACTACACATGGACAACATATTGCATGCAGTTATACTACACATGGACAACATATTGCAAGCAGTTATACTACACATGGACAACATATTGCATGCAGTTATACTACACATGGACAACATATTGCATGCAGTTATACTACACATGGACAACATATTGCATGCAGTTATACTACACATGGACAACATATTGCATGCAGTTATACTACACATGGACAACATATTGCATGCAGTTATACTACACATGGACAACATATTGCATGCAGTTATACTACACATGGACAACATATTGCATGCAGTTATACTACACATGGACAACATATTGCATGCAGTTATACTACACATGGACAACATATTGCATGCAGTTATACTACACATGGACAACATGTTGCATGCAGTTATACTACACATGGACAACATATTGCAAGCAGTTATACTACACATGGACAACATATTGCATGCAGTTATACTACACATGGACAACATATTGCATGCAGTTATACTACACATGGACAACATATTGCAAACAGTTATACTACACATGGACAACATGTTGCATGCAGTTATACTACACATGGACAACATATTGCATGCAGTTATACTACACATGGACAACATATTGCTGGGAAAAACTATACAAACTAAGTTATTGGTAACAGGTCAAAAAATTCAAAATTACCTACAGAATGGAACTTGATCGGCTCATAAATCCATTCCAACCAAACGTGTACAAGGCATGAGACAGACCAAGCAATTCAAAATGCACAGAAATATTTGGAATTCTCTTATTAAAACATGTTCCTATACAATTGATGCACACACTGTAGCCACACCAAGCCCCCCCCCCCCCCCTCCCCCCCTCACCAGCACTGGCCTCATCTTCCTAATCACACACTGTAGCCACACCAAGCCCCCCCCCCTCCCCCCCTCACCAGCACTGGCCTCATCTTCCTAATCACACACTGTAGCCACACCAAGCCCCCCCCCCCCCCCCCCCCTCCCCAGCACTGGCCTCATCTTCCTAATCACACACTGTAGCCACACCAAGCCCTCCCCTCCCCAGCACTGGCCTCATCTTCCTAATCACACACTGTAGCCACACCAAGCCCTCCCCTCCCCAGCACTGGCCTCATCTTCCTAATCACACACTGTAGCCACACCAAGCCCTCCCCTCCCCAGCACTGGCCTCATCTTCCTAATCACACACTGTAGCCACACCAAGCCCTCCCTCACCAGCACTGGCCTCATCTTCCTAATCACACACTGTAGCCACACCAAGCCCTCCCTCACCAGCACTGGCCTCATCTTCCTAATCACACACTGTAGCCACACCAAGCCCTCCCCTCCCCAGCACTGGCCTCCTCTTCCTAATCACACACTGTAGCCACACCAAGCCCTCCCCTCCCCAGCACTGGCCTCATCTTCCTAATCACACACTGTAGCCACACCAAGCCCTCCCTCACCAGCACTGGCCTCATCTTCCTAATCACACACTGTAGCCACACCAAGCCCTCCCTCACCAGCACTGGCCTCATCTTCCTAATCACACACTGTAGCCACACCAAGCCCTCCCCTCCCCAGCACTGGCCTCCTCTTCCTAATCACACACTGTAGCCACACCAAGCCCTCCCTCACCAGCACTGGCCTCATCTTCCTAATCACACAATGTAGCCACACCAAGCCCTCCCTCACCAGCACTGGCCTCATCTTCCTAATCACACAATGTAGCCACACCAAGCCCTCCCTCACCAGCACTGGCCTCCCCTTCCTAATCACACAATGTAGCCATACCAAGCCCTCCCTCACCAGCACTGACCTCATCTTCCTAATCACACAATGTAGCCACACCAAGCCCTCCCTCACCAGCACTGGCCTCCCCTTCCCTCATCCTGACTGAGATCAGCCAAGTAAGTAATTATAATCACATGTCATATTCATCTGGGAAGCCACCAAGATTTCTTCAAAAGTTCATTTCTGGTCCTTCCACCTTATAACCTTTAACCTTATAACCTTATATATATATATACTATATAGTGTTGCCTTAATACATAGTATACATAATACATGTTGCCTTATATAGTATATATATATAGTGTTGCCTTATATAGTATATATATACACAGTGTTGCCTTATATAGTATATATATATAGTGTTGCCTTATATAGTATATATATACAGTGTTGCCTTATATAGTATATATATATAGTGTTGCCTTATATAGTATATATATACAGTGTTGCCTTATATAGTATATATATATACAGTGTTGCCTTATATAGTATATATATACAGTGTTGCCTTATATAGTATATATATATAGTGTTGCCTTATATAGTATATATATATAGTGTTGCCTTATATAGTATATATATACAGTGTTGCCTTATATAGTATATATATACAGTGTTGCCTTATATAGTATATATATACAGTGTTGCCTTATATAGTATATATATATATAGTGTTGCCTTATATAGTATATATATACAGTGTTGCCTTATATAGTATATATATACAGTGTTGCCTTATATAGTATATATATACAGTGTTGCCTTATATAGTATATATATACAGTGTTGCCTTATATAGTATATATATATACAGTGTTGCCTTATATAGTATATATATACAGTGTTGCCTTATATAGTATATATATATAGTGTTGCCTTATATAGTATATATATACAGTGTTGCCTTATATAGTATATATATAATAATATAGTGTTGCCTTATATAGTATATATATAGTGTTGCCTTATATAGTATATATATACAGTGTTGCCTTATATAGTATATATATACAGTGTTGCCTTATATAGTATATATATATAGTGTTGCCTTATATAGTATATATATATACAGTGTTGCCTTATATAGTATATATATATAGTGTTGCCTTATATAGTATATATATATAGTGTTCCCTTCATAAATGCAACAAGAAAACTTCTGCTACACCAATCACCCCCCCCCCCCCCCCCAACAAAATCACTCTTCGGCAAAATTGACTTACTGATGAGCCTAGCCTGTTCACACCCAGCATGCTCCACAGCATCAGACTGCCTAGGCTAGAAGGGAGACTTACTGATGAGCCTGTTCTTGGTTTGCTCGTACTCTCTGGCTAGAGTGTTGGCACAAAGCTGCTCCATATCTTGGCTCATCTGCTTGTCCAGGTACTCACACAGACACTGCTGGTATGTGGCCATCTCCTCCAGCACGTACTCAGACTCTCTGAATGCCCTCACCAATGCTGGAAGTTTCTTCTCCATCTCTGACACTGCTTCCTGTACCTTCTGCTCCAGAGCATTCACTGTCCCCTCAACTTGCTGCTGGCAACTCTGGGAGAGCTTCTGGCCATCACTCTTCAACATGTCGCTCCTCTTCATCAACGCTTGCCGCTCCTTCAGCAACTTCTCACTAAGTGAGTGTGCATGTGTGTGTGTGCATGTGTGTGTGTGGGTGCATGCGATCATGTGTGAGATGGTGTCTCTTTGAGGTACGATCAGTTTATGTCCCCATAGAGCTATTGTCAACCTACTTCAACCTGCCTCAACCCAGTGTGGTGTTGGTCCAGTCTGTGTCCCCATAGAGCTATTATCAACCTACTTCAACCTGGCCTCAACCCAGTGAGGTGTTGGTCCAGTGTGTGCCCCATAGAGCTATTGTCAACCTGCCTCAACCCAGTGTGGTGTTGGTCCAGTGTGTGCCCCATAGAGCTATTGTCAACCTACTTCAATCCAGTGAGGTGTTGGTCCAGTGTGTGCCCCATAGAGCTATTGTCAACCTACTTCAACCCAGTGTGGTGTTGTGCCCCATAGAGCTATTGTCAAACAACTTCAATAGAAGTTCAACTGATAAGCTCATTAAATAAGGCCAGTATGACCCATTTTTTTCGAAAAAAAACTCTCACCTCTTTCAAGGGCCGTAACTCCTGAACTACACCCCCTATGCCAACGATTTTATCCTCAAAAGATAGATCTCTCTTAGTGCTTCAAAACAACATTAAAAAATTGAGGATAGGGTCTGTATAGGATAGGGTCTGTATACAGTGTGTGACATGCAGAAAAGCTGGGGAAAAGTGAGAAAAATCTACCTTAAAACCCTCCAAAGCCTAGCTAAAAAAATATAACAGCTATGGCTTCCAAAACTCTTGGTAATATTGCTTAGGCACTAATAAGTGATTTAATACAGTTAACCCACTCACTGTCAGAAGCGTATATATACGCAAAAAGTTGTTTATCAAATTATAAAACCCATAAAAAATCGATCGTACCGTTCACAGACACATAATAGAGGTCAAAAGTTAGCTATGTTCTTACGCTGCGATCGTACCGAATATAAAGGCAATAGACGTTCGGTAACTAGGGTAGTAATATTGAAAAGTCGGACCCACTCAGAATTTCAAATCGTGTTGAAGATGGCCGTTCGACTGTCCTTGGATAAAGTTATTTCTCAGGTTTAGGGCGACGATTTTGGACTTTCTGAGGATGAAAGCAGTGATCAATAAGGCGCTGGCATCTCATCCTACCTTGGCCAGAGCCGTGTTGACCCTGAAGCTCCGCTATCGCTTGGCAGAATAGTTGCTGATGACCTACCTTCAGGAAGCCTAGCGCTTTCACTCGAGGTGACGATCTATATGGAGATGAGAATACCAACGATGAAGAAGGCATTTACAGTCAGTTTAGCTACAGTTTAGCTATAGCTAGTTTTGTTGTTAGTAAAGCAGAGCATGGAACTACAATGCTCTTTTAGTTTCCTTGTTGCGGTAGTCCGCGGTAAAATTATTTGATGCCAATTTCTTACCCCTTCAGGTTTGATGCATGAAGTGATGGATTGGGCAGCTGACAGAGCTTCATCAACTCTGACACAATCTATTGTTGCTAGCCCTCCTATTGCTGTGATGGCTGCTTCATCACCTTCTCCATTGTTCCTACCAGTATCTGCAACTCTAGGTTGTGTAACCTCTGCATCAGGTTCAATGACTTATGTTACATCTGTAGTCACTCCTATACTATTTCCATCATCGTCATTGTCTGTTCCATCATCATGCCCTCCTTTAGTTTTACCCTCACACTCTGTGTCCTCTTCTAGTGAAGTATGCACTCCTTCACAACCAGTTGTTCAGCTTAGTCATAGCACTAGGAGTGTTCGTCATGCTCGAGTTTGTCAGAGTAGTGGTAGTGAAATAGCT
Organism: Cladorhizidae sp. MBARI D1340-BT2; assembly: GCA_028752905.1. NCBI lineage: Eukaryota > Metazoa > Porifera > Demospongiae > Poecilosclerida > Cladorhizidae > Cladorhizidae sp. MBARI D1340-BT2. The sequence goes on along the minus strand of JAQNBH010000008.1, from coordinate 49,362,766 downwards.
TCTAGTGCTTCAAGTTCTGCTCTGCCTTTAGCTAGTCCTCTTTTTCTTTCTGGAACTTCACCTACCAGCATTTCATTAGCTCCGTCTCTTGCTTCTTCTACTGTGTCCCTCAGCTAGTATCTTTGATAGTCCCTCCTCTAATTCTCCAGAAGAGGGTGTTTGTGAATATGGTAGAGGCATGCATTCTGAACAGCTATGTTCTAGACTCTCATGTCCGCAGAGCAGATCACCATGCCAGGGGTTACAAGAAGAGAGATTTTTTGACCTTCCGGTTGGAGCTAGCTAAGGAACTAGTGGTATGCTTGTGCTCACGTCAGCATGCTGGCCGCCCTCGCTCAGTTCATAACGAGCGTCTAGACCGGCTGAACACCACGCTTGGGCATTGGTCAGCACTAACTGAAAAACAGCAGTGGTGTATTGTCTGTGTAGCAGTTGAAAACATGTCTGGAATCTCAAACGACCATGAGACCACTTATTTGCCTTCACTGCAAAGTACCAAGTGCTGTGTGTCACAAAGAGGGACTGTTTTTTCAAGTACCACACCATGGTAGACTTCGTAGTTTCCTAGTTTTTGCTTCACTTTTTTTAAATTTTACTTTCTATGGTATTTTCTTTTTTCTCTCTGTTCTATGTGAGTGCTAGAGGGCTGTTCTTTTGTATATGCATGTTTTTTGTTGCTATTGTTGTCCTGTTATGGGAAGATGAAGATGTAATAATAATTGTTCATACAACACCAACATGATAACAATATCTTCATCAGAAAATAAATATTAAAAAATGAAAAATATATGTTATGCAAGTTTTGTGAATACAATGAGTGTGTGCATGATATATATATATCTAATATATAATATATATATAATCACATGTTGCATTGTCTAGCATATTGAAGTAAGAGCTTTCATTAAGCTGTAATTACATAATGATATTCATCATTTGTGGTCATTGCTTAGCAACCTGAAGTAGACCACAATGTTTGTCGACACCAATGCTATCCCATCAACCATGGTTGCTAGGGACTTTAGCGCATTCCTGATTTAATATTGATTTTTATTTGCACCTGAGTCCAATTTAAAAAAAATGCTTCCTAAACCCGACGGTGAATGGGTTAAATAGTGCTTGCTAAGTGCACTACCAGCTGTACAATTGGCTGCGTGCCAGCGCTTTTAATTGCCACTAAGGACAGTTGTGAATAAACTTATAACTTGGAAGTGCTTATAGCTACTACTTACGTAACTCTATCAAATCATAGAGCGCTATAAAATGATATATAATTAGGTAAGTACACACTAATTTTTCTTAGAGATATCCTTTTTTGAAATTCAAAAAGGCTCTTTTTTTGGAAATGTGGGAAATCGCTGTTGAAGTTGGACTATATACTTTCAAGGGGAGACAATGGTATTTTTTAATATTTTTTTAAAACTTGTGATTACAACTTTAGAGCTCCGTAGATTCTGTAAACTTCATGGTATAGACTTGATATATAGCTCAAAAGATAGGTCTCTCTGTGTGCTCTCTTTTGATACTAAAATATGTTTCATAGGTATAACTATAGGCAAGTTACTAGACCCTAAAGTGGAGGGACCTCAAAAACCTGCATACCAAAAACCTCATCCAGAATAACTCCAAATTGCTAAGTGCTAATTGGTACAAGTGGAGCAGTCTACTGGGCGTGTGCAGGTAAAAAATCTGTTGTTTAGGCCATACAGTCACTTTTTATAATTGTATTTGTGAATATGTCCACAAGTTTGCATTTGTAAGTACTTCAGAGGACCACTGGTTATGGTGTGGGTGTTGTTACTATGGTCACACATACACCCACAAGTTTAGTGGCAAAAGAATGCTAGCTATAATAAGTTAACCATGAACTCATCATGTGTCATGCAGCCCTCAAACAGGACCACACACTTCCATGAACCATGTGGTCATGCACCCTCAAACAGGACCACACACTTCCCATGAACCATGTGGTCATGCAGCCTCAAGGCCTGTCCACACTGCACAATAACTGGATGCGCATTGAGACACACTAGCTACCAAGAGAGTCTCAATGCACGTCCAGTCACGACGTCGCGTCCACACTGACATGACAATAAACCAAACGCGCATAAAAACCACTCCCCCTCCAAGAAAACTGCACCCACGTCACAATGCACAATGGATACGGTGTTAGTTGTTGGATTTCTTCTGTTATGGACGAGATACCTACAGACGCGAAGGAAGCATATGCTGCAGAGGATTTATAAATAGAAAAAGGCAATACAGTAGACGGATGGCGCTCCATGAACTCCATAAAAGAAGGCTGCGGCGGTAAAATTTTCGAAGTCTATTTTAGCTATAATAGTATTTAGCTTGATCTTTGCCTGCTATAGGTCCTTTGATTGTGGCAATGATGGCTGACTACCAGCATCCATCTGTGCGCCAGGTTTGGTGCAAGCCACGCAGTAAGCACTGGTGGGAATCGGCTACAACTTCATAAATGATTCTGTTTATCTTTTAACGCGCACCCGCGTAATTAATTTTACGCTTGGATTTGTTGCTCTGGCTCGACTCAAACCACCTATCGAGGTGGACTGGACCTAATGCGCGTTAGGTCCAAGAAATCTAATTCGCATTCAGTGTGGACGCAACGAACGCGCATTCGTTGAGATCTAACGCGCATTCAGTGTGCAGTGTGGACAGGCCTTCAAACAGGACCACACACTTCCATGAACCATGTGGTCATGCACCCTCAAACAGGACCACACACTTCCATGAACCATGTGGTCATGCACCCTCAAACAGGACCACACACTTCCATGAACCATGTGGTCATGCACCCTCAAACAGGACCACACACTTCCCATGAACCATGTGGTCATGCACCCTCAAACAGGACCACACACCTCCCATAAGTCTAGTACCTCCGAGTGTCTAGTTGCTGAGCTTCCTGGGCCAAGATTTGCTCTAGCTCGTGCACGATGTTCAGGCCTTTCCTGACGTGTTGCAGAAACTTGGTGAGGATGGCAGTGCTGGAGATACACTGCTTCACAGATTCCTCAAACTTCTCAAATGCCATAAGCCGAACCTTCCAGCCTTCGGCCAGGCCATGTCCTTCCTCTTCCACCACTGTCCCTGGCTGTTTCCTGGTGCGAATTTGCAACACCTCCCTGGCAGATACAAAGAAAATTCGCTTCCTCGCTGTCTGTTCATCCACCACAGACAACTCCTTGGAGAGAAAATCAATGTCGGCACGAAGATGCTGTTTCATCACCTAATAAATATATAAATGTCAGTCAATAAGGTTAGCCAGACAGTGACCTGTGGTAGAGCCAGGGAGAGGGAAGGTAAAGGGTCACCACAACAGACTGGGGTAACTAACAATGAACCCCACCATCTCAAAACATAGTCACCTACACACACAGACTTACACATACTTAACCTATGTACACACCACCTCACCTAGTACACACCCCACCTTTTACACACTTCACACACACACACACCTCACTTACATCACCTCACCTAGTACACATCTCACCAACACACCCATCACCCTATGTGCTGCAGTCTGCAAGAACACACGAAACACGTTAGTAGGATATCTTCATGGGGTATATCTTGAAGCATGTTAGGCAGGCACAGTGTCTATATCTTCATGGAGTATATCTTGAAACATGTTAGGGAGGCACAGTCTCTATATCTTCATGGAGTATATCTTGAAGCATGTTAGGCAGGCACAGTGTCTATATCTTCATGGAGTATATCTTGAAGCATGTTAGGCAGGCACAGTCTCTATATCTTCATGGAGTATATCTTGAAGCATGTTAGGGAGGCACAGTCTCTATATCTTCATGGAGTATATCTTGAAGCATGTTAGGGAGGCACAGTCTCTATATCTTCATGGAGTATATCTTGAAGCACCTTAGGGAGGCACAGTGTCTATATCTTCATGGAGTATATCTTGAAGCATGTTAGGCAGGCACAGTGTCTATATCTTCATGGAGTATATCTTGAAGCATGTTAGGGAGGCACAGTGTCTATATCTTCATGGAGCTTATCTTGAAACATGTTAGGGAGAGAAGTTTCCATCGATTAAAGTGCTAAATGTCCTCAGTGATGGTGCAGGTTCTACTGGGAGCACCTCCTAAAGCTCACACGGAACCTCATCTCATGGAAAAGGTGCCGTGGATGGACTTGGGGGGGAAGAGTCAAGAGAGCTGTGTGGAGGCATTCTAGAGGTGGGCAAGTGCACATAACAACTGCAGAGGAGTAGCTAATGGTAGCTGCAGACAACACAAAAACACACATGCAATTTATTGCTGAGGGAGACATCGACCAAGTCAAGCCACACTGAGATGCTGAGGGAGACATCGACCAAGTCATGCCACACTGAGATGCTGATGAAGACATCGACCAAGTCATGCCACACTGAGATGCTGAGGGAGACATCGACCAAGTCATGCCACACTGAGATGCTGAGGGAGACATCGACCAAGTCATGCCACTCTGAGATGCTGAGGGAGACATCGACCAAGTCATGCCACACTGAGATGCTGAGGAAGACATCGACCAAGTCATGCCACACTGAGATGCTGAGGGAGACATCGACCAGGTCAAACCACACTGAGATGCTGAGGGAGACATCGACCAAGTCAAGCCACACTGAGATGCTGAGGGAGACATCGACCAAGTCATGCCACACTGAGATGCTGAGGGAGACATCGACCAAGTCATGCCACACTGAGATGCTGAGGGAGACATCGACCAAGTCAAGCCACACTGAGATGCTGAGGGAGACATCGACCAAGTCATGCCACACTGAGATGCTGAGGGAGACATCGACCAAGTCATGCCACACTGAGATGCTGAGGGAGACATCGACCAAGTCAAGCCACACTGAGATGCTGAGGGAGACATCGACCAAGTCATGCCACACTGAGATGCTGAGGGAGACATCGACCAAGTCATGCCACTCTGAGATGCTGAGGGAGACATCGACCAAGTCAAGCCACACTGAGATGCTGAGGGAGACATCGACCAAGTCATGCCACACTGAGATGCTGAGGGAGACATCGACCAAGTCATGCCACACTGAGATGCTGAGGGAGACATCGACCAAGTCATGCCACACTGAGATGCTGAGTGAGACATCGACCAAGTCAAGCCACACTGAGATGCCGAGGGAGACATCGACCAAGCATGCCACACTGAGATGCTGAGGGAGACATCGACCAAGTCAAGCCACACTGAGATGCTGAGGGAGACATCAAGCCACACGGAGATGCTGAGGGAGACATCGACCAAGTCAAGCCACACTGAGATGCTGAGGGAGACATCGACCAAGTCATGCCACACTGAGATGCTGAGGGAGACATCGACCAAGTCATGCCACACTGAGATGCTGAGGGAGACATCGACCAAGTCAAGCCACACTGAGATGCTGAGGGAGACATCGACCAAGTCATGCCACACTGAGATGCTGAGGGAGACATCGACCAAGTCATGCCACACTGAGATACTGAGGGAGACATCGACCAAGTTAAGCCACACTGAGATGCTGAGGGAGACATCGACCAAGTCAAGCCACACTGAGATGCTGAGGGAGACATCGACCAAGTCATGCCACACTGAGATACTGAGGGAGACATCGACCAAGTTAAGCCACACTGAGATGCTGAGGGAGACATCGACCAAGTCAAGCCACACTGAGATGCTGAGGGAGACATCGACCAAGTCATGCCACACTGAGATACTGAGGGAGACATCGACCAAGTCATGCCACACTGAGATGCTGATGGAGACATCGACCAAAGTCATGCCACACTGAGATGCTGAGGGAGACATCGACGAAGTCATGCCACACTGAGATGAGGGAGACATCGACCAAGTCAAGCCACACTGAGATGAGGGAGACATCGACCAAGTCATGCCACACTGAGATGCTGAGGGAGACATCGACCAAGTCAAGCCACACTGAGATGCTGATGGAGACATCGACCAAGTCATGCCACACTGAGATGCTGAGGGAGACATCGACCAAGTCATGCCACACTGAGATGCTGAGGGAGACATCGACCAAGTCATGCCACAGAGATGCTGATGGAGACATCGACCAAGTCATGCCACACTGAGATGCTGAGGGAGACATCGACCAAGTCAAGCCACACTGAGATGCTGAGGGAGACATCGACCAAGTCAAGCCACACTGAGATGCTGAGGGAGACATCGACCAAGTCAAGCCACACTGAGATGCTGAGGGAGACATCGACCAAGTCATGCCACACTGAGATGCTGAGGGAGACATCGACCAAGTCAAGCCACTCTGAGATGCTGAGGGAGACATCGACCAAGTCAAGCCACACTGAGATGCTGAGGGAGACATCGACCAAGTCAAGCCACACTGAGATGCTGAGGGAGACATCGACCAAGTCATGCCACACTGAGATGCTGAGGGAGACATCGACCAAGTCATGCCACACTGAGATGCTGAGGGAGACATCGACCAAGTCATGCCACACTGAGATGCTGAGGGAGACATCGACCAAATCATGCCACACTGAGATGCTGAGGGAGACATCGACCAAGTCAAGCCACACTGAGATGCTGATGGAGACATCGACCAAGTCATGCCACACTGAGATGCTGAGGGAGACATCGACCAAGTCATGCCACTCGGAGATGCTGAGGGAGACATCGACCAAATCATGCCACACTGAGATGCTGAGGGAGACATCGACCAAGTCAAGCAACACTGAGATGCTGAGGGAGACATCGACCAAGTCATGCCACACTGAGATGCTGAGGGAGACATCGACCAAGTCAAGCCACTCTGAGATGCTGAGGGAGACATCGACCAAGTCATGCCACTCGGAGATGCTGAGGGAGACATCGACCAAGTCATGCCACACTGAGATGCTGAGGGAGACATCGACCAAGTCATGCCACACTGAGATGCTGAGAGAGACATCGACCAAGTCATGCCACACTGAGATGCTGAGGGAGACATCGACCCACACTGAGATGCTGAGGGAGACATCGACCAAGTCAAGCCACTCTGAGATGCTGATGGGAAGGGGTGCTGGCTGCACCCAAGACTCTTAAAATGCACTGCAACATTCAGAATGGGAAAGACACAGCTATGGCTTCAGCTACCTCAGACTCAAAAGAACATAGTCCGCTTATGAAACCTGACAGTCCAGATTCTGAGGAAGAGACAGTCATCCCCTTGGACGAGTCGGAAGAAGAGTCAGAAGAGCACACAATGACCACAGTGGATCTGTGAGTGGGATAATGGGTGGTTGTGAACTATGATGGAGGAGATTTTCCAGGAGAGATGACAATAATGTTGCAGTGGTGATGATCAGTTTGAGGTCAGCGTGGTGCACAAGAGCGGCAACCGTTGCAGTGGCCTAAAACAATTCCTTATGCAAGAGACGACACAGTGCAGACCATCCTCCCCCCCCCCCCCCCCCCCCCCCAGAGCAGCAGGACACCGAGAACAGTCTCTGTTCCGTTCCCCCAGGGCAGCAGGACACCGAGAACAGTCTCTGTTCCGTTCCCCCAGGGCAGCAGGACACCGAGAACAATCTCCGTTCTGTTCCCCCAGAGCAGCAGGACACCTGGACAGTCTCTGTTCCATTCCCCCAGGGGCAATTCCGCCGTGACGGAAGTACAAATCAGATAACAAAATCAATCATATCTACATCAAGTAAGGGGTGGTTTCTTATTTCATTATACATTGGGTTGAAGGTTCACCTGAGGTTGAAATTAAAACAAGAAAAAATTGTAATCTAATTACAGGGAAGGGGAAATGCTTTCTTAAGTGCCTGTGACGGAAGTACGCAGACAAATGTGGAATTGCAGGATACATGGGTTAAGAATTGAAATTCTGTGATTGTACAAGTGACAGCTCTGTCTTTGTCACACATTTTATTTAAAGGTTGAATATAGTACTATCTTATGGTAATTCAAAATTTTCTTTAACATGTCCACACGTGATAGGAAACTGTTAATTAGATCGTGACGGAAGTACAGTTAAATTGTGACGGAAGTACACGTCTGATTATTACCCTGCAATTCCTTCAAATATTACATGTGTCATAACAATACTAAGCTCAAATACTCAGTTAATTAGAGATCACTAAAGATGAACTGGCCACGGTGACCAGCAAGACTAATAAGGCGAACAATATCCTTTTTGTGGTAATAAATCATGTCCTTGGGCTGTGGCCATTTCCAGCAGCTCCCACTCTTGTGCAGCACACTCACTTCCACCTCCTCAACATCAGAAATAGCAGTAACCTCCCCAGCATATTGTTCTCCATCGTATACAACCACAGCCCACTGTCCAACGTCCACATCGATAGCATTTAAGGCCGTGCTTTCGACATCTTCATTCGGGTCTGTATCTTCGCCATCTTCATTTGGGTCTGTGCTTTCTGTATCTGAAGATACCTGAGGGTCAGAGATGCGAATCTGGCATCTTCGGCACTCAGTAGAGTCAGTTGTGTCTGACACTTTGACAAAATCGCTGCCATCAGCTCGAACACAATGGACTTGGTGACTCCCAGGTACTGCCTTGATGCTCTCCCATTTCCTATCTAAGAAAGGTGTATGCTGGGCTATGTCTTCCTTAGGGACATATTCAATGTGGACTTTTGGGCAGAGTTGTTTTCCGAGGTCTGCATATTGGCTGGGATTTGTCACATGACCTCTTTCAGCCTTCACATGTCTCCAAACTGCCCTCTTAACAGTGCCTCCAATACCATCAACCACCCCTTTGCCGTGAGATGTGGCAAAGAAGTTCCAACGGATCTTCAAATCATGCTCCATTTCCCATCCGTGTAGATTTGGAAAAAGGAACCTCTGCTTAACCCTCTCACCGCTGTAAGCGCCATATGGCGTAATGGACTTTAAAAATCGCTAATAAATCGATCGCTTGGCCTATAGTCATAATTTGCATACCACCGGAAAGAGCAACTATTACTCTATATGACGTCCAAAAATCACATCCGGAAACGCCCGATGTAGTTAGCGAAAAATACGTGCAACTACCGACGGTTCGCGGTTTTGACGACCTAAAAATGAGTAGACGTTTAACGCTTAACGCTTAAAGAAGTACTTTCCCTGGTTTCTAGCGAGGATTTTTCTCTCACTGAGGATGAGTCAGAGGAAGAAGAAGGTGAAGAAATATGTGGCTACCTTGGAAATGCAAGTTCTGATCGTGCAGCAGTGCATTCTTTAGCCGCTGTAGTTGACCCTACTTTAGACCCTCAGGATTCTTCCTTTTGCTATGACCAGCTCTCTAGTTTTAATGAAATTGATCAGGAAGCCTTCTCAGGTTAGCTAAAGTATCTACATATTTGTATTTGCATGTTCTTTCTCAAATAGTTGAATTTCAATAACATAATATAACATAATAAACCATTGTATTACTGGGCTATAGAATCATAATGATCAAATTTTGTCAAAACCCCACCGCTATATATTGCTATATGCCAAAATTATTATGACTAATGTTTACTAGATGCTAACTAAATGAGTAAATATATTATAAACATTTTTGGTTGATTAAATGCTAGATATTGATAGAGAAAATTAGCATAATGATATTCATATTTTGTGGTTGATAATGTGGTTAGCTAATGAGATCACATTGTTTATAAATAATGGTGCTATCACATGACAAAATTACAACTGATATGAATGGATTGCTGATTTTATAATGATTTTTTTTGGTAGCTGGTATACTTTAGGAAAAATGTCCAGGAAAGTCAGCGGTGAAAGGGTTAAATTGGGATGTCGGGCCATCACTGAAGATGTCGATCTTTTCGATGTCAGGGTAGGAAGCCTTTAGGTGGGTCATAATGCACTGCATGAAGACATAAACACTATGTTTCGTGTGGTTTAGGTCATCTGAAACAATGACCATGCTGCAAGTGTCGGATTCATCATGCCTTATCCATTGAAAAGGGTGGCCTGGCCATGGTTCCAGTGAGCTGATTGGATCTCTCGTTGGCTCGCAATGGTGGCATTCTCGGAGAAATCTACTTGCAGAACGACACTCTTGCCATCACATTCTTTAACTAAGGACTTGAACGACGCTGATTGCTTCCGTTTTGTGTGTGTGTGCAGCAGGAAAGGCCGAACTTGCACTTTGAGCTCTAGGAAGCACTCTTCCACTGTTCCTGTGATGTCGAGCTTCTCCACGCGATTGTCTACACTTCGCCACTGCTGGTAGTGAGCAATCGATGAGCTATTGTCAGGAGTAAACTTATCAATCAGATCTTTGCACTTGGAGCATTATCCATTCATGCATTCCTTTGAGCTCGAATCGCAGGTCAGTTGGTTGATGAACCCTGAAAAATCTGTACTCAAGGTAGTGTGATCTTTCAGAGCCACAAACAGAAGCCTCACGTTCTCGTGATAGCTACATACACACACTTGATGTGGAATCTGATCGAATAGCTTCACGTGAGTTGGTCGCAGCTCGCAAAACTTTGCCAGGCCTATCTTGAGTGAAGGATTTTCCTCCTTAAACTTGCTGTGGGCTTCTCTGATAGACATATGTAAGCATAAACCGAACCTGCTCTGTCCTTTTGACCTTCTCCCCCCCCCTCGGTCCTCTCTCTAATGATGACTCGATCTTTACGACCAGGAGCTTGCCACGAAATGTCGTTGTTTTGATAAAACTCATGGACAAGCCTTTTTGTGTCATCGATGAGTGCAGAGCCATGAGCATGTGGAGAGGTTGATGGTGTCGATGGTCCAACCACTTTCAGGCCAACTGATTCAGCAAGCTTGCTCACCACACACTGCTGCTTTTGTGGGGACTTTGGCAAACTTGCGCATGCCCGTTTTATAGCTTTACCCAATGACTGGGAGGAGCGATAAGGTGTTGCTGCATTGCTGGATTCACCGGGATTTTGAGGAGGTTTCTTAACGGCACGAAGTTTTCACAGTCGAAGGCGCTCTTTCATTAGAAATTCCTCTCTCTGTTTAACTGTCATCTGTGCCTTAGCTGTGATAAGTGCTGAGCCCTTCCTCTTTCGACTTTTTTCAAGATAGGCCTTGTAGAGCTTGGATTTTCCTTGATTTTGCTCTTCTTTTTGCCTGTCTCTCTCTGGCACTAGCCATTGTTCCTCAGCAGCAGTTTTGTAAGCAGGCTAGCTCTAGGCAACACACCGAATGCAGATGCTTTGTTATGTATACTACAAACCACCATATGGCTGTTGTAAAAAGTACTAGATGTTTACTCTAATCTGACATTTACTCTGAGCTCAAAGAACTAGCTAAAACAGTGCACCATTAACTTGTGACGGAAGTATGTGACGGAAGTACACATGATGTGTACTTCCGTCACGTCTTTTACACCACGTGCAGTAGGTGTGGCCTTTTTTTAAGATTTGGATATTATGCCCATTAGAGGTCTAAAAGGTAACCTGAGTTTGTTTCACACAAAAGTAAACTGTTGATCAAATAACTCAGTCGATGGTACTATTTTTGTGACGGAAGTACAGAGGCCCAACATGCTAAAAATCAATGCCATAATTACCGAGCAGACAGCTGTCATTAATTAGATTTTGATGATTCACTTTAAGAAACTCCTACCATACAATTTTTTCACTGTTTACATGTATTTTTTAGGATAAGTTAATCTGTCTCTGATATACACCAAAATGGTCATGAATACCTTTCTTATCATCAATGTTGTTACAAGCATCCCTAATTAAGCGCAAACCCGGAAAATTGAAAAATCGAATTGTGAAACCTAAAACTACATCCTTTGGGCTTCAAAATGGTGTATTCATGCTAGGATTTGACCACTTTTAAAATTTGACCTCAGGGTTTCACTTTTCATGGAATTGCCCCAAGGGCAGCAGGACACCGAGAACAGTCTCTGTTCTGTTCCCCCAGGGCAGCAGGACACCGAGAACAATCTGTTCCATTCCCCCAGACACCTGGACAGTCTCTGTTCCATTCCCCCAGAGCAGCAGGACACCGAGAACAATCTCTGTTCCATTCCCCCAGAGCAGCAGGACACCGAGAACAATCTCTGTTCCATTCCCCCAGAGCAGCAGGACACCTGGACAGTCTCTGTTCCGTTCCCCCAGAGCAGCAGGACACCGTGGACAGTCTCTGTTCCATTCCCACAGAGCAGCAGGACACCGAGAACAATCTCTGTTCCATTCCCCCAGAGCAGCAGGACACCTGGACAGTCTCTGTTCCGTTCCCCCAGAGCAGCAGGACACCGAGAACAATCTCTGTTCCATTCCCCCAGAGCAGCAGGACACCTGGACAGTCTCTGTTCCATCCCCCCAGAGCAGCAGGACACCTGGACAGTCTCTGTTCCATTCCCCCAGAGCAGCAGGACACCTGGACAGTCTCTGTTCCATTCCCCCAGAGCAGCAGGACACCTGGACAGTCTCTGTTCCATTCCCCCAGAGCAGCAGGACACCTGGACAGTCTCTGTTCCATTCCCCCAGAGCAGCAGGACACCTGGACAGTCTCTGTTCCATTCCCCCAGGGCAGCAGGACACCGAGAACAGTCTCTGTTCCGTTCCCCCAGAGCAGCAGGACACCGAGAACAATCTCTGTTCCATTCCCCCAGACACCTGGACAGTCTCTGTTCCATTCCCCCAGAGCAGCAGGACACCAAGAACAATCTCTGTTCCATTCCCCCAGAGCAGCAGAACACCTGGACAGTCTCTGTTCCGTTCCCCCAGAGCAGCAGACACCGTGGACAGTCTCTGTTCCATTCCCCCAGAGCAGCAGGACACCGAGAACAATCTCCGTTCCATTCCCCCAGAGCAGCAGGACACCTGGACAGTCTCTGTTCCGTTCCCCCAGAGCAGCAGGACACCGTGGACAGTCTCTGTTCCATACCCCCAGAGCAGCAGGACACCGAGAACAATCTCTGTTCCATTCCCCCAGAGCAGCAGGACACCTGGACAGTCTCTGTTCCGTTCCCCCAGAGCAGCAGGACACCGTGGACAGTCTCTGTTCCGTTCCCCCAGAGCAGCAGGACACCGAGAACAGTCTCTGTTTCATTCCCCCAGAGCAGCAGGACACCTGGACAGTCTCTGTTCCATTCCCCCAGAGCAGCAGGACACCTGGACAGTCTCTGTTCCATTCCCCCAGAGCAGCAGGACACCTGGACAGTCTCTGTTCCATTCCCCCAGAGCAGCAGGACACCTGGACAGTCTCTGTTCCATTCCCCCAGAGCAGCAGGACACCTGGACAGTCTCTGTTCCATTCCCCCAGAGCAGCAGGACACCTGGACAGTCTCTGTTCCATTCCCCCAGAGCAACAGGACACCTGGACAGTCTCTGTTCCATTCCCCCAGAGCAGCAGGACACCGAGAACAATCTCTGTTCCATTCCCCCAGAGCAGCAGGACACCTGGACAGTCTCTGTTCCGTTCCCCCAGAGCAGCAGGACACCTGGACAGTCTCTGTTCCATTCCCCCAGAGCAGCAGGACACCTGGACAGTCTCTGTTCCGTTCCCCCAGAGCAGCAGGACACCTGGACAGTCTCTGTTCCATTCCCCCAGAGCAGCAGGACACCTGGACAGTCTCTGTTCCGTTCCCCCAGAGCAGCAGGACACCTGGACAGTCTCTGTTCCATTCCCCCAGAGCAGCAGGACAGTCCTGTTCCATTCCCCCAGAGCAGCAGGACACCTGGACAGTCTCTGTTCCATTCCCCCAGAGCAGCAGGACACCTGGACAGTCTCTGTTCCATTCCCCCAGAGCAGCAGGACACCTGGACAGTCTCTGTTCCATTCCCCCAGAGCAGCAGGACACCTGGACAGTCTCTGTTCCATTCCCCCAGAGCAGCAGGACACCTGGACAGTCTCTGTTCCGTTCCACCAGAGCAGCAGGACACCTGGACAGTCTCTGTTCCATTCCCCCAGAGCAGCAGGACACCTGGACAGTCTCTGTTCCATTCCCCCAGAGCAACAGGACAGTCTCTGTTCCATTCCCCCAGAGCAGCAGGACACCTGGACAGTCTCTGTTCCATTCCCCCAGAGCAGCAGGACAGTCTCTGTTCCATTCCCCCAGAGCAGCAGGACAGTCTCTGTTCCATTCCCCCAGAGCAGCAGGACACCTGGACAGTCTCTGTTCCATTCCCCCAGAGCAGCAGGACAGTCTCTGTTCCATTCCACCAGAGCAGCAGGACAGTCTCTGTTCCATTCCCCCAGAGCAGCAGGACACCTGGACAGTCTCTGTTCCATTCCCCCAGAGCAGCAGGACACCTGGACAGTCTCTGTTCCATTCCCCCAGAGCAGCAGGACACCTGGACAGTCTCTGTTCCGTTCCCCCAGAGCAGCAGGACACCTGGACAGTCTCTGTTCCGTTCCCATAGAGCAGCAAGACACCTGGACAGTCTCTGTTCCGTTCCCCCAGAGCAGCAGGACACCGTGGACAGTCTCTGTTCCATTCCCCCAGAGCAGTAGGACACCTGGACAGTCTCTGTTCCATTCCCCCAGAGCAGCAGGACACCTGGACAGTCTCTGTTCCATTCCCCCAGAGCAGCAGGACACCTGGACAGTCTCTGTTCCATTCCCCCAGAGCAGCAGGACACCTGGACAGTCGCTGTTCCATTCCCCCAGGGCAGCAGGACACCGAGAACAGTCTCTGTTCCGTTCCCCCAGGGCAGCAGGACACCGAGAACAATCTCTGTTCCATTCCCCCAGACACCTGGACAGTCTCTGTTCCATTCCCCCAGAGCAGCAGGACACCAAGAACAATCTCTGTTCCATTCCCCCAGAGCAGCAGGACACCTGGATAGTCTCTGTTCCGTTCCCCCAGAGCAGCAGACACCGTGGACAGTCTCTGTTCCATTCCCCCAGAGCAGCAGGACACCGTGGACAGTCTCTGTTCCATACCCCCAGAGCAGCAGGACACCGAGAACAATCTCTGTTCCATTCCCCCAGAGCAGCAGGACACCTGGACAGTCTCTGTTCCGTTCCCCCAGAGCAGCAGGACACCGTGGACAGTCTCTGTTCCGTTCCCCCAGAGCAGCAGGACACCGAGAACAGTCTCTGTTTAATTCCCCCAGAGCAGCAGGACACCTGGACAGTCTCTGTTCCATTCCCCCAGAGCAGCAGGACACCTGGACAGTCTCTGTTCCATTCCCCCAGAGCAGCAGGACACCAGGACAGTCTCTGTTCCATTCCCCCAGAGCAGCAGGACACCTGGACAGTCTCTGTTCCATTCCCCCAGAGCAGCAGGACACCTGGACAGTCTCTGTTCCATTCCCCCAGAGCAGCAGGACACCGAGAACAATCTCTGTTCCATTCCCCCAGAGCAGCAGGACACCTGGACAGTCTCTGTTCCGTTCCCCCAGAGCAGCAGGACACCTGGACAGTCTCTGTTCCATTCCCCCAGAGCAGCAGGACACCTGGACAGTCTCTGTTCCGTTCCCCCAGAGCAGCAGGACACCTGGACAGTCTCTGTTCCATTCCCCCAGAGCAGCAAGACACCTGGACAGTCTCTGTTCCGTCCCCCCAGAGCAGCAGGACACCTGGACAGTCTCTGTTCCATTCCCCCAGAGCAGCAGGACAGTCTCTGTTCCATTCCCCCAGAGCAGCAGGACACCTGGACAGTCTCTGTTCCATTCCCCCAGAGCAGCAGGACACCTGGACAGTCTCTGTTCCATTCCCCCAGAGCAGCAGGACACCTGGACAGTCTCTGTTCCATTCCCCCAGAGCAGCAGGACACCTGGACAGTCTCTGTTCCATTCCCCCAGAGCAGCAGGACACCTGGACAGTCTCTGTTCCGTTCCCCCAGAGCAGCAGGACACCTGGACAGTCTCTGTTCCATTCCCCCAGAGCAGCAGGACACCTGGACAGTCTCTGTTCCGTTCCTCCAGAGCAGCAGGACACCTGGACAGTCTCTGTTCCGTTCCCCCAGAGCAGCAAGACACCTGGACAGTCTCTGTTCCATTCCCCCAGAGCAGCAGGACACCTGGACAGTCTCTGTTCCATTCCCCCAGAGCAGCAGGACAGTCTCTGTTCCATTCCCCCAGAGCAGCAGGACACCTGGACAGTCTCTGTTCCATTCCCCCAGAGCAGCAGGACAGTCTCTGTTCCATTCCCCCAGAGCAGCAGGACACCTGGACAGTCTCTGTTCCATTCCCCCAGAGCAGCAGGACACCGGGACATCAGCCGTGGCATGGCACAAGTTCCAAGTTTTGTTTCACTGTATGTATGTAGCTAAAGTAACCTGAAAAATGAACAACTTCAAATTGTATTCTCTCGATGTTTGGACTAGATGCTCTAGCCTTCATCCTGTGAAGGCTCGAGCATCTAGTCCAAACATTGAGTGAATACCATTTGAAGTTGATAATTGAGAAGGTGATTATAATGTTATGTCAACTGAGATGTTATTATGTCAACTGAGAGTTCGTTGAGACTGAAAAATGAAGTTTATTAATGCACCACATTTGGCTCGGTGTGGCTGTCACCAAATTGTGTATGTCCGTAACAATATGCAGAGGGTTTCATACAGCAGGGGGTTTCATACTGCAGGGGGTTTCATACTGCAGGGGGTTTCATACTGCGCAGGGGGTTTCATACTGCAGGGGGTTTCATACTGCAGGGGGGTTCATACTGCAGGGGGTTTCATACTGCAGGGGGTTTCATACTGCAGGGGGTTTCATACAGCAGGGGATTTCATACAGCAGGGGGTTTCATACTGCAGGGGGGTTCATACAGCAGGGGGTTTCATCCTGCAGGGGGTTTCATACTGCAGGGGGTTTCATACTGCAGGAGGTTTCATACTGCAGGGGGTTTCATACAGCAGGGGGGTTCATACAGCAGGGGGTTTCTGTAGGGGGGGGAGACCACAACTAAACTGGGACACGCCCTTTTATCTAGGAAGAGACCAGGTGAGGATTTAGATGAATCTAATGATGAGCTTACTAGTACCATAGCTACTCCTCAGTCTGATGATGAACCTATGACTCTAGCTACTCCCCAGTCTGATGATGAACCTATGACTCTAGCTACTCCTCAGTCTGATGATGAACCTATGACTCTAGCTACTCCTCAGTCTGATGATGAACCTATGGACTCTAGCTACTCCCCAGTCTGATGATGAACCTATGACTCTAGCTACTCCTCAGTCTGATGATGAACCTATGACTCTAGCTACTCCTCAGTCTGATGATGAACCTATGACTCTAGCTACTCCCCAGTCTGATGATGAACCTATGACTCTAGCTACTCCTCAGTCTGATGATGAATCTATGACTCTAGCTACTCCCCAGTCTGATGATGAACCTATGACTCTAGCTACTCCCCAGTCTGATGATGAACCTATGACTCTAGCTACTCCTCAGTCTGATGATGAACCTATGACTCTAGCTACTCCCCAGTCTGATGATGAACCTATGACTCTAGCTACTCCTCAGTCTGATGATGAACCTATGACTCTAGCTACTCCTCAGTCTGATGATGAACCTACGACTCTAGCTACTCCCCAGTCTGATGATGAACCTATGGACTCTAGCTACTCCCCAGTCTGATGATGAACCTATGACTCTAGCTACTCCCCAGTCTGATGATGAACCTATGACTCTAGCTCCTCCTAGGCTAGTGAATCTACCAAAGCTAAGAATAAAAGGTCCACAAATCAAGGCTCACTTACAGATCTCAATGGGAGTCTAAAGGCTTGTCCACACTGCACAATAACTGGATGCGCATTGAGATACACTAGCTACCAAGAGAGTCTCAATGCGCGTCCAGTCACGACGTCGCGTCCACACTGACATGACAATAAACCAAACGCGCATAAAAACCACTCCAAGAAAACTGCACCCACGTCACGTGAGTAGTCGCCTTTGCAATGGATACAGTGTTAGTTGTTGGATTTCTTCTGTTATGGAAGAGATACCTACAGACGCGAAGGAAGCATATGCTGCAGAGGAGAAGGATTTATAAATAGAAAAAGGCAATACAGTAGACGGATGGCGCTCCATGAACTCCATAAAAGAAGGCTGCGGAGGTAAAATTTTCGAAGTCTATTTTAGCTATAATAGTATTTAGCTTGATCTTTGCCTTTGACCTTTGATTGTGGCAATGATGGCTGGCTACCAGCATCCATCTGTGCGCCAGGTTTGGTGCAAGCCACGCAGTAAGCACTGGTGGGAATCAGCTACAACTTCATAGATGATTCTGTTTCTTTGTACTCCGTCGAGTAGCTCCTGGACACTGGCATGGCTCCACACACTGATCAGCGCTCTTGTTTCTTCATAGTTTCAGCCTTCCCTGTAAAGCAATAATAATAATAATAATAATAAATATCGCCAGCATGGTGTATCTTTTAACGCACACCCGCGTAATTAATTTTACGCTTGGATTTGTTGCTCTGGCTCGACTCAAACCACCTATCGAGGTGGACTGGACCTAATGCGCGTTAGGTCCAAGAAATCTAATTCGCATTCAGTGTGGACCCAACGAACGCGCATTCGTTGAGATCTAACGCGCATTCAGTGTGCAGTGTGGACATGCCTTTAATACCTTTGCATATATTGTGTGAGGTAGAGAAAGGTAGGTTTTGCTGAATTTGTCAAAACTATGGAAAAACCCCAGCTAATGCCAGTGGAGCTTGGACCTCACGAGGAGTACTGGACTGGAACCATGCCACTGAGTTACTCAAGCTACACAACTATTCCAAATGGCACAAGGATGCAGCTATGACTGCAAGGACGGCAGAACAGCCAAGTGTTGTTGATCTCCAATGTGCTGCAGCTGTAAGGAGTGCCAATGAACAGCGAGCAAATAACAGGCCAATACTTCTAAAATTGCTGCGCTCGGTCTACTTCTTGCTCAAACACAGAATTCCCCATACTACCACCTTTCAGGATCTCCTAGCTCTTCAAGTTGCTAATGGTGACGAACTTCTTCAGCAGCACATTAATGGGGCTCCTACAAATGCACGGTACACCTCTAAATTTTCTGTGACATCCCTCATAGAAGCTATTGCCACCTGGATCGATAGAAAGCTTTTAGTTAGCTAAAGGAGAGCCCGTACTTTTCTATCCTTGCTGATGAGTGTGAGGATATTAGCACACAAGAAGAACTTTCTGTGTGTAGCCGATGGATTGTAAATGGCTAGCCAGAGGAATATTTCCTAACAATCCTTCACATTCTCGCTGCAACCATCACAGAGTCACTGGAATCCTTTATTGACTCAAGACATCTTGATTGCCCCAAATAGGTTGTCCAAGGATATGATGGTGCAGCGGTGTCTGCAGGAAGTACAACTGGAGTGCATGTAAGGATGTAGACTCACTCCGCACATGCCATGTACACCCATTGCTCTTGCCACAAGCTACAGCTAGCAAGTGTACAAGCAGCTGAGAGTTTCCTGAGATAAAGAAGATTTTTGGCTTGATGGGAAATTTATGGAAACTCTTCTTCTACTCTCCCCCAAAAACTCAAGCCTAAAAGAAGTACAGGCTGCTCCCAGATTGCCTGAATTAAAGATGGTGAAGCCTAGTGATACGCGTTGGCTTTCCAATGAGAGATGTATGAGAGCAATTAGAAAGGACCTTCCTGCTCTTATAACCACCTGCAACGACTTTACCAGACCACAGGTCATGCAGAAGCATTCATCTTGAGTACACTTCTTGCTCCCTTCACTGCAATAGCCAGTATTGGCTTTCTTTCAGAGGTTCTTGACATCTTGGCAAGAATGAATGCTTCCATGCAAAGGAAAGTGGCTGATTTCAGTCAGCTACAGTTTTTATTGACATGTGCACTTGATGAATTGAAGTCACTGAAGAATGAAAAAGCAGAATGGTGTTCTTCCACTAAATTAACTTGTACAAAGTTAGAGACTGAGTATGGCACAGATATTGGAAGACATATTTCTGGATCAGCCCGTTCAAGATTCATGTCATCACCAATACAAAGGAGTATCTTGATCACATTGCCATCCCATACATTGATGTTTTGATTAACAACATCAAGGGGCGATTTTCTGATAAAGCAGTTCAACTACTAGTTGCCACATCCATCTTCAATCCTGCCTTGCTACCAACAGAAGAGTCCTTATCTTCCTAAGGCCATGAAGCGATTCAGGATTTGGCTAGGTTCTATGCCTCAGTGAAGTACAATGGTGTAACTTACACATCACCTCCGCTACTAGATCAAGAAGAACTTGTGTCTGTCTGAATGGAAAATTTTCAGGAGGGCACTTGGCAAAGAAAAGGAGGTGATAATGCATTCGAGGAAGCTAGCAAAACCTAGCATGCAAGATGTAATTCAGTCAATGGAAGCTACTGAAGCATATGAAGGCATATTTCCACAAACCTTTGCCCTCCTTCATATCATTTTGGTCTTGCCAATCGGGACTGCCGATCTTTCAGTGACATGAAAATGATCAAGACCAGGCTTAGAAATCACCTATCTGATTGTAACCTGTCTAGGTTAATGAAGATTGCCATAGAGGGACCAGAACTGCCTAATAGAAGAATTGATCTTTAATTAGCTGCACTGAGTATATACTGTTATAATACACATACATGCACAAGCAATATTTTGTTTTCCTCTCCATGGCATTTAATTATAAATCTGATCTAAGCTAGGGGGGCGGGGGGAGGGGGGGTGGGGGGAACTTAAATTAGGGGGAAGATATCCCCCCCCCCCCCCCCCATATGAAACCATAATATGTAAATATTTTCAGAATGAAAAAGAAGTTGACTTCCTTAGAGCTAGCGCTAACCTTACCATGAATGTGTAATGATTAGTCGGGTACCAAGGACAGATTTAAGGCCCTGTCCACGCTGCACTTAAACTGATGCGTGTTGGGTCAGAGGAAAATGCTAGTGCATGTCGATGCACGTTCCTCGCGTCCGCACTAGCAGCAAAATAAACTACACGAAGCAAAACTAATCAGCCTACCAAAAGTCAGTCAAAATCATATACTGAAGCTGTAGTGAGATGGAGTTTGTTTTTGCGTCCTTTTCTTGCTGATCAGCTCCTACAGATGCACAGGAACACAGATAGTATACAGCTAACTCCAAAATTCCCAACTGCAGCATCACGAAGACGCGTGCGAATGAAATTATTTTCAGCGCACACTCGCGAAGTTATTTGAATGCTTTAAGGACTGTACGTCAGCACCACCAAAGTAGTATAAATCGCCATAACTTTTTTTCTATACACTCTACAAGCAGGTAATTTTTCCCCCTTTGTGTTCCTTATGCTTTGTGCTTTCTAATAATATGTTGAATGTCTCTGCAGACATATTTCTCAGAAGATACATCAAGATCCCTAAAAAAGTTGAAGAAAAGTTCATAACTGCCTTAATTATCAAGATCAAAGTCCCAGATTTGGTCAGCTGATAGAGGAGGCTCTAATCTGTGCACCCAGCATGAACAGATTAGCAATAAATGTCGTGGTTTTTGAGTGGAAGGTCACAGCTTTTGCATCCGGAAAACACCAGGGAAAATCCCAAACCTCACCACTTCAAATCACCATAACTTGCCACACTTCTAGTATTTAAAAATTTGTTTCATGCGTTGCACAGATAATTAGAAGAGCTATCCAGTGATATTAAAAAATTTAAATTTTTTTAGTGGAGTGTAGGAAAGTTATGAGCTTTACGGCAAAAAAAACAATATTTTTCTTTTTTATGAGAAAAATATAGTCCAAGTTAGGGCAATGAAATGTTTGGGTTTACAATGAAATATCATGCAAGATGTGTTCTCCTTGTAGTTTCTTGATCTGTTTCATTGGACAAAAACCAACACAACTTCGAAATGGAGCATCCAATGCCTCTCAAACTTTGCAAAATGGCTAGAGGATAGATACAAGAACAGTTCGAAAGAAGAGGGGGAAAAGAAGGGGGGGGGGGGGGGGGGGAAGTCTAGTTTTTGACATACAGTCCCCCCTTAATTGGTTGTTCTGATTCGCATCAAACCACCATCGAGGTAGACCAGAACAATGCGACCAATGCGCATTGGCTTGTGCAGTGTGGACAGGCCTTTAGTACTTTGCACAAGTCACAGGATTTTCAAGGTAAAGAATATTGACATCAAAAATTGTAATTCTCTGTATACGTATGTGACACCCCTTTAATGTTTTTCCTGGCTAAATGGCTGACCAATATCCCTAATATATATATGGAAAATACCCACACAAGTCCTTGTATGGAGAATACCTTCAATAAGCCTTGCAAAAACTGGAATATAAAAAAATCTTTCTTGTGGACCGCCCTATTGGTGTTATTATGGAATACCAGTCTAAATTGTATGTACGTCATAATGGAACTGCCCAAAGGTAATGTGGTCATTAGTTACTGCCCGTGCACACACACACACACACACACACACACACCAGGTGGGTGGGGCAGAGTAGAGAGCTAGCTTCCAGAGGTGCTGGAAATCTCTCTCTCCTCCTAAGATATTTGAAGTTCAAGAAGGCTCGTGTACCAGGCCTAGATATAAACATTGCTTGCAATTCACTGATACCATAGTTACATGCAGGTTACATGAGACGACACCTCTTCGCACATGTCCGGCTCCTCCTGCGCTGACCGGTCCCACATGTTGTTGAGGATGAAAATATTTGGCTTAGACAGACGCTCACTCACACGGTGGAAGAAACTCTTCTCCTGCAGGAACGAAACATCGTTATTACCAC
The DNA here is from genome assembly GCA_028752905.1 of Cladorhizidae sp. MBARI D1340-BT2. Taxonomy (NCBI): domain Eukaryota; kingdom Metazoa; phylum Porifera; class Demospongiae; order Poecilosclerida; family Cladorhizidae; species Cladorhizidae sp. MBARI D1340-BT2. The sequence continues at coordinate 49,340,131 of JAQNBH010000008.1, read as the reverse complement.
AAACTAGCATGTTCACATCACCATGTCAACATCACCATATGTCAACATCACCATGTCAACATCACCATGTCAACATCACCATGTCAACATCACCATGTCAACATCACCATGTCAACATCACCATGTCAACATCACCATGTCAACATCACCATGTCAACATCACCATGTCAACATCACCATGTCAACATCACCATGTCAACATCACCATGTCAACATCACCATGTCAACATCACCATGTCAACACCACCATGTCAACACCACCATGTCAACACCACCATGTCAACACCACCATGTCAACACCACCATGTCAACACCACCATGTCAACACCACCATGTCAACACCACCATGTCAACACCACCATGTCAACATCACCATGTCAACATCACCATGTCAACATCACCATGTCAACATCACCATGTCAACATCACCATGTCAACATCACCATGTCAACATCACCATGTCAACATCACCATGTCAACATCACCATGTCAACATCACCATGTCAACATCACCATGTCAACATCACCATGTCAACATCACCATGTCAACATCACCATGTCAACATCACCATGTCAACATCACCATGTCAACATCACCAATGCCTATCAACATCACTGACACCATGTCAACATCACCATCACCATGTCAACATCACCATCACCATAGTCTTATTGCCCAGATAAGAAGAGCTGGATGTACATCTGGTGACTCTTCATGGACCAGTGCAATGGGCCCTGACGTCTCAGGCTCGATCAAGTCTGTGTTAGTCACATGGCCAAGTGGGCCAGGGTAATGACCCTGATGTCTCAGGCTCAGGCACGTCTGTGTTAGTCACATGGCCAAGTGGGCCAGTCTCAGGCTCAGGCATGTCTGTGTTAGTCACATGGCAAGTGGGCCAGTGTAATGGCCCTGATGTCTCAGGCTCAGGCACGTCTTGTTAGTCACATGGCGAAGTGGGCCAGCGTAATGGTCCTGATGTCTCAGGCTCAGGCACGTCTGTGTTAGTCACATGGCCAAGTGGGCCAGTGTAATGGCCCTGATGTCTCAGGCTCAAACACGTCTGTGTTAGTCACATGGCAAGTGGACCAGTGTAATGGCCCTGATGTCTCTGGCTCAGGCACGTCTGTGTTAGTCACATGGCCAAGTGGGCCAGTGTAATGGCCCTGATGTCTCAGGCTCAGGCACGTCTGTGTTACTCACATGGCCATGGATAAAATCATAGTAACTGTCCAATAAGAACAGTAACCGGTCCAATAAGAACAGTATCTAATAACAGTAGATATTAAGAGCAGCTATTAGTTAATAAGAATGTAGATAATAGGAATAGTAGCAATAGGAACAATAACTATTAAGAAAACGAGCTGTGGCTAATAGAGCAGTAGCAGAAACAATAGCTGGTACCTAATCAGAACCAACAATAGCTAATAGGAACAACAATAGCTAATAGGAACAGTAGCTAATCAGAACCCTAGCTAGGAACAATAGCAGTAGCTAATCAGAACTTAATAGGAACAATAGCTAATAGGAACAGTAGCTAATCAGAACCCTAGCTAGGAACAATAGCTAATAGGAACCGTAGCTAATCAGAACCCTAGCTAATAGGAACAATAGCTAATAGGAACAGTAGCTAATCAGAACCCTAGCTAATAGGAACAATAGCTAATAGGAACAGTAGCTAATCAGAACCCTAGCTAGGAACAATAGCTAATAGGAACAGTAGCTAATCAGAACCCTAACTAATAGGAACAATAGCTAATAGGAACAGTAGCTAATCAGAACCCTAGCTAATAGGAACAATAGCTAATAGGAACAGTAGCTAATCAGAACCCTAGCCAATAGCTAATAGGAACAGTAGCTAATCAGAACCCTAGCTAGGAACAATAGCTAATAGGAACAGTAGCTAATCAGAACCCTAGCTAGGAACAATAGCTAATAGGAACAGTAGCTAATCAGAACCCTAGCTAGGAACAATAGCTAATAGGAACAGTAGCTAATCAGAACCCTAGCTAATAGGAACAATAGCTAATAGGAACAGTAGCTAATCAGAACCCTAGCTAATAGGAACCCTAGCTAATAGGAACAATAGCTAGGAACAGTAGCTAATCAGAACCCTAGCTAGGAACAATAGCTAATAGGAACAGTAGCTAATCAGAACCCTAACTAATAGGAACAATAGCTAACAGGAACAGTAGCTAATCAGAACCCTAGCTAATAGGAACAATAGCTAATAGGAACAGTGGCTAATCAGAACCCTAGCTAGGAACAATAGCTAATAGGAACAGTAGCTAATCAGAACCCTAGCTAGGAACAATAGCTAATAGGAACAGTAGCTAATCAGTACTAGGAACAATAGCTAATAGGAACAGTAGCTAATCAGTACCATAGCTAATAGGAACAATAGCTAATAGGAACAGTAGCTAATCAGAACCCTAGCTAGGAACAATAGCTAATAGGAACAATAGCTAATAGGAACAATAGCTAATCAGAACCCTAGCTAATAGGAACAATAGCTAATAGGAACAATAGCTAATCAGAACCCTAGCTAGGAACAATAGCTAATAAGAACAGTAGCTAATCAGAACCCTAGCTAGGAACAATAGCTAATAGGAACAGTAGCTAATCAGAACCCTAGCTAGGAACAATAGCTAATAGGAACAATAGCTAATCAGAACCCTAGCTAGGAACAATAGCTAATAGGAACAGTAACTAATCAGAACCCTAGCTAATAGGAACAATAGCTAATAGGAACAGTAGCTAATCAGAACCCTAGCTAGCTAATAGGAACAGTAGCTAATCAGAACCCTAGCTAGGGACAATAGCTAATAGGAACAGTAGCTAATCAGAACCCTAGCTAATAGGAACAATAGCTAATAGGAACAGTAGCTAATCAGAACCCTAACTAATAGGAACAATAGCTAATAGGAACAGTAGCTAATCAGAACCCTAGCTAGGAACAATAGCTAATAGGAACAGTAGCTAATCAGAACCCTAGCTAATAGGAACAATAGCTAATAGGAGCAGTAGCTAATCAGAACCCTAGCTAATAGGAACAATAGCTAATAGGAACAGTAGCTAATCAGAACCCTAGCTAATAGGAACAATAGCTAATAGGAACAGTAGCTAATCAGAACCCTAGCTAGCTAACAGCTACTAAGAACAATAGCTAATAGGAACAGTAGCCAATAGGTAATAGGAACATACAAACAATATCTAATAGGTAATAGGAATAGTGGCTAAATAGAACAGTAACTAGTAACTTATAAAAGCAGTAGATGTTAGGTATAGTAAGAGTAACTAATAAGAACCGTAGCTAACAGAGGGATGTCCAATATTGTCTCGGCCTTTCCTTGGGTGTCACAGATGGCACCCACCTGAGATATATGCCCGGCTGACTATACAGCATGGATAAATACAATACTCCAAGTGTTAGACCTAGCCCTAGCTCTAATGCTAGCCCTAATCCTAGCCCTAATCCTAGCCCTAACATATTCCTAGCCCTAGTACTGGTTCTAGTCAGTCACTCTCACTAGAGGTCTCCTTGGTTACTTCCAAGTATCCTAAGATGCCTTAGGAGAGGCCGGGCCCATGCTGTACATGGATGGTGAGTAAGCCTGCAGATAGTGAGAGCTGCAGCAATATCAACAATGATGATGTGATGGTGGTGACGGTTGTAGTAGTGATGATGGTGGAGCTGTGCTGATGTCCCACAGGTCAGACATGTACTGGAGTATACATCTGGTAGGTTTATGTGTGTCAAATGTGGAAGTGGATCTGCCGCCCTCTTTGGTTTCCATCATTAGATGTTATTACTGTACCAGCTAATATACAAGTAAAAAAATTATAGTTGCTCGGCATAATATAGCTACTGTTCCTATAGTTACTCCCATTAACCAGTTCTTATTAGATTAGCTACTGTTATTAGATACTGTTCTTATTAGATACAGTTCCTATTAGCTCCTGTTCTTATCAGCTTCTTATGGCACAGCAAAGGCAACAAAATGACACAGTCTTGTCTACTCACAGCAGTCATGAGTGCTGACTCAGCATTAGACACCAACACAAACACATCAGCATCTAGACAGTAGCTGTCAATCCACTGGTCAAGGTCAGGACTCATGTCAATCCCTGGACTGTCCACCAACTCTATTTCTTCACTTAACAACGGACACCTACAATGTGTATGTGTGGTGGTGTTGCCAGGGATACAGAGAATGGGTAAGGTAATATGTACACGTGTCTCTGTGCTCACTAGTTGTTCTCACATTGTAAAGTTTGCATGTAAATACATAAGAAACATCAATATGGCATATTCCATAGGAAACATCAATATGCCATATTCCATAGGGAACATCAATATGGCATATTCCATAGGAAACAATATTCCATAGGGAACATCAATATGCCATATTCCATAGGAAACATCAATATGCCATATTCCATAGGAAACATCAATATGCCATATTCCATAGGAAACATCAATATGGCATATTCCATAGGAAACGCATATTCCATAGGAAACATCAATATGGCATATTCCATCGGGAAACATCAATATGGCATATTCCATAGGAAACATCAATATGGCATATTCCATAGGAAACATCAATATGGCATATTCCATAGGAAACATCAATATGCCATATTCCATAGGAAACATCAATATGGCATATTCCATAGGAAACATCAATATGGCATATTCCATAGGAAACATCAATATGGCATATTCCATAGGAAACATCAATATGCCATATTCCATAGGAAACATCAATATGGCATATTCCATAGGAAACATCAATATGCCATATTCCATAGGAAACATCAATATGCCATATTCCATAGGAAACATCAATATGGCATATTCCATAGGAAACATCAATATGGCATATTCCATAGGAAACATCGATATGCCATATTCCATGGGAAACATCAATATGCCATATTCCATGGGAAACATCAATATGGTATATTCCATAGGAAACATCAATATGCCATATTCCATAGGAAACATCAATATGGCATATTCTATAGGAAACATCAATATGGCGCATATTCCATGGGAAACATCGATATGCCATATTCCATAGCAAACATCAATATGCCATATTCCATAGGAAACATCAATATGGCATATTCCATAGGAAACATCAATATGCCATATTCCATAGGAAACATCAATATGGCATATTCCATAGGAAACATCAATATGGGGTATATTCCATAGGAAACATCAATATGGCATATTCCATGGGAAACATCGATATGCCATATTCCATAGCAAACATCAATATGCCATATTCCATAGGAAACATCAATATGGCATATTCCATAGGAAACATCAATATGGCATATTCCATAGGAAACATCAATATGCCATATTCCATAGGAAACATCAATATGGCATATTCCATAGGAAACATCAATATGGCATATTCCATAGGAAACATCAATATGCATATTCCATAGGAAACATCAATATGCCATATTCCATAGGAAACATCAATATGCCATATTCCATAGGAAACATCAATATGGCATATTCACACACACTCACACACACCTAAATACTGTGAGACTAACTTTGATTTTGGCCAGTATATCTGGACCATGCTGTTAGGATCCAGATGCTCCTTGTGTAGAGAATGAGCCAACTGACGGACATTCTGTAGAAGAAACAGAATAGTATGTGGAGATGGGGGTTGATTTTGTGAGTACAATACATACCTTGACATTCTGCTTCTCCTCCGAGTCAGGAATGCAGAGGTAGCCTTCTGATTCATCCACACCTACCACACTGCAGAAGCAGTTGGTGATGTGGCCCATCCCTGAAGGCAGCACCTTCTCCCTCAACAGAGAATTGATGACTGTACTCTTGCCATTACTTGTTCGACCAAAGAAGGCTATTTTCATTTGATTTCTCTTAAGTACCTGCACAATGCCTTCAGATTGTTCTCTGAGGTTCTTGATAGGGTCATTCTCACTATCTTCATTCTCCTTGTTATGGACCCGACAGACAAACTTCTGAGACTCAACCAGGCGAGCATGCAGCAAGCCAAAATTATGGGTAATGTCTCGCTTGGCCTTAGAGAATTTCTTCAATGGGGACCCTTCATGTTGTGGTCGTCCGCCATGGGACCCATTGCCAGCTTCTCCACTGACGGTGAGAGAGCGGTTCAGCTTAGGACGCGAGTTCACAGCATCAGCAGCAGAGGTTCTCCTGCCATGGTTTGGAAACATAACCGACATAATTAATGTTGTTTACTTTGCCCCTTCTCCACGTGCCCCTAGAGCAACTACATAAGATGGGTAAAGGACGCCACCTAGGCTTACCCCTCGATTGTCGCGCGCGCATATGCGCATGCACGTTGAACACTAATATCCTGCGACATTAAGGTTTCCATTGTCATCAGCCTTTTAATTGCATGCAACAGAATGCTCAAACTAGGTATGGGAATCTGCATCATGTAGTCAGACACCCTTAACGCAATTTTTTTTTTTTTTTACATAACTACTGGCACTGTGCATGACCTGGAATTGGTATATAGCTGTAGGATCAGTTTGGGAGCTTAACATGGAAGGTGGGGCCTTGCTACTTTTTTCCCCTTTTCTGTGAAAGACAACTCACTTTTCTCGAGAGAAGAAAAATAACAATGTTTTAATGACTAGACCAAATATATGTCTTCATTGCCTGGAGATATATAATAGACTCTCTAAACTGTTTGCATTATAAGTACCATCCACCATATTCTCAATGGATGTCCGGTGGCCCTCTCCCAGGGGAGATACACATGGAGATACGACAGTGCTCTGAAGAAACTGGTTTCCGCATCTAACAAATCACCTTGAGCCTGGAGAAAGGATGTATGCAGATCTTCCAGAATCCAGAGCAAGTAAGAATCCACCTTCCCACCATTCCAATAGACATCCTAGATACCTCGGCTCCTCCAGATATCATGATTGTCAGACCTGGGGAAGTCATCCTACAGCAAGGGCGTAGGAAGCGGTGCGACCGGTGAGGCCATGGCTTTACCACTTTCTGAGAGAGCGGCCAAGGGAATTGGTGGCAGAATCCAGGAGATCAACATAATATTATTTGCGCATGCCTAAATCTAGCCTGGCGTGGTGAATCCTTTACCTTCCAATGATTGGGAAGGTAAAGGGTTGACTACTAGCCTGAGCCGAAAGCATGCTCGCTAATAGTTTGTGCAGCTAGCCTGCTGAAAGTCACTTAGTGTTAGCTTTGTTTTCGAAGTCATCATCGAGACGACATGTCACTCTCCAAGGACTTACCCATTCCCTCTATTGGTGAGAAGCCACATCAACCATCTTTCAGTTTTCCAAAGCGTGAGTTTGGAAAAAAGAATCTTGTTAAAAGATCTTTCCAACCACAATGGTTTACACGCTGGACATGGCTTCATTATGATGAGGGCCATGATTCAGTCTTCTGTTATATTTGTGTGAAGGCTTACAAAGAAAAACTGCTTTTTTCTGTCGCAACTATTGAGACTGCATATATATCAACTGGATATACGAACTGGAAGGATGCTTCTCTAAGATTTTCTGCCCATGAAGCTAGCAATTGTCATAAGGATGCTATTTTGAGAGTCATGATTTAATGTTGCTATTGCTGAGCCTGTTAAGGCCATCACATATATAATACAGCACAGTGTGAAACTATTTAGTAACTAACCTAATAACAATCTATATTTTAAAAAGAAGTCAACAGTACTTAATTAATACACACAATATTAAGTTACGAGTGTCCCGCTGCTCAGGAAGGGGGGGACAGGAGTGGACCAAAGATCATTCCTCAGCTGACCACAGCAATTCCTTTCTCCTCTGCCACCACTTCCCTACCCAATACATAACACACTCACCCACCTCTTCCATCACTGCATCACTTACTCCCTCCACATCTTTCCCCAAAAGCAATGCCACCTTTCCATCCTTACTCACTCTTCTTAATTCATCCAGCCACTGTCTTGCCCCTGCAATTCTGCGTACCTCATCTATCAGAACCAGCCGATCCCTCTCAAATTCCCCGCATGTCACCAAGAAATGTTCCACATCCTCCCCTGCTCCACTATCACACATTATACACCTCTCATCCCTAACTATCCCACATCTCTTCTTATCCTCTAACAACCCAGCTGATGCAGTTCTCAGTCGAAATTGCAGCCGCACACCTTCCTGACCATGCATGGACCTCACATACCTCTCCACCCCTGCACCATTCTTTGCCAATTTATAATAATTCAGCGTACTTTTCCCGTCTACTTCCTCCTCCAAGTCCTTCTCATTTCTCACCTTCACTTTCCCCTTCCACTTGCGCACTGACCCAGCCTCGTTGTTTATCTTGTACTTTCTCCTCAAGATATCATATTCTTCCCACCATCCAATTCCTCCATCCTCTCGTAGTTTATTTACAACAACTTTAACCAATCTGCTCTGTTCCAACACCTCTAATCTCTTGCCAAACAAAACCTTCATCTCTTCCCTCCTCTCCTCTAGCTTCCTCCACCCCATATCTCCCCGCATTGCCACTCCTGCTACTGTATCACTTGCCCCCAACAGTCTCCTACCCACTCTCATCTGTGCTGACTCCAACTTCTTGCGAGCATTCCGTCCTCCTGTCCACCACACTTCGGCTGCATGCTCCATACTGGGTCTCGCTAGAAGCTCCCACACCATTCTTCCTCTGTCTACTTCCACCTGCCCATTCACTCTACTCATCCATATTACCTTTCCAACCCACTCTTCTGCCTTCTTTGCCATCTTCTCTAACTGAACATTACCCCTTAGCTTCCTATCAAACCATATTCCTAAGTACTTGAATTCTTTGACCTCTTCCAATATCTCCTCACCAATCCTCCAATGCACTTCTGATTCCTTCTTCCCTACTACCATGACCTTGCTCTTCTTGCTATTAAATTTCATCTTCCACCTTAACACATACGCCTGTACCACATCCAACATAGCTTGCAGTTCCACCCCTGAGTCAGCCAGAAGAACAACATCATCTGCATACATGAGTGCCCCACACCAGCAGTCTTCCACTTTGACTCCTAGCTCAGCTCTCTCCAATTCCTCCGCCATTCCCATCAGATATATATTGAAAAGAAGTGGAGACAAAGGACATCCCTGCCTAAGTCCATTCTCCACAGTGAACCACCTTGACCTCCTTCCATTCAATACCACCGTCGCCTCCACCCCACTATACAATCCTACACATGTCCTCACAAGCTTCTCTTCTACTCCATACTGCCTCAACTTCTGCCACAGTCCCTCCCTCCACACACTGTCATATGCCTTACTTATATCCAGGAAAGCCAGATATGAAGCTTTTTTCTCGCTCTTCCTCACTTCACAAACTCCTCTTAACACCAACCACTGGTCTGAACATCTCCTCTGTCTCCTAAATCCTCCTTGTGCTTCCGTCAAAATCTTATCCTCAGCGAACACTCCCAACCTCCTTGCCAACACTCTCGCAAACACCTTCACCACATTACAACACAATGAAATTCCCCTATAATTCCCTACTTCATCCTCGTCACCATCCTTGTGGAGAGGTACTACTAGTAAACTCCTCTTCCAGTCCACTGGGCAGCACTCAATCCTCATCGCCACATTCATCACCTGCACCATCACTTCCACCAACCTTCTACCTCCATACATCAGCATCTCATTCAACATTCCATCAGGGCCTGGTGCCTTTCCTCTCTTCAAACACTTTAATACCTCTACTACTTCTTCCCAGCTTACTTCTTCACACATACCCAGCTCATGCCCACCCACTTCTCCCATCTCTACTTCTTGTACTGTGGCATCCTCTTTTTTCCTCCCCAGCTCTTCCCAGTGTTTTGCCATCACCTCCAACACTCGACTTCCTCCTCTACCATCCTTCCCTCTTCATCTCTCACTCCTTTTATCTTTCTCTCCTTCCTCTTTGCTCTTAAATCATTCCAAAAAAGCTTACAACTAGTCCCACCCTGCTCTCTAATCTTCTTTATAGTTCTCTTCCTCAATTCCTTCTTCTCTATCCTAATAGTCTTTTTCACTTCCTTTCTTGCTTCTCTATAGTCATCCCATAGTTGTCTTAATGTAGCCTCTCTCTCCCCTCTCTTCCTGGCTTCCTTTAGCCTCTTACATTTCTCCTTCCTGACACCAATCAACCACTCCACATCCCCTGACCACCATCCCTCTGACCTGTCTGTAATCTTCTTCCTTCCAATTCCTTTCTCCGCTGCAGCCAAAACTTTCTCCTTCCACCTACCCCACACCTCTTCAACTATGTTTCCTCCCAACTCTTGCTCAAGCTCTCTCACCTCCTCTTCCCACCCCATGAACATTTCCTCCACTGCCTCCTGATACTCCATCCAGTCTAGCCTATTGTCAACTCTCCATTTATGTCGCTCTCTTCTCACTTGTACCTCTCTCGTACCCCACGTAATTTCTCCCCAAATAATGTTATGGTCCGACCCCACATCCAGCTTGCCTGAGTCCTCAACTACCACCCTAGCTACATCCATGTTCTCACTAAACAACATATAGTCTATGACCGACTTTCTCTCCCCACATTCCCACGTCCACCTGCCCTCACAGCACTGCAACTCGTTCCCCACAATCAGACCTCCAACCCTAACCAACTCCAACAACCGCCTTCCATTACTGTTTGGGTTGTCCTCCACTCCTAATCCAATCTTTGCATTGAAGTCCCCCATCATAACAACATCGAACCCTTTCTCTTCATACTTCACCACATCCTCCTGCAATACCTCAAACAATACCTCCGTCTCACTCACTCTCACTCCTTCTGGGTTCACATACACTACCCCTACCATGGTTTTTCTTCTCCCCGCTCCGCTTAACTCCACCCACAGCAAACCTTCTCTTGACTTCCTCACCCTAGATTCCAAACTCTCATGCACCAGAACTCCCACACCTCCACTCGCCCGCCTGCCACCCTCTCTATTCCTGCCATACCACTCATATCCTGCCACACTCACCTCATCCTCCTTCTGCAAAAATGTCTCCGCTAATCCCAGCACATCAAACTTCTTCGTTCCCAACACTACCTTCAAATCCACCTCCCTTGACCACCATCCTCTACAATTAACAAATGCCACTCTCAACCGCCCAGTTTCCCTATCTTTGGTCCCTCTCCCAACCCCCACCCTCCTCAACATACTCTTTGCTTGGGTTTGTTCATGCTCATTGACATCTTTGCTTTGGCCAGCAGGTGCTCCTTCCCTGTATGGATCTCCTCCTGGTGCTCCCCCACCTGACGGTTCTTTACTCTCCCCCAGTGATGTCCGAAAATTGGTGAGAGTCTTTCCTCCCTTCATGCTCGGGAAATGAAGGAAAATCGGCAGTGCCATAATTCTATCTAATGTTGTGTTCTTGGCTAGACAATCTTTGCCACTGCGTGGTCGTGGCGATGAATCTGACTCCGACTTTATTCAATTGTTTAGGCTTCGTGGATATGATGGCTAAAGCGCAGAGAAAATAAATACACCTGCTGAAATCCAAAACGAGATGTTAAAAGTCATGGCTCTGAAGGTTCTTCGTAAAATAGCAGCCTCCCTGCATGCAGCTCCATTCTACACTATCATGGCAGATGAGACTGCAAATGTGAGCAACCAAGAGCAAGACTTCAATGGTCAGTTATTGAAAACCCAACTTGAAATTGTATCAACAATTTTCTGCTCAGATGAGGTTGTACTATTAAATGACGTCATTGACCATTTAAAGACCGCTTCACCTGCTGAACATGAATTGCTATCTGAAGTTTGTAAATTGCTAATGTTACTTTTAGTTATGCGTGCATCAAACGCTGTTAGTGAGAGATCCTTCAGTGCTTCAAAGAGAATAAAATCGTATTTGAGGTCCACCATGACTGAAGTCCGATTAAAATTAATCATCTCATGATTTTGCACATTCATAAAGATGCGACTGATAGGTTGGACTTAATTTCAGTTGCCAATGATTTTGTTTCTGAAAGTGAACATCGCTTATCAATTTTTGGCACATTCAAACCCAGTGACCTATAGAACTCGATCACTATGAATTAATAATTCTATCAATCTTTTTTACTGTTCCTAATTTTACACAATTATTTGGCACTAATTTAATTTTTTAAGAAAAGAATACCACACACAGCTATATATAAATTATATAATACATTATTATTATACACAGTTGGTAAGAGAGAAAATAATTTCAGTTGACTTGATGCTGATGTGTCCAGGTTGATGGCTGTTTTAAATTGCTAGGGGTGAGGAGTTCTTACACAGCGTTATGACACCAGCAATTTATAATAAGAAATGCTAATACTTTTTTTGGTTATGATTATTATATATAATTACAATTAAGTACATACAATATATACCTCCCTTTACTCACTCCCAAACTGGAACTACAACCATCAGCATTTGGACCATTGCTTTGAATGGCCTTACCACTTTAAAATTGCTTCCTACGCCCCTGCTACTTGAACTTGCTGTCCCATACAACTCCCCCGAGTCCCTGGCCAATACAACTCCCCCGAGTCCCTGGCCAATGCAACTCCCCCGAGTCCCTGGCCAATGCAAGTCCCCCGCCAATGCGAGTCCCTGGCCAATGCAACTCCCCCGAGTCCCTGGCCAATGCAAGTCCCTGGCCAATGCAACTACCCCGAGTCCCTGGCCAATGCAAGTCCCCCGAGTCCCAAGTTCCCCGAGTCCCTTGCCAATGCAACTACCCCGAGTCCCTGGCTCCCCTGAGTCCCTGACCAATGCAACTCCCCCGAGTCCCTGGCCAATGCCAAGTGTTGGAAGAAAAATTACCAACAAGCCCTAAGTGACCTCAACTCACGTGGCATCTCTTCCGCACTGAGATTGGTGCCTTGGGTTACTGGTTGCCCAGCACTCACTCTTCACTTCGCCGAATATTTCCCTCGCTAATTCTATCTGATGCAACAAATCTTCTTGACAAAACAGCCTCAACAGCCTCATACCGTATCTTCCAGGCCCGGGTCATCCCTGTTTGGAACTCAGATGCATTTCCTTGGACATTACACCAATATGCTCCTCCTGTTTACTTAATTGTCTATTTATTTATCACCCTTGCCAAGTCCTTCTCTTGTCACAAGGTATCTTGAGATCTGGTTAGTCATTCATTTGTTTTGTGTGGCTTGTTTTGTATGTTTTGCTCTACTGATGAAGTTGGTTATATATACACTAACGTAGCTAGCTACAAGTGTACTTGGGACGTAGTAGCTAGCTACAAGTGTACTTAGGACGTAGCTAACATTGGATTAGAAAAGTAATTAGTGAATAATGTGGGAAGTCTGATATGTGTATATACTTGAACCTGATAGAATCTATTATATATGACATACAGTGTGTCACTGTAATTGCCTGCACCAAATGAGATTATGTTTTTACTGGTTTGTTAGTTTATCTGTCTGTCTGTTATATAGCACAAAAACTTACAGTTTGATTTTCATGAAATTCTATGGACAAGTTAGGCGTGGGTCAAATCAATGAGAAATTATTACTCTGTCAACTAAGAGCTCATGAAAATAATTAGTTTGTCTAGAATAGAGAAGTGAAACTAAGCAGATCTAATATATAACACTGAACACAACTAGGCTTGTGTGGAATAGAGTTGGTAATAAATAAAACTATGCAATATTTAAACCTTTTAGATGCAACAAATCTTAAGTGTCCTTTCTTTAGAGCTCTGTAATCGCCATTATCTTTATGACCGGCACTAAAACTGTGAATTCAAATTATTGTGTTTTGTTGTTGTTGATTTTGAGCGATCTGCTAATGATGTGCAAAAAATGTTGTTAGGAGTGCAAACACCACTCCCAACTCCACTTTTTTAAGCCTAGCTCTAGCTACAAATCATAGCTGAATATAATTATGCTGTTGGCTTAATTAGTTATTGGGTTTATTGCTTGGCTCAGGTTAGCAGGTTTGCTCTATTCAATCAAGCTCTGGCCACTTGCCTTGCTCTAAGAGCTCTAGATCTCCCTCACTCCTAAACGAGTGATTTCACTACCTGTTTCATAGTGTGTATAGAAGCAACAAAAGAAAGTTGAAGAGTTGGAGTGAACATCTATCCACAATGTCTGTATGACATTGTAGAATAGAAAATATTGGGAGATGCTAGATATCCACTTATTACCCCCTCCCCGGAAAATAATAATAACATCAAACGATGACTAATCCTGATGAAGGCTATCTATGGAACTGGAGTGAGTAAATTTATCCTTGTATCTATACAATAATAATTGGTGGAAGCTTAGATGGTCTCTGTCCTCTTCCCCTCAATATCACTTCACAATATAGCAGCTAGTAGGGTCTGTTTATGATTTAATCTTGACTGAGCCTTTTAAGGCCAGCACAGTGTGAGACTATGTAACAGTAACTAACACAACAATTATCAACAGTACTTAATTAATAATAATATCCAAAATACATGTACTATGTCCCGCTGCTCAAGGAGGAGGGAGGGGAGGGGACCAAAGATCATTCCTCAGCTCGCCATACAACAGTTCCTTTCCTCTGCCACCACTTCCCTACCCAATACATAACACACTCGCCCACCTCCTCCATCACTCCATCACTTACTCCTCCACACCTTCCCTAAAAGCAATGCCACCTTTCCATCCTTACCCACTCTTCTATATTCATCCAGCCACTGTCCAGCCCCTACAATTCTGCACACCTCATCCACCAGTACCAGCCGAACCCTCTCCTTCCTCACACATTACCAAGAAGTGTCCCACATCTTCCCCTGCTCACTATCACACATTATATACCTCTCATCCCTAACTATCCCATATTTCTCTAACAACCCGGCTGATGCAGTCCTCAGTCTAAATTGCAACGACACACCTTCCTGACCATGCTGGACCTCACAACTCTTGCTGTTGACTTCCTCCTCCCAATCCTTCCCATTTCTCACCTTCATTTTCCCCTTCCACTTACGTAGCGACCCAACCTTGTTGTTCATCTTGTATTTTTTCCTCAAGATTTCATATTCTTCCCACCATCCGATTCCTCCATCCTCTCTTAGTTCATTTACAACTAATGTTCCAACACCTCTAATCTCTTACCAAACAAAACCTTCATCTCTTCCCTCCTCTCCTCTAGCTTCCTCCACCCCATATCTCCCCATACTGCTACTCCTGCTACTGTACTACTTGCCTCCAACAACCTCCTACCCACTCTCATCTGTGCTGACTCCAACTTCGCAAGCATTATGTCCTCCTGTCCACCACACTTTGGCTGCATACTCCACACTAGGTCTCACTAGAAGCTCCCACACCGTTCTTCCCTACTTCCACAAGCCCATTCACCCTACTCATCCATGGCACCTTTCCAACCCACTCTTCTGCCTTCTTTGCCATCTTCTCTAACTAAACATTACCCCTTAGCTTCCTACAAACTACACTCCCAGGTACTTGAATTCTTTGGCCTCTTCCTTCCAATATCTCCTCATCAATCCTCCAATTCACTCCTGCTTCCTTCTTCCCTACTACCATGACCTTGCTCTTCTTGCTATTAAACTTCATCTTCCACCTTAACACATACGCCTGTATATACCACATCCAACATAGCTTGCAGTTCCACCCGAGTCTGCCAGAAGAACATCATCTGCATACAAGTGCCCCACACCAAGAGCCTTCTACCTTGGCTCCTAGCTCAGTTCTCTCCAACTCCTCTGCCATTCCCATCAAATAAATATTGAAAAGAAGTGGAGTCAAAGGACATCCCTGAGTTCCCTCATTCCCTCTTGTCTTTGTTCCTCTGCCTACAACTTCTTGTCGTCATACAAATTCCTGTCCACTTTTTAAACCCTATGCTAGCACGAATTCTTCTTATTATTATTATTTTATTATATAGTGCAATTCCCTTATGGAATTCACTTCCAGAATGTATTATTAGTTTATCTTCTAACTCGGCCTGACATTTAAAGGGGGGAAAATTCTTGCCATTAACTAAACTTAACTTAATGAGCTATATATATACATCATTTTTGTTTTCTTTACTGTTTGTTTGTCTTGTCACTTCCCTTGTTCATGGTTCCACCTTAATATTAGCTCTCAGCTAGTTGGTCCACCCAAATGCTCTGTGTTGTTTTGCATTGAAAGTTGTATTTTTTTTTTAGATTAAAAAATTAAATCTTCCCAGCAAACCACCTTGACCTCCTTCCGTTCAATATTACTGTCGTCTCCCACCCTACAATCCTACACATAACCTCACAAGTTCTCCTCTACTTCATACTGCTTTAACTTGTGGCCACAGTCCCTCCCTCCACACACTGTCATATGCCTTACTTATGTCCAGGAAAGTCTTCTTCTCTCTTTACCTTACTTCACAAACTCCTCTTAACAACACCACTGATCCGAACATCTCCTCTGACTCCTAAATCTTCCTTGTGCTTCCGTCAAAATCCTATCCTCAGCAAACCCTCCCAACCTCCTCGCTAACACTCGCGCAAACACCTTCACTACACTGCAATTCCCCTACTTCGTCCTCGTCGCCATCCTTGTGGAGAGGTACTAGCAAACTCCTCTTCCAGTCCACTGGGCAGCACTCAATCCTCATCACAACATTCATCACCTGCACCATCACCTCCACCAATCTTCTACCTCCACACATCAGCATCATTCAACATTCCATCAGGGCCTGGTGCCTCTCCTCTCTTCAAACACTTTATTACCTCTACTACTTCATCCAAACTTACTTCTTTACACATACCTAACTCATGCCCATCATATCTCCTATCTCTAAATCCTCTTTTCACCTCCCCAGCTCTTCCCAGTGTTTTGCCATCACCTCCAACACCTCGTCTTCCCCACCATCCTTCCCCATCATCTTTCATTCTGCTCTTCTTCCTCTTTGCTCTTGGTTCATTCCAAAACAGCTTACAACTAGTCCAACCTGCTCTCTATAGTTCTCTTCCTCAATTCCTTCCTCTCTTTCCTAATAGCCCTTTTCACTTCTTTTCTTGCTTCCTCCTTTAGTCATCCCATAATTGTCTTAATGTAGCCTCTCTCTCCCCTTGCTTCCCTCTCAACCTCTTACATTTCTTCTTCCTCACACCAATTCATCTCCCCACATCCTAAAAAGAGTCAAGGTCAAAACTAGGAATAGAATAGAAGCATACAGTCAATGTGAGCAGTCATACCAACATAAGTACAGAAGAGGCCATCATCTATTCTCGTATTCCCAGTTTAGTTAGAATTATAATTCCTTTTTTCTGGTGCAAAGCCCGTGAAATATCAGCACAGTAATATTGTGATGTTATTTCTTTGTGTTCTGGCAGTTTGTTGAGTCAGTCATCAATACAATGTCAGCATCATAAAAAGGTGAGCGTTCAGGGATACTTTTCATCATTTAGGCCTACGATATTCCAGATATTATAGAGCTCTTTTGATATCTTGGAGGTGGGAGAAGATAAGGAGGAGGACTAGGTGGAAGAAGAGGTGGCCATGGAGGAGGAAGAAGGAGAGGTAGAAGCAGAAGTGGGAGAAATAGAGCTAGAAGTGGAAGAGCAGCTGGAAGGAGCAGAGGAATGGATGGAGAAAGAGGTGGCAAGAGATGAAGTGGAGGAAGAAAAAGTGGAGGAAGAAGAGGTAGTAGGAGGAGGTAGGTCTAGTCACCTTCCTCCTTGCTTAGCCTATTACCTTGCTTAGCCTATTATTCGTCGGTAGACTTCAAAATGCATCTCTTGGGCTGTTAGATTGGAGGCCATTAGTACAGTTCTTTCCTCTAACTGGGTAAGGGTTAGAGTTCCTGTTGGCTGTGAGGCAATCATTCCTGCGGTGAGTAGGTTGCAGGAAGACGAAAATATTGCTTGCTTTTGGACGTTTCAAATGCTTTCAACAGTGTGGACTGTAGGAAAATATTCTAAGAGATCAGTGCTCACATCCCATTTAGGGCTGCCTGGATGCCACGGAATAGTCAAGGCAGCAACTGAGGGAGGTGCTCAGCAGAAGCTACTTGCAGCGAGGGAAAAGAAGAACCCCAGATTTAGTCTCCGAGGTCGACAGTCTTATCTTGGTTTGTTCAGCAAACAAAATTAAAATTCAAGCAAAGCAGAAAAAGACCAGACCAGAGGGCCTCTTCCCCCATCCCCCTAACTCCAGCAGAGGTCTACTCACTACATTTGAGCTCACACAACCGCAAGCAGTTAGAAGTTGCTACCATAGATGACCTTTGGTAGTTGCTGGTCCAGATCAATTCACAGTACAGTTTCTATAATACGTGTAATAATACTTGGCGAGAGCTTACACAGGGTTGGTCACATTATTATCTAGTTACCTATTACAAGTGTATTCACAATAATCATGGCATTTTCTTGTCATCCTAAAATAGTATTTGAGTATATGTACAGTACTATGTCCTGATGGACTATATAGCATTTGAAGATTGGATTACAACAACAAGTACTTGGCATTTAAGTTGAGAGTACTAAAGGAAATGAGCCAGACTAGGAATCAATATATATATATATGACTTATGAGCAACATAAAATATTTATTATAAAATGAAATTAAGTTAGCCAAAGTAATGGGGTAAGAAAGATGAGCTCCTCTTCACTGCCGTCCTTAATAATACTTACACAGCAAAAATAATTTAGCTGTATATAGTGATGTCAGTTAATGAAGAACAAGCATGGTAATAAATATACATACAGCTTAGCTATATGTTGAGTGAAGAACTAGTGCTCCAACAGATGTTCCTCTCTGAAGGCCTCAAAGTCGGATTTGAGCAGGTGGACACTGTTCCTAAAGGAGAACAAATAAACATATAATATGCAGTACCAGTACTCCCAGCAGTCAGTGTGTGCACAACACATGCAGTACCAGTACTCCCAGCAGTTAGTGTGTACACAACACATGCAGTACCAGTACTCCCAGCAGTTAGTGTGTGCACAACACATGCAGTACCAGTACTCCCAGCAGTTAGTGTGTGCACAACACATGCAGTACCAGTACTCCCAGCAGTCAGTGTGTGCACAACACATGCAGTACCAGTACTCCCAGCAGTTAGTGTGTACACAACACATGCAGTACCAGTACTCCCAGCAGTTAGTGTGTGCACAACACATGCAGTACCAGTACTCCCAGCAGTCAGTGTGTGCACAACACATGCAGTACCAGTACTCCCAGCAGTTAGTGTGTGCACAACACATGCAGTACCAGTACTCCCAGCAGTCAGTGTGTGCACAACACATGCAGTACCAGTACTCCCAGCAGTTAGTGTGTACACAACACATGCAGTACCAGTACTCCCAGCAGTTAGTGTGTGCACAACACATGCAGTACCAGTACTCCCAGCAGTCAGTGTGTGCACAACACATGCAGTACCAGTACTCCCAGCAGTCAGTGTGTACACAACACATGCAGTACCAGTACTCCCAGCAGTTAGTGTGTGCACAACACATGCAGTACCAGTACTCCCAGCAGTTAGTGTGTACACAACACATGCAGTACCAGTACTCCCAGCAGTTAGTGTGTACACAACACATGCAGTACCAGTACTCCCAGCAGTCAGTGTGTGCACAACACATGCAGTACCAGTACTCCCAGCAGTTAGTGTGTACACAACACATGCAGTACCAGTACTCCCAGCAGTTAGTGTGTGCACAACACATGCAGTACCAGTACTCCCAGCAGTCAGTGTGTGCACAACACATGCAGTACCAGTACTCCCAGCAGTCAGTGTGTGCACAACACATGCAGTACCAGTACTCCCAGCAGTCAGTGTGTACACAACACATGCAGTACCAGTACTCCCAGCAGTTAGTGTGTGCACAACACATGCAGTACCAGTACTCCCAGCAGTTAGTGTGTACACAACACATGCAGTACCAGTACTCCCAGCAGTTAGTGTGTGCACAACACATGCAGTACCAGTACTCCCAGCAGTTAGTGTGTGCACAACACATGCAGTACCAGTACTCCCAGCAGTCAGTGTGTACACAACACATGCAGTACCAGTACTCCCAGCAGTCAGTGTGTGCACAACACATGCAGTACCAGTACTCCCAGCAGTCAGTGTGTGCACAACACATGCAGTACCAGTACTCCCAGCAGTTAGTGTGTACACAACACATGCAGTACCAGTACTCCCAGCAGTTAGTGTGTACACAACACATGCAGTACCAGTACTCCCAGCAGTTAGTGTGTGCACAACACATGCAGTACCAGTACTCCCAGCAGTTAGTGTGTACACAACACATGCAGTACCAGTACTCCCAGCAGTCAGTGTGTGCACAACACATGCAGTACCAGTACTCCCAGCAGTCAGTGTGTGCACAACACATGCAGTACCAGTACTCCCAGCAGTTAGTGTGTACACAACACATGCAGTACCAGTACTCCCAGCAGTCAGTGTGTGCACAACACATGCAGTACCAGTACTCCCAGCAGTTAGTGTGTGCACAACACATGCAGTACCAGTACTCCCAGCAGTTAGTGTGTACACAACACATGCAGTACCAGTACTCCCAGCAGTTAGTGTGTGCACAACACATGCAGTACCAGTACTCCCAGCAGTCAGTGTGTACACAACACATGCAGTACCAGTACTCCCAGCAGTTAGTGTGTACACAACACATGCAGTACCAGTACTCCCAGCAGTTAGTGTGTACACAACACATGCAGTACCAGTACTCCCAGCAGTTAGTGTGTGCACAACACATGCAGTACCAGTACTCCCAGCAGTCAGTGTGTGCACAACACATGCAGTACCAGTACTCCCAGCAGTCAGTGTGTGCACAACACATGCAGTACCAGTACTCCCAGCAGTTAGTGTGTACACAACACATGCAGTACCAGTACTCCCAGCAGTTAGTGTGTACACAACACATGCAGTACCAGTACTCCCAGCAGTTAGTGTGTGCACAACACATGCAGTACCAGTACTCCCAGCAGTTAGTGTGTGCACAACACATGCAGTACCAGTACTCCCAGCAGTTAGTGTGTGCACAACACATGCAGTACCAGTACTCCCAGCAGTTAGTGTGTACACAACACATGCAGTACCAGTACTCCCAGCAGTCAGTGTGTACACAACACATGCAGTACCAGTACTCCCAGCAGTTAGTGTGTGCACAACACATGCAGTACCAGTACTCCCAGCAGTTAGTGTGTGCACAACACATGCAGTACCAGTACTCCCAGCAGTTAGTGTGTGCACAACACATGCAGTACCAGTACTCCCAGCAGTTAGTGTGTGCACAACACATGCAGTACCAGTACTCCCAGCAGTTAGTGTGTACACAACACATGCAGTACCAGTACTCCCAGCAGTCAGTGTGTACACAACACATGCAGTACCAGTACTCCCAGCAGTCAGTGTGTGCACAACACATGCAGTACCAGTACTCCCAGCAGTTAGTGTGTACACAACACATGCAGTACCAGTACTCCCAGCAGTTAGTGTGTGCACAACACATGCAGTACCAGTACTCCCAGCAGTCAGTGTGTGCACAACACATGCAGTACCAGTACTCCCAGCAGTTAGTGTGTACACAACACATGCAGTACCAGTACTCCCAGCAGTTAGTGTGTGCACAACACATGCAGTACCAGTACTCCCAGCAGTCAGTGTGTGCACAACACATGCAGTACCAGTACTCCCAGCAGTTAGTGTGTGCACAACACATGCAGTACCAGTACTCCCAGCAGTTAGTGTGTACACAACACATGCAGTACCAGTACTCCCAGCAGTTAGTGTGTACACAACACATGCAGTACCAGTACTCCCAGCAGTTAGTGTGTGCACAACACATGCAGTACCAGTACTCCCAGCAGTTAGTGTGTACACAACACATGCAGTACCAGTACTCCCAGCAGTCAGTGTGTGCACAACACATGCAGTACCAGTACTCCCAGCAGTTAGTGTGTACACAACACATGCAGTACCAGTACTCCCAGCAGTTAGTGTGTACACAACACATGCAGTACCAGTACTCCCAGCAGTTAGTGTGTGCACAACACATGCAGTACCAGTACTCCCAGCAGTTAGTGTGTACACAACACATGCAGTACCAGTACTCCCAGCAGTTAGTGTGTGCACAACACATGCAGTACCAGTACTCCCAGCAGTTAGTGTGTGCACAACACATGCAGTACCAGTACTCCCAGCAGTTAGTGTGTGCACAACACATGCAGTACCAGTACTCCCAGCAGTTAGTGTGTGCACAACACATGCAGTACCAGTACTCCCAGCAGTCAGTGTGTACACAACACATGCAGTACCAGTACTCCCAGCAGTTAGTGTGTGCACAACACATGCAGTACCAGTACTCCCAGCAGTTAGTGTGTGCACAACACATGCAGTACCAGTACTCCCAGCAGTCAGTGTGTACACAACACATGCAGTACCAGTACTCCCAGCAGTCAGTGTGTGCACAACACATGCAGTACCAGTACTCCCAGCAGTCAGTGTGCACAACACATGCAGTACCAGTACTCCCAGCAGTTAGTGTGTACACAACACATGCAGTACCAGTACTCCCAGCAGTTAGTGTGTACACAACACATGCAGTACCAGTACTCCCAGCAGTCAGTGTGTGCACAACACATGCAGTACCAGTACTCCCAGCAGTTAGTGTGTACACAACACATGCAGTACCAGTACTCCCAGCAGTTAGTGTGTACACAACACATGCAGTACCAGTACTCCCAGCAGTTAGTGTGTACACAACACATGCAGTACCAGTACTCCCAGCAGTTAGTGTGTGCACAACACATGCAGTACCAGTACTCCCAGCAGTTAGTGTGTGCACAACACATGCAGTACCAGTACTCCCAGCAGTTAGTGTGTGCACAACACATGCAGTACCAGTACTCCCAGCAGCCAGTGTGTACACAACACATGCAGTACCAGTACTCCCAGCAGTTAGTGTGTACACAACACATGCAGTACCAGTACTCCCAGCAGTTAGTGTGTGCACAACACATGCAGTACCAGTACTCCCAGCAGTTAGTGTGTACACAACACATGCAGTACCAGTACTCCCAGCAGTTAGTGTGTACACAACACATGCAGTACCAGTACTCCCAGCAGTTAGTGTGTACACAACACATGCAGTACCAGTACTCCCAGCAGTCAGTGTGTACACAACACATGCAGTACCAGTACTCCCAGCAGTCAGTGTGTACACAACACATGCAGTACCAGTACTCCCAGCAGTTAGTGTGTGCACAACACATGCAGTACCAGTACTCCCAGCAGTTAGTGTGTGCACAACACATGCAGTACCAGTACTCCCAGCAGTCAGTGTGTACACAACACATGCAGTACCAGTACTCCCAGCAGTTAGTGTGTACACAACACATGCAGTACCAGTACTCCCAGCAGTCAGTGTGTGCACAACACATGCAGTACCAGTACTCCCAGCAGTCAGTGTGTACACAACACATGCAGTACCAGTACTCCCAGCAGTTAGTGTGTGCACAACACATGCAGTACCAGTACTCCCAGCAGTCAGTGTGTACACAACACATGCAGTACCAGTACTCCCAGCAGTTAGTGTGTGCACAACACATGCAGTACCAGTACTCCCAGCAGTCAGTGTGTACACAACACATGCAGTACCAGTACTCCCAGCAGTTAGTATGTGCACAACACATGCAGTACCAGTACTCCCAGCAGTCAGTGTGTACACAACACATGCAGTACCAGTACTCCCAGCAGTCAGTGTGTGCACAACACATGCAGTACCAGTACTCCCAGCAGTCAGTGTGTGCACAACACATGCAGTACCAGTACTCCCAGCAGTCAGTGTGTACACAACACATGCAGTACCAGTACTCCCAGCAGTTAGTGTGTACACAACACATGCAGTACCAGTACTCCCAGCAGTTAGTGTGTGCACAACACATGCAGTACCAGTACTCCCAGCAGTTAGTGTGTGCACAACACATGCAGTACCAGTACTCCCAGCAGTTAGTGTGTGCACAACACATGCAGTACCAGTACTCCCAGCAGTCAGTGTGTACACAACACATGCAGTACCAGTACTCCCAGCAGTTAGTGTGTGCACAACACATGCAGTACCAGTACTCCCAGCAGTCAGTGTGTACACAACACATGCAGTACCAGTACTCCCAGCAGTTAGTGTGTGCACAACACATGCAGTACCAGTACTCCCAGCAGTCAGTGTGTACACAACACATGCAGTACCAGTACTCCCAGCAGTCAGTGTGTGCACAACACATGCAGTACCAGTACTCCCAGCAGTTAGTGTGTGCACAACACATGCAGTACCAGTACTCCCAGCAGTCAGTGTGTACACAACACATGCAGTACCAGTACTCCCAGCAGTTAGTGTGTGCACAACACATGCAGTACCAGTACTCCCAGCAGTTAGTGTGTACACAACACATGCAGTACCAGTACTCCCAGCAGTCAGTGTGTACACAACACATGCAGTACCAGTACTCCCAGCAGTTAGTGTGTACACAACACATGCAGTACCAGTACTCCCAGCAGTCAGTGTGTACACAACACATGCAGTACCAGTACTCCCAGCAGTTAGTGTGTACACAACACATGCAGTACCAGTACTCCCAGCAGTCAGTGTGTACACAACACATGCAGTACCAGTACTCCCAGCAGTTAGTGTGTGCACAACACATGCAGTACCAGTACTCCCAGCAGTCAGTGTGTACACAACACATGCAGTACCAGTACTCCCAGCAGTTAGTATGTGCACAACACATGCAGTACCAGTACTCCCAGCAGTCAGTGTGTACACAACACATGCAGTACCAGTACTCCCAGCAGTCAGTGTGTGCACAACACATGCAGTACCAGTACTCCCAGCAGTCAGTGTGTGCACAACACATGCAGTACCAGTACTCCCAGCAGTCAGTGTGTACACAACACATGCAGTACCAGTACTCCCAGCAGTTAGTGTGTGCACAACACATGCAGTACCAGTACTCCCAGCAGTTAGTGTGTACACAACACATGCAGTACCAGTACTCCCAGCAGTCAGTGTGTGCACAACACATGCAGTACCAGTACTCCCAGCAGTCAGTGTGTACACAACACATGCAGTACCAGTACTCCCAGCAGTCAGTGTGTGCACAACACATGCAGTACCAGTACTCCCAGCAGTTAGTGTGTGCACAACACATGCAGTACCAGTACTCCCAGCAGTCAGTGTGTACACAACACATGCAGTACCAGTACTCCCAGCAGTTAGTGTGTGCACAACACATGCAGTACCAGTACTCCCAGCAGTTAGTGTGTGCACAACACATGCAGTACCAGTACTCCCAGCAGTTAGTGTGTGCACAACACATGCAGTACCAGTACTCCCAGCAGTCAGTGTGTACACAACACATGCAGTACCAGTACTCCCAGCAGTTAGTGTGTGCACAACACATGCAGTACCAGTACTCCCAGCAGTTAGTGTGTGCACAACACATGCAGTACCAGTACTCCCAGCAGCAGTTAGTGTGTGCACAACACATGCAGTACCAGTACTCCCAGCAGTTAGTGTGTACACAACACATGCAGTACCAGTACTCCCAGCAGTCAGTGTGTGCACAACACATGCAGTACCAGTACTCCCAGCAGTTAGTGTGTACACAACACATGCAGTACCAGTACTCCCAGCAGTTAGTGTGTGCACAACACATGCAGTACCAGTACTCCCAGCAGTTAGTGTGTACACAACACATGCAGTACCAGTACTCCCAGCAGTTAGTGTGTACACAACACATGCAGTACCAGTACTCCCAGCAGTTAGTGTGTACACAACACATGCAGTACCAGTACTCCCAGCAGTTAGTGTGTGCACAACACATGCAGTACCAGTACTCCCAGCAGTCAGTGTGTGCACAACACATGCAGTACCAGTACTCCCAGCAGTCAGTGTGTACACAACACATGCAGTACCAGTACTCCCAGCAGTCAGTGTGTGCACAACACATGCAGTACCAGTACTCCCAGCAGTTAGTGTGTGCACAACACATGCAGTACCAGTACTCCCAGCAGTTAGTGTGTACACAACACATGCAGTACCAGTACTCCCAGCAGTTAGTGTGTACACAACACATGCAGTACCAGTACTCCCAGCAGTTAGTATGTGCACAACACATGCAGTACCAGTACTCCCAGCAGTCAGTGTGTGCACAACACATGCAGTACCAGTACTCCCAGCAGTTAGTGTGTGCACAACACATGCAGTACCAGTACTCCCAGCAGTTAGTGTGTACACAACACATGCAGTACCAGTACTCCCAGCAGTTAGTGTGTGCACAACACATGCAGTACCAGTACTCCCAGCAGTCAGTGTGTGCACAACACATGCAGTACCAGTACTCCCAGCAGTCAGTGTGTACACAACACATGCAGTACCAGTACTCCCAGCAGTCAGTGTGTGCACAACACATGCAGTACCAGTACTCCCAGCAGTTAGTGTGTGCACAACACATGCAGTACCAGTACTCCCAGCAGTTAGTATGTGCACAACACATGCAGTACCAGTACTCCCAGCAGTTAGTGTGTGCACAACACATGCAGTACCAGTACTCCCAGCAGTTAGTGTGTACACAACACATGCAGTACCAGTACTCCCAGCAGTTAGTGTGTGCACAACACATGCAGTACCAGTACTCCCAGCAGTTAGTATGTGCACAACACATGCAGTACCAGTACTCCCAGCAGTTAGTGTGTGCACAACACATGCAGTACCAGTACTCCCAGCAGTTAGTGTGTACACAACACATGCAGTACCAGTACTCCCAGCAGTTAGTGTGTGCACAACACATGCAGTACCAGTACTCCCAGCAGTCAGTGTGTGCACAACACATGCAGTACCAGTACTCCCAGCAGTTAGTGTGTACACAACACATGCAGTACCAGTACTCCCAGCAGTCAGTGTGTGCACAACACATGCAGTACCAGTACTCCCAGCAGCAGTTAGTGTGTGCACAACACATGCAGTACCAGTACTCCCAGCAGTTAGTATGTGCACAACACATGCAGTACCAGTACTCCCAGCAGTCAGTGTGTACACAACACATGCAGTACCAGTACTCCCAGCAGCAGTTAGTGTGTGCACAACACATGCAGTACCAGTACTCCCAGCAGTTAGTGTGTGCACAACACATGCAGTACCAGTACTCCCAGCAGTTAGTGTGTGCACAACACATGCAGTACTGGTACTCCCAGCAGTTAGTGTGTGCACAACACATGCAGTACCAGTACTCCCAGCAGTTAGTGTGTGCACAACACATGCAGTACCAGTACTCCCAGCAGTTAGTGTGTACACAACACATGCAGTACCAGTACTCCCAGCAGTCAGTGTGTACACAACACATGCAGTACCAGTACTCCCAGCAGTTAGTGTGTGCACAACACATGCAGTACCAGTACTCCCAGCAGTTAGTGTGTACACAACACATGCAGTACCAGTACTCCCAGCAGTTAGTGTGTACACAACACATGCAGTACCAGTACTCCCAGCAGTTAGTGTGTGCACAACACATGCAGTACCAGTACTCCCAGCAGTTAGTGTGTGCACAACACATGCAGTACTGGTACTCCCAGCAGTTAGTGTGTGCACAACACATGCAGTACCAGTACTCCCAGCAGTTAGTGTGTGCACAACACATGCAGTACCAGTACTCCCAGCAGTCAGTGTGTGCACAACACATGCAGTACCAGTACTCCCAGCAGTTAGTGTGTACACAACACATGCAGTACCAGTACTCCCAGCAGTCAGTGTGTGCACAACACATGCAGTACCAGTACTCCCAGCAGCAGTTAGTGTGTGCACAACACATGCAGTACCAGTACTCCCAGCAGTTAGTATGTGCACAACACATGCAGTACCAGTACTCCCAGCAGTCAGTGTGTACACAACACATGCAGTACCAGTACTCCCAGCAGCAGTTAGTGTGTGCACAACACATGCAGTACCAGTACTCCCAGCAGTTAGTGTGTGCACAACACATGCAGTACCAGTACTCCCAGCAGTTAGTGTGTGCACAACACATGCAGTACTGGTACTCCCAGCAGTTAGTGTGTGCACAACACATGCAGTACCAGTACTCCCAGCAGTTAGTGTGTGCACAACACATGCAGTACCAGTACTCCCAGCAGTTAGTGTGTACACAACACATGCAGTACCAGTACTCCCAGCAGTCAGTGTGTACACAACACATGCAGTACCAGTACTCCCAGCAGTTAGTGTGTGCACAACACATGCAGTACCAGTACTCCCAGCAGTTAGTGTGTACACAACACATGCAGTACCAGTACTCCCAGCAGTTAGTGTGTACACAACACATGCAGTACCAGTACTCCCAGCAGTTAGTGTGTACACAACACATGCAGTAGTGCTACTCCCAGCAGTTAGTGTTATTAAAACACTGACTGTAGAATAGCGGGAGGGAAGGTAGGTCTACTACTTGTAACCTCGTCATCCACGCTAACAAGCCACTTTAGTACTAGCAACTCAACAGCCACACCCCCAATCCTACTTCAATCACCTCTTCATCTGATGACTCCTACTCATATCATCTTCTTAAGAAAAAAACAAGCAATTCCAAAATAACACTGTAAAACTCTCACAACAAACTCTCAGTTGACATTACAAATTTCAATGACTTGCTCTAGAAAATTATTCTCTTGATGTTTTGGCTAGATATTCTTGCCTTCATCATGAAATTTATTCTCTTGATGTTTTGGCTAGATATTCTTGCCTTCATCATGAAATTTATTCTCTTGATGTTTCGGCTAGATGTGCTTGCCTTCATCAGGAATGATGAAGGCAAGAGCACTAGCCGAAACTTTGAGAGAGTAAATTTCAGGTAGATTACTGAGAAAGTCACCTTGTAAGACGTCTTGTTGTTGAGTTACAGAACTATTCAGAGCAGTTGAGAGGATCAGGTGCAAGGAGCCTAACGGGTTCCGAGTACAAACATTAGATTTTTCTTTCATTGACCAAACTACAGTATCTCGGTCTTCCTCAGGACCAACCAAACTCGTTCCTCTTCTTCAGGCCCCTAATGAAGAGAGAAGTGGTTTGTTGAAACATTAAGCTGATACAGAGAAATCTACTAACTTAAGCTGATACAGAGAAATCTACTAATTAAGCTGATACAGAGAAATCTACTAACTTAAGCTGATACAGAGAAATCTGCTAACTTAAGCTAATAAAGAGAAATCTGCTAACTTAAGCTAATAAAAAGAAATCTGCTAACTTAAGGCGGGACTAATCCATTGATCCCCAAAAAAACATTTTTTTAAAGATATTTATTCATTCTATAGTATAGTTCATGTAGTATTTCTATTTCAAGTTTCAGAGCATTTGAATGCTTCACTGCAAAGTTATACACACTTTTGTCCATGCTATTGACTACATAAATTCGAAGTTACGAACCTGAAAGGAAGATAGAGAACATAATAATGTATTTTTTTCAAGAGCCTTTTTTCAAGAGCCGTTATCTCAAAATGAGTTATTTCAAGTTTGTGTGCACATAACTGGGCCATGCTTTGTCCTATATCAACTTTTAATATATCATTTGAAAGCTCTTTTCATACTCTTTCATTTGAATGGAAAGAATCCACTAAAAAAAATCTATGGGGGAGATATTAGCCCTGGAATGTTGCTAATCATGAGCAAAACACTGACCTTTCTTAAAAATCCATTTTAAAAGTTATGTTTTCATCCATTCAAAATGCATGTCTGTGGGTTCTGTCAAAATTGTAAGTGGTTATGTCACACAGGTGTTGAGTAAAGTGCAATGATGTGAAATCACCTTGGTGTCCACAACTGTCCACAACTCTGACCAGGATGGCGTTAGGTCAAAACTAAATATACCATTGGAAAGCTCTCTGAATGAGCAGCATTTTGGTACTAATTTTAACATCATAGTATATAGAACAAAAAAGTTATGAATTAATTTTTAAAAAAGTCCCAGAAATGGATTAGTCCCGCCTTAAGCTAATAAAGAGAAATCTGCTAACTTAAGGCTCGTTCACAATATGATTGATAGCAATCGTATTTCATTGACGGTCGATTGCATGTGTTACGCAATCCGTTCAGTTCCAGTGCAGGGTTCATAATATTTACCTGCATTTGAACTTTGACCAATACAATGGACAGCATGTACTAGCAGTGAGGAAGAGTCGGATTTGATTTTGCTACTGGCTAGCAGGAGGAAGTGGAAAAGAGGAATTACTAGCGGAATTTTTTTATAGCTGGTAATAACTAGCCATTTTCTTTTGCTAATTGCCTCTAGCTGAGATCTGCCCGAGGTAGTCTCTAGCTGAGATCTGCCCGAGGTCGGGAAAGCTCCTCACCGCTTCAATAATTCTAGAGATGTCATGGAAAGAGTGTAAAGTTCAACACATTACATGTTCTAGGACTCTGATTGGTCAGACGCAACGGATTAGATGCAAAAGTTGAATCAAATCCTATTCATGCATTTCATATCCATCCCCACCCGTTAGATCAGCAGCCATTGCCTTACCGGTTCACAATATTAGCGCAACGGATCGGAAGAAGGAACGCGCGCAACAGATTGACTTGCGTCATATTGTGAACCTTAAGCTGATAAATAGAGGTCCACTACCTTAAGTGATAAATAGAGATCCACTACCTTAAGCTGATAAATAGAGATCCACTACCTTAAGCTGATAAATAGAGATCCACTACCTTAAGCTTCTTTTGTATTTATTTATTTATTATATTTATATATTTTATTATTTAAATAAATTAGCTATTATTATCTTTATTTTATTTTTCCATCCGCTTCACGTGCTGGATGCATGTGCTGAGGTGTGATTTGTAGCACATGGTGGATAGCTAGCTAGCAGAATATAGCAGGCTCACGCGAGTCTTAGTCTGATGAAGACTAGAGCATCTAGTGGAAATGTCGAGAGAATACAATTTCAAGTTGATAGAGGTTTTTATTTATAATTTATAAAGTACCACATCTGTGCATACATTCGTGCTCGGGAATGTAGCCAGTGCAGATGCTTTCTGATGGTAGTTTTTGTTTTGCCATTATGTTGTTTATCTTTTGGAACTGCAGGTTGGAATGTGAAGTGAAATCTCCCCCTCAGACTCCTTGCTGCGTAACTACTTTCCAGCATCATGTCTTGAATGGCTATAACAACTGAGATTGATAGAGCTATACAAACACTACAAATTGAAGCTAAAGAGATTATTAAAGTGGACTTATGTTCATGTGATGGGCGTTTAAATTACAGAAGAGACACACCAACAAAACCTCGTGCTTTATATAATAGATCTCTCTGTATGTTCTCTTTTGATATTAAAAAAGTTGTAAGGGATAACGTTACATGCAGCCAAAGTGGGAGTACCTCAAACTCTGAGTGTCTGAACTGGCTGCATGGGGTTCCTCACTGGAAAGTGCTAGCCAGTTATCTGTGGCTAGCTATTATTATCTGTGGCTAGCCAGTTATCTGTGGCTAGCCAGTTATCTGTGGCTAGCTATTGTTATCTGTGGCTAGCCAGTTATCTGTGGCTAGCTATTGTTATCTGTGGCTAGCTATTGTTATCTGTGGCTAGCCATTGTTATCTGTGGCTAGCCATTGTTATCTGCGGCTAGCCAGTTATCTGTGGCTAGCTATTGTTATCTGTGGCTAGCCAGTTATCTGTGGCTAGCTATTGTTATCTGTGGCTAGCCAGTTATCTGTGGCTCGCTATTGTTATCTGTGGCTAGCTATTGTTCTGTGCCTAGCTATTGTTATCTGTGGCTAGCTATTGTTATCTGTGGCTAGCCAGTTATCTGTGGCTAGTTATTGTTATCTGTGGCTAGCTATTGTTATCTGTGGCTAGCCAGTTATCTGTGGCTAGCCAGTTATCTGTGGCTAGCTATTGTTATCTGTGGCTAGCCAGTTATCTGTGGCTAGCTATTGTTATCTGTGGCTAGCTATTGTTATCTGTGGCTAGCCAGTTATCTGTGGCTAGCTATTGTTATCTGTGGCTAGCTATTGTTATCTGTGGCTAGCTATTGTTATCTGTGGCTAGCTATTGTTATCTGTGGCTAGCTATTGTTATCTGTGGCTAGCTATTGTTATCTGTGGCTAGCTATTGTTATCTGTGGCTAGCTATTGTTATCTGTGGCTAGCTATTGTTATCTGTGGCTAGCTATTGTTATCTGTGGCTAGCCAGTTATCTGTGGCTAGCTATTGTTATCTGTGGCTAGCCAGTTATCTGTGGCTAACTATTGTTATCTGTGGCTAGCTATTGTTATCTGTGGCTAGCTATTGTTATCTGTGGCTAGCCAGTTATCTGTGGCTAGCCAGTTATCTGTGGCTAGCTATTGTTATCTGTGGCTAGCTATTGTTATCTGTGGCTAGCTATTGTTATCTGTGGCTAGCTATTGTTATCTGTGGCTAGCTATTGTTATCTGTGGCTAGCTATTGTTATCTGTGGCTAGCCATTGTTATCTGTGGCTAGCCATTGTTATCTGTGGCTAGCCATTGTTATCTGTGGCTAGCTATTGTTATCTGTGGCTAGCCAGTTATCTGTGGCTAGCTATTGTTATCTGTGGCTAGCCAGTTATCTGTGGCTAGCTATTGGTATCTGTGGCTAGCTATTGTTATCTGTGGCTAGCCAGTTATCTGTGGCTAGCTATTGTTATCTGTGGCTAGCCAGTTATCTGTGGCTAGCTATTGTTATCTGTGGCTAGCCAGTTATCTGTGGCTAGCCAGTTATCTGTGGCTAGCCAGTTATCTGTGGCTAGCTATTGTTATCTGTGGCTAGCCAGTTATCTGTGGCTAGCTATTGTTATCTGTGGCTAGCTATTGTTATCTGTGGCTAGCCAGTTATCTGTGGCTAGCTATTGTTATCTGTGGCTAGCTATTGTTATCTGTGGCTAGCCAGTTATCTGTGGCTAGCCAGTTATCTGTGGCTATCTATTGTTATCTGTGGCTAGCTATTGTTATCTGTGGCTAGCTATTGTTATCTGTGGCTACTATTGTTATCTGTGGCTAGCTATTGTTATCTGTGGCTAGCCAGTTATCTGTGGCTAGCTATTGTTATCTGTGGCTAGCTATTGTTATCTGTGGCTAGCTATTGTTATCTGTGGCTAGCCAGTTATCTGTGGCTAGCTATTGTTATCTGTGGCTAGCTATTGTTATCTGTGGCTAGCTATTGTTATCTGTGGCTAGCTATTGTTATCTGTGGCTAGCTATTGTTATCTGTGGCTAGCTATTGTTATCTGTGGCTAGCCAGTTATCTGTGGCTAGCTATTGTTATCTGTGGCTAGCTATTGTTATCTGTGGCTAGCTATTGTTATCTGTGGCTAGCCAGTTATCTGTGGCTAGCTATTGTTATCTGTGGCTAGCTATTGTTATCTGTGGCTAGCTATTGTTATCTGTGGCTAGCCAGTTATCTGTGGCTAGCTATTATCTGTGGCTAGCTATTGTTATCTGTGGCTAGCTATTATCTGTGGCTAGCTATTGTTATCTGTGGCTAGCTATTGTTATCTGTGGCTAGAGGCAGCCCTACTCTACAAAACGAGTGTATTCATTAGGTGCTCATTAGGTGCTAAAACATGACTAAGTAGCGAGTGTATTCATTAGTTGCTCATTAGGTGCTAAAACATGACTAAGTAGCGTGGCCACTTAACCCTTTCACTGGTGAAATAAATACAACCTATATGAAGATATGCCTTGCTATCTCAGCAATACTTCATAAAACTCCCTAGCAAGCATATCACATGTGATAGCATTCGTATTGACCAACATTGTGGTTAGTATTTGTTGCCATAGAAACATACCACAAAACTATATTGAGGTAACTCAATTGAACTTGGTAATTCTTGTTTTGATGTGTGTTCTGCTGCCTTCATGTACGTATAAATGATATTTTTATCATTATAAGTTACAAGGAAAAGGAAAATACAAGATGCACTACTATGAATAAGCACTATGAATACTCTAATACCATAGGCAATAATGTGTTCAGGAGACTTTAAAATGAAGTGCCCTATCACAGGATTGAGGCGTTTTGAATGTGTCTTCACAACAATGACAACTTTACGCCTAGTTAGTGTGTGCCACAATTTGATATTTTGATCCGAATTATAACATTCTATAAGTGTGAATGCATATATGCATGCTAGCACAATACATGACATCACAATGAATATGAACACAACATAACAGAGAGAGAAAATGCCTGCAGAAACCAATAAATGCAACAAGCAACAACAGATTGAAGTAAAACACAAGGACACTACTACAGGGTGAAGTCTACCATGGGTGATGTTTGGGGGGGGGGGGGAGTCCTGCTTTGTGACACAAGTGGTAGGTATATACTGATTTTTTTAAATTGCTCAAATTAACATTTTTTCATGGACAATCCATGAACAAGGAAGCTAAAACAGCCTTTGCAGTTCATGCTGATAACTCACGGCACAGATAACTATAGCTAAACTCACAGTCAATGCCTTCTTGGTCAGTGTTTGCATTTTACCACGGTAAAACCTATTTAACCCAACCCAGTGGGTAAAACCTGTGTTTTAGGTATTTCGCCCAGGTTTTACCCCTATTTTACCCAGGCCCATTGATATAAAACACTTATTAGTAGCCCTGTCACAGCCCTGTCCCAGAGCCACAAGTGTCTGGGTGGTGGTGGACACCAGGGCTATTATAAAGGCAAGCAAATACCACAGGTCATCATTCACTGCTTACAGTTTAGTAAGTGTACTGCAATTACAAAAATGAGAAAGCCCAGAAACTCGTCTTCTGCCACAGGCTCCTGCGAGGACCTCAGGAGATTGACTATTAAATCTGTTTAACTTGCATATCAATTGGACTTTAATCCCATGAATCTTGTTTAAATATTTATTAAATAAAAAATATATACTCTAGTAGGCAACCTTGTCACTTGGTAAATAAATGCTGAGTGAAACACAGCTCCTGTTTTTGTCTAGTTCTTTACAGTTGCCATTTATTGAATGTCTTCCTTCCTGATTACAGAGTTAATTTCTTATAATATCTTTACAGTTTATAATAAATCTATTGTGTCTTATTTTATCCTGGGTTGTATCCATGTTATGGGTTGTATCCATGTTTGAGTAAAACCTGGGTAAAACCCGGTAAAAGTATTTAACCCAACCCGGGTTACACCCAAACCCAAACCTGCGAACTCTGTTCTTCATCGCTAAGCACTCTCATCTTCATCCAAATCATCAGCTCGAATTAGAGTGCTAGGCTTGCTTGAGGTAAGTCAGGTCAGACTACTTTGCCGAGCAATAGCAGAGCTTCAGGGTCAACACTGGTCTGGTCAAGGTATGCCTTTGCAGACATAAAAAGGTGTGGTTCACTCCCACTTTCAAAATGTGGAGGATGCCTTCTATAACGAGGTAATTCTGGTTGGCCATTATTGAACTTTTCAGCAATGGTGACACACTTGTCATAAAACCTGTCGATATTTTCATCTGTCCTGTTTCGTTTGACGAATATCTTGGCAGCATCAACAGCAGAGAGTGCTTCATGCAAAGCTATGTCTTCTTTTTGTAAAGTGAAAGAAACTTGCTCTGTTGCACTAAATAAAAAGTGACCGAGTTGGAGACCAAATAAAGTCCTGAATTTTTCCAAAAAGTGCATCAAGCCAGCAGCCTTTAAACCATATTCATCATGTGTTGTTGAATTAATTTCCTCCAATGCCTCTAACAATAGAGTGTAGTCTTTGAGAATGGCTTCTATTGCAACAGTTCTTGCTGTCCATCTGGTAGGACATAATGGCTTCAGACTAAAAGCTCCACTTGTCTCCTGTAACTTCAATGAAAAAGAGATGTTGTCGTTTCGGAGATAGACTTGCTTATTTCCTTCACTGTTTCGAAACCATCTCTGTTACAAGCAAGCTTCCTAACATCCTGTAAGCAAAGATTCAGTGAATGTGCACAACAATGCAGTGCAATTGCAGAAGGGTATTCATTTCTAAACCTTGTTGTAACACCAGATTTTCTTCCCTGCATGTTGGCAGCTCGATCATAGGCCTGTCCTCGACATAATGATAATGGGAGCATAATGATATTGGGAGGCTGCATCGAATCAGTAGATCTTTGATTACTGTGAAAAGAGTCTCTGCTCTATTGTCAGGAACCCTAAATAAGCCAATTGAATCTTCTCATACTTCATAGTCAGTATTCACCCAGCGGATGGACAAATCGAGCTGTTGACTGTTGATAACATCGGTTGCCTCATCAGCTATTACTGAGAACCATACTGGTTCAGTCTTTTTCATTTTCTTTAAAAGGGTTCGAAGTAGTGTCTGCCCTAGAATAGAAATTTGCTCATTAACTGACTGATGACTAGTGAATCGGTTTTCTTTGATCCAGTTTTTTATAGCTTCATTATTCTCACTCCAAACCAGCAGAAGCTGTGGTAAGTTACCTTCTGAATCAGTTTGGCCTCTTATAGCTATTGCTTGATGAGTAAGATATCGTATGCCTTTTAACTGCATTAGCAGTCCTTCTCTTCGGGTTTGCTGAAGTTGTTGCATGTGGCAGTTCAGCTGGCTCGCAATTGTTGGCATCCCACGAGCTATCCATTTTAATTTTGCTTCTCTATGAGTATGCGAAACTTCATGTCCTCTCTTTTCCAAGGCTTTTTTCCAATTCTGGAATCCTGATTTAGTAAAAGCACTGTCTCCCATTTTACTGAACATTGCTTGTTGCTATAACGACAAATACTTTTTTGTGTGTAATGCAAGTACTAAGCCAAGGAAACTCTTTATACCACTTTGGTTGTCTGTTTAGATACCAGTAGTGCTAGTGTTGGCTGAAAAGCTTCTACATCGCTACTACAACATTGTGACATGCACTGATTTGAAGTTTCAGCATAATTAGGGGTTGGTAAGATAGGAGTGTTTGAGTTTATCTCACTTGAATGCTGCTCTACATTTTCTGGACTTCCATGTTGAGCATCTCCTTTTTCATCACTGCCAAGGACAAAGATTCATCACAATCACTGGCTTCTGGACTATCTTCCAGTTCCTCGGTTTTATTTGCTTTTTTAGCTTTACTGGACCAACTTTTCAGTGAGGCTTGTCGCTTAGACATAATGTAGCTATCAGTAAGGGTCTACAAATCAACTTGGTATCTAGATAATAATGTAGCTGGTTATGATCATGTGATCTAGATGCTGAGCTTGCAAGTTGGTTAATTGGCATTATAATATGCACAAGTCAAGTGTCAGTGTAGGCGCCTCAGTGCACTAATGATTATGGTTAATTATAATAACATGCACAAGTCAGATATAATTATAGCCACCTCAGTGCACTAATTAAACCATGAACATCTAGTGTATGTTCTTTGCAGTCTGCCTACATAACTTGCAAAGTTCTATCTGTAATTACACAAGGCAGTTCGTGAATGATCAAACTAATCATGTTGACATTGACAAAAAATGGGGGGCTTAGCCCCCCAAGTATAAAAATTGAGGGGGCCAGTGCCCCCCTGTTTTCTCCGCCACTGTAACCCTACCCACTTAGGAGTCCTGTATTACTTTTTCTATTTATTTGGATAAGGGGGAGTTATCCTAGAATTAGATATGATCAGTTAATGTCAAAGGCTCTAATTATGCATCATTCTAATTATGCGTCAAAATTCATTTCTTTCTAAGCTCAATTTCTAATTATGCGTCTCGGATGACATCTATTTTGGTGTTTCATTTGCCTATCAAACATTTCCGTTCTAACCTCGTGATCAAATATATTGATTGCTATTTGTTGCAGGAGTGTCAAGCTTGACGACTTCACAACCCGCACGGTGAAGCAGCTACAAAAGGCTTCAGAATGCGACAATCCTCATGACAGGTCCAGTGTGGCTTCCTCTGCTCTAGCCCGATTCTGTTCTGCAATATTTGCTTCAGCAACAGAAAAGCTTGAAGCTCAGCATCGATGGCAAAGCTTGAGTCCATTGCTGTAGCTAGGGGAGGAACTGCAACAACTTCCCTTGGCCTTCCAGGTCTCCTCTTCACCACCTTAGGTTTTGGTAGCTACCTTTGGCTTCAAAGTTGATAGCAAAGAACCACTTTGGACCACACAGCCTAGTAGGCACATCTAGATTTACCTCATCACGTGCAGTGGCAGAACGTATTATTCTGAAAACGGTGTCATTTTCTGTTGTTGCGTCCTACTCACAGTGCAGTGTTCTCTCCAGGATATTGGTAAGGGATATTGGCATGTCATTGCTGGAGTAGCGGACTAATAAACCATGATGGTCTGTGTTTTGGGTCTTGTATCCATTATTGTGTTTACAGGTTGCAGGAGGTGCACTGAACTAGACATAATATTGTTACACGTCAAAGAGCTATGAGTCAATTCAGTATCATGCAACAAGCAGTGCATGATACGATTGGCATACAAATT
Organism: Cladorhizidae sp. MBARI D1340-BT2; assembly: GCA_028752905.1. Taxonomy (NCBI): domain Eukaryota; kingdom Metazoa; phylum Porifera; class Demospongiae; order Poecilosclerida; family Cladorhizidae; species Cladorhizidae sp. MBARI D1340-BT2. The sequence continues at coordinate 49,301,742 of JAQNBH010000008.1, read as the reverse complement.
ATACTGAAGCCTAAATGATCATATTATAATAGTGAATATAATTTTCTGGAAATATTTCATGGGTGAGTAACTGTTGTGTACTTTACAATAACCTTCTTATTGTATTCTCTCGACGTTTCGACTAGATGCTCTAGCCTTCATCATTGTGTATTGTTAACAATGATGATTCTGGAAGAAATGTTTTCATAAACACGAAGAGAGGAAGGGGAAAAAAGGGTACTATTTAGGTGGAAAGTGAGGGCTAAGCTACTAGGCACTGCACCATCGCCCCAAATCCAAGTCAGCACTCGCTCTTCTCATAGTTCACTAAGTTCTGCCTTGTTAGAGTCGTACGAGGCAAGTTGATCCATGTTGCTCGGCCGATGGCAACCTTCGTAGGCCTATGATTATGTTATCAGCAGAGCGAACACACTACTCCTTGCCCATCCTCCAACTCTAACATCCAGGGAAAGTTCACTTCCTTTTATTATTTATCAATGCAGTCTTCCTGTGCTGAGCTCTTCTAGGAATACCCTTGGTCTGGACTTCTACGCTTCAGTAAGTCTCACTCGCGGGACACGAGCTATTGTGGACCTAGAACTGTGCGATTTTTCACCAACAACACCCACAATATGTATAAATGGGGAATTTTATTGCACCATCAATATCTGCCGAGCCGCTTTTAAGGGGGAGGAAGCGGGAGGAGGGGGGACTAAACCATTTTTGTAGTTTAATTGTTTTACTTGTGGTTACCACTTTATAGCTCCGTAGATTCTGTAAACTTCATGGTATGGACTTGATATATAGCTCAAAAGGTAGGTCTCTCTGTGTGCTCTCTTTTGATATTAAATAGGTATAACTATAGCCAAGTTACTGGAGCTACAAGTGGGGGGACCTCAAAACCTGATTTAGCCGCATAAATGTCTCCAGATTGCCAAGTGCTAGAGAGTTGAAATTAGCACCAGTGGCTGGAGGAAGTCCCACTCTATGCAATGAGTGTTTTCATTGTGCATTTACGTGGTCAAGCGCCCGGTTGTAAAATGAATTTCGTTAAAATTCCACAAAATTTCTATTTTCCACCCGTCCGCTTGACCACGTACTTACGCTTTAATGCCTATGAAAAATATTTTTGTATCAAAAGAGAGCACACAGAGAGACCTATCTTTTGAGCTATATATCAAGTCCATACCATCAAGTTTACAAAATCTATGGCGCTATAAAGTGGTAACCACAAGTTAATATATATATATATAATTTATTGGCAGGGTTTCATTTACGGGGGGAGGGGGGGCTGTCCCCCTTGGAACCTTTTTGCCCCCCTTGGAAATTGTATTATATTGATGTTGATAAGTGCTCGACATGATGCCCCCCCTTAATATCCAGATTCCTCCAGTTGCCCCCCCCCCCTTGGACAATTTTCTAAATGAAACCCTAATTGGTATAGTCCTCCCCTTTAAAATGGTTTAGTCCCCCTGCTCTGCGGACACTGGAGCAATTTTGATAATTATTTTTCTATTAGAGCTTACATCCTAATCATGATAAAACAAATCCAACTACATAGGTAACCTATGCAGATACACAGGTGGATTACTACCAGGACTACATAGGATTACTACCAGGACTACATAGGTAACCTATGCAGATACACAAGTGGATTACTACCAGGACTACATAGATAACCTACGCAGATACACAAGTGGATTACTACCAGGACTACATAGATAACCTATGCAGATACACAGGGGGATTACTACCAGGACTACATAGGTAACCTATGCAGATACACAGGGGGATTACTACCAGGACTACATAGATAACCTATGCAGATACACAGGTGGATTACTACCAGGACTACATAGATAACCTATGCAGATACACAGGGGGATTACTACCAGGACTACATAGATAACCTATGCAGATACACAGGGGGATTACTACCAGGACTACATAGGTAACCTATGCAGATACACAGGTGGATTACTACCAGGACTACATAGGTAACCTATGCAGATACACAGGGGGATTACTACCAGGACTACATAGATAACCTATGCAGATACACAGGGGGATTACTACCAGGACTACATAGGTAACCTATGCAGATACACAGGGGGATTACTACCAGGACTACATAGATAACCTATGCAGATACACAGGGGGATTACTACCAGGACTACATAGATAACCTATGCAGATACACAGGGGGATTACTACCAGGACTACATAGATAACCTATGCAGATACACAGGTGGATTACTACCAGGACTACATAGGTAACCTACGTAGATACACAGGGGGATTACTACCAGGACTACATAGATAACCTATGCAGATACACAGGTGGATTACTACCAGGACTACATAGGTAACCTATGCAGATACACAGGGGGATTACTACCAGGACAGAACTGGTGAGCACACAAATGCCATGTAAGGAGAGCTCTGATGAGGTCTTCAGTCAGTCTTGATGTCTAACTGATATGTATACATGTATACATTCATACCTTAGTCCCTTGGCCTCCTGCTGCAGGTTCGAGCAACTTATGGCCTCTGTACTCAGAGTCACAATATTCTGGCTAGTGGTCTGGCTCCCCTTCACCAATTCCTTCTGAAGGGTCTTCACCAACAGCTGCAGACCACTCTCCGCCTGGTTCAGGTACCCTCGGCAACTCACATTCGCATGGGACAGCAACTTGGAGCTGATGTGCGACACAAACTGAGGAAGCAAGAAACAGACTGACCCAAGGAGGTTCCCAAGAGGACAAAATGGACACACGCTTGCAAGGTCACACGTCTTAGACAAGTGCATTCCAAAAACAACGATCTGTTAAAGTACTTGCTTGCCATATTTAAAACCAGAGCACACACCCTCAGAAACATTCAGCAAAACTCATAATTAATCATGCAGACAACACATTAACCCTTCGAATGCTGGATTTACACATTAACCCTTCGAGTGCTGGATTTACACATTAACCCTTCGAGTGCTGGATTTACACATTAACCCTTTGAATATTGGATTTACACATTAACCCGATTTACACATTAACCCTTTGAGTGCTGGATCTACACATTAACCCTTCGAGTGCTGGATTTACAGTCAACATTTCACCCACAGTGTTTTTGTTTCTAAATTATGTGACAAGTAAGAGGCTCACAAGTGGCAATAACCACTGTCTATGGGATAGCCTGAGTATGCTTAGGAAGGTAAGTAGCAGCCACTGTCTATGGGATAGCCTGAGTATGCTTAGGAAGGTAAGTAGCAGCCACTGTCTATGGGATAGCCTGAGTATGCTTAGGAAGGTAAGTAGCAGCCACTGTCTATGGGATAGCCTGAGTATGCTTAGGAAGGTAAGTAGCAGCCACTGTCTATGGGATAGCCTGAGTATGCTTAGGAAGGTAAGTAGCAGCCACTGTCTATGGGATAGCCTGAGTATGCTTAGGAAGGTAAGTAGCAGCCACTGTCTATGGGATAGCCTGAGTATGCTTAGGAAGGTAAGTAGCAGCCACTGTCTATGGGATAGCCTGAGTATGCTTAGGAAGGTAAGTAGCAGCCACTGTCTATGGGATAGCCTGAGTATGCTTAGGAAGGTAAGTAGCAGCCACTGTCTATGGGATAGCCTGAGTATGCTTAGGAAGGTAAGTAGCAGCCACTGTCTATGGGATAGCCTGAGTATGCTTAGGAAGGTAAGTAGCAGCCACTGTCTATGGGATAGCCTGAGTATGCTTAGGAAGGTAAGCAGCAGCCACTGTCTATGGGATAGCCTGAGTATGCTTAGGGAGGTAAGTAGCAGCCACTGTCTGTGTGATAGCCTGAGTATGTTTAGGAAGGTAAGTAGCAGCCACCGTCTATGGGATAGCCCGAGTATTCTTAGGAAGGTAAGTAGTAGCAACACTGTCTATGGGATAGCCTGAGTATGCTTAGGAAGGTAAGTAGCAGCCACTGTCTATGGGATAGCCCGAGTATGCTTAGGAAGGTAAGTAGCAACCACTGTCTATGGGATAGCCCGAGTATGCTTAGGAAGGTAAGTAGCAGCCACTGTCTATGGGATAGCCTGAGTATGCTTAGGGAGGTAAGTAGCAGCCACTGTCTATGGGATAGCCTGAGTATGCTTAGGAAGGTAAGTAGCAGCCACTGTCTATGGGATAGCCTGAGTATGCTTAGGAAGGTAAGTAGCAGCCACTGTCTATGGGATAGCCTGAGTATGCTTAGGAAGGTAAGTAGCAGCCACTGTCTATGGGATAGCCTGAGTATGCTTAGGAAGGTAAGTAGCAGCCACTGTCTATGGGATAGCCTGAGTATGCTTAGGAAGGTAAGTAGCAGCCACTGTCTATGGGATAGCCTGAGTATGCTTAGGAAGGTAAGTAGCAGCCACTGTCTATGGGATAGCCTGAGTATGCTTAGGAAGGTAAGTAGCAGCCACTGTCTATGGGATAGCCTGAGTATGCTTAGGAAGGTAAGTAGCAGCCACTGTCTATGGGATAGCCTGAGTATGCTTAGGAAGGTAAGTAGCAGCCACTGTCTATGGGATAGCCTGAGTATGCTTAGGAAGGTAAGTAGCAGCCACTGTCTATGGGATAGCCTGCGTATGCTTAGGGAGGTAAGTAGCAGCCACTGTCTATGGGATAGCCTGAGTATGCTTAGGAAGGTAAGCAGCAGCCACTGTCTATGGGATAGCCTGAGTATGCTTAGGGAGGTAAGTAGCAGCCACTGTCTGTGTGATAGCCTGAGTATGTTTAGGAAGGTAAGTAGCAGCCACCGTCTATGGGATAGCCCGAGTATTCTTAGGAAGGTAAGTAGTAGCAACACTGTCTATGGGATAGCCTGAGTATGCTTAGGAAGGTAAGTAGCAGCCACTGTCTATGGGATAGCCCGAGTATGCTTAGGAAGGTAAGTAGCAACCACTGTCTATGGGATAGCCCGAGTATGCTTAGGAAGGTAAGTAGCAGCCACTGTCTATGGGATAGCCTGAGTATGCTTAGGGAGGTAAGTAGCAGCCACTGTCTATGGGATAGCCTGAGTATGCTTAGGAAGGTAAGTAGCAGCCACTGTCTATGGGATAGCCTGAGTATGCTTAGGGAGGTAAGTAGCAGCCACTGTCTATGGGATAGCCTGAGTATGCTTAGGAAGGTAAGTAGCAGCCACTGTCTATGGGATAGCCTGAGTATGCTTAGGAAGGTAAGTAGCAGCTACTGTCTATGGGATAGCCTGAGTATGCTTAGGAAGGTAAGTAGCAGCTACTGTCTATGGGATAGCCTGAGTATGCTTAGGGAGGTAAGTAGCAGCCACTGTCTATGGGATAGCCTGAGTATGCTTAACACTTTACACGGCGGCAATTGGAAACGTCACAATCATTGTACGTGCGTTATACTCAACCGGAAGTAGTCACCTGGGTGCGGCATTGTTTAAAAAAAAATTGTCGATCGCATGGGGAAGAAACGGTCTGTTGTTAGTTGCTCCTACGGCATATTTACTACTCCAAAATTGACCAAACAACAGAGACAGGTCCAGGGAACATTGGTTATCTCAGCAAACTGTAAGTATTCGATAGCCAGTTTAAAAAAACCCATCGTATTGACGCTATTGTTATACCTTTGCTTAGAAACTAGTCATGGTAGCTTCTACGCTATTTTTGTATGTTAGTCAGCTGCTTAGACTATGCTAGATTTGTCTGTATGCTGTGTGGTAGCTATAGGATTGGCAATTTAGGTTGGTGGGAGCTATTTTTGTTACATTGTGTACTAAAACTTACCTGGATATATAGCTATCTAGCTAGAACAAGATTGTCAGCAGCAAAAATCCATTTGAATACCTTGCTAGATCAAGTACAATGTTTTATAAGAAGATAAATGAATAACAATAATTATAGTCATTGAATAACAATATAGTCATGAGTTCACTGTGTTGCTCTTGGTTTCTTCAGGATCTTGGCTGTGTGGTACTCTTTGAAGCACTCTTCTGGATGTAGAGGTGGGTGGTCAGAGCAAGTCTGACAGTAGTACACTGAGCCTGAGCGAACCGTAAGTGGCCTGTTTACGATCAGAATTTATGTATTAATATTTGTTTCACGCACTACTAGGTCAAAAACCTTGTCTGCAAAGAACAGGTGAAGAAATATCCTTGGGCTCAACATCATCATCTGGCAAATTTGAACCAGGAGTTTCTACGCTCGGTGGGGCTGTCAACTTCTTTGCACCTGACAAGCCCACTTGAAGAATTTCCACTCGTATGGCCAGTTTCCACATCCATTTCCCCATCAGTCTCATCTACACTACTGCTGCCATTAGCATCTTCCATTTCTTCAGGGGCCGGCCATTCTTCCACATAATATAGTTCATCTTCTTCCAATATCATCTAGTTCATTTCTTCCACATCATCCAGTTCACTGTCACTTTCAAAGTCATTCTCAATATCAGAAAGAGCCTCCAATACTGCCTGCAGATCCATATTTGTGTTTGTTTTGGATAAAAATACACACCATGTTTCTTATTTGCATCTGGCAATGAACCACGAAATAAAACGCCTGGTTTTTTAGTTTTTTATGTTATTCATGGAGATGGTGATGCATTCCCAAGTTTGATTATAAACCCATCAACCTTACCTAGTAAGTACAGACTATAAAACAGACAATCCACGGAGCTATGCAACAAGAAATATCATGTCACAGATGCTGTGACACATGCACTGCCAGCGGTAAATTGCTTGTCACGGATGCTGTGACACACGCACCCGTGGGGTGGATTGTAGTGTCACAAACGCCGTGACAAACGCAGTGTAAGAGTTAAGAAGGTAAGTAGCAGCCACTGTCTTTGGGGTAGACTGAGTATGCTTAGGGAGGGTTAAATTGTGGTTGCTAAGCAACACACCACAAGAACTTAAATAATGTAGTCAGGTGTGAAGGGTTTCCATTTTTGCTATTTTTAGTTTTTAGAATTGATCACAAATCGTTATTGTTGTGAGTTCAATGCAATGTACGTGAAACATGGTGACCACAAAGTGTATTACCACTAATTCACCACAAAGCGTACTACCTCTAATTCACAACAATGTGTACTCGCTCTAACTCACAACAATGTGTACTACCTCTAATTCACAACAATTGTACTAGCTCTAATTCACAACAATGTATACTCGCTCTAATTCACAACAATGTGCATTAGCTCTAATTCACAACATTGTGCATTAGCTCTAATTCACAACAATGTGTACTAGCTCTAATTCACAACAATGTGCACCAGCTCTAATTCACAACAATGTGTACTAGCTCTAATTCACAACAATGTACATTAGCTCTAATTCACAACATTGTGTACTCTCTCTAACTCACAACAATGTGTACTAGCTCTAATTCACAACAATGTATACTCGCTCTAATTCACAACAATGTGCATTAGCTCTAATTCACAACAATGTGTACTAGCTCTAATTCACAACAATGTGTACTAGCTCTAATTCACAACAATGTACATAAGCTCTAATTCACAACAATGTGTACTAGCTCTAATTCACAACAATGTGTACTCACTCTAATTTACAACAATGTGTATTAGCTCTAATTCACAACAATGTGTACTCACTCTAATTCACAAGTGTGTACGCACTGTAATTCACAACAATGTGCATTAGCTCTAATTCACAACAGTGTGTACTAGCTCTAATTCACAACAATGTGTACTAGCTCTAATTCACAACAATGTGCATTAGCTCTAATTCACAACAATGTGTACTAGCTCTCATTCACAACAATATCTCATTCACAACAATGTGCATTAGCTCTAATTCACAACAATGTGCATTAGCTCTAATTCACAACAATGTGTACTAGCTCTAATTCACAACAATGTGTACTAGCTCTCATTCACAACAATGTGCATTAGCTCTAATTCACAACAATGTGTACTAGCTCTAATTCACAACAATGTGTACTCGCTCTAATTCACAACAATGTGTACTCGCTCTAATTCACAATGTGTACTAGCTCTAATTCATGTCTTGTGTTTTAGCACTTCTCTGACTAGCAACTGCGACTAACCTAATAGTGCAAAAAGAATCCACAATTGGCGTGTAAACGAGGAGCTTCCTGCTAACGGTGACTTTGAAGTTGTCGCATACACACACAAACATAATGACTCCACCCACCCTAATTAGCTACTTGGTGTGAGCTTCCTGCTAACGGTGACTTTGAAGTTGTCGCATACACACACAAACATAATGACTCCACCCACCCTAATTAGCTACTTGGTGTACTATACTGTTGTACCCACCTGGTCCTGGTATGCTGTCTTGGGGTCAAAGGTGCTCCACTTCCAGATGTAGAGGCTTCCGAAGGCAGCCATTGGAACCAGCCACACCTGCCAACTAAAGAGGCGTGGCAACTGGTGAAGTGGAAAGAGAAGAGAAGAAGGATAAATGACACTCTGAGGGTGGTACTAGAGGAGAGGTCACTAATTAACTCGTATTACATGGGGTGCTAAGCAGCATAACGGCCATATATAGGCGGCTCAGCCATCTGTGAAAGTGGTCCAACCATTATGGTCACATGACAGGGGTTCTGATTGGTTTGTTAGCTCATTGGTGTACCATATGCAAGATTGTGCTGGGAGATCTTGTCTTGACAAAGCTGTAGGCTCCTTGCCTTCATGGCAGACCTAGTCCAAGCACTGCAGGAAGCAGTGGCTGCGGCTACAAAAGCTGGCAATAGGCAGCAGCTCCAGAGCTCCACCAGCACCTCTGCACTGTAACATTGAGCCCACTACATGAAGTAGACAATGCTCTCTCCAGTTTAGCGATGCTCCAGCATCTCTTCCTCCCTTAGACAAACCATGAAGGGCTGCCTGACAATGAGTTCTCAGCAGCAAGCTCACACAGAGACTCGGTGCTAACAATATCCATCCATGATGTCCACTCTCCATATGTCCACAAACATGCCCTGCTGATGACGATATATATACAGATGACATACAGGTTATATGCATTGTTGCAAATCTTATGACCTTTTCATCGGTTCATATATACTGATGGGGCTATGCAGGGGGAGCCCTCCAAGTTCTAAGCTGCCCAGGAAGATTTCATTGTTCACAGCATATTCAGTGAGAGCCTTAAAATAACTACCCATAAGATTAGTTGGAGGGTAAGCCTATACTCTCATAGAATGCCAGGGCAATGGGGTTAGTGCCAGCCTCCCAAGGTTTAATCACTGGAGAGTGAAGCTTAACGAGCTCATCATCGTTTTAATTACTAGCTAGGGATAGTGTTTGGAGCCACTTCAGGGCTGCTGCCTTACCATTACAGCTCCTCCGAGGAGAATGCAGGGGATCACATACTCTGTAGGCAGTAGAGAGCCGACTAGCTGGAGCCGAGCATAGGCACGGCCAAACACCGAATCCAAGTTCAAAGTTTTCTGTCATAAACACAGCATGACCACAGACATGTAACACCAATTCACAACTATGTCCATATAGTCACAGCCACACCCACTTACCCGTCTGTGCATCGGGAGGCCGAGGGAGCGGAGGAAGTTAAAGCGAGTGTCGGGAACGAAGTCCAGGCAGAGGTCAGCACACTTGAAGGCGAGCAAGAGAGGAGGGGCACCAATCAGCTGGTGGAAGTATTGAATGTTCTCCTCCGGCAGAGCCAACAGACACCGATAGTTTACTAGTGTGTGTCGGTGTGTGTGTGTGTGTGTGTGTGAGAGAGAGAGGTTATATAAGGGCATGGGTGGTGAGAAATGGAAGACAAGATACACACCTTTTTTGGCAGGCATGAAGTCTCGCACAGGAAAATACATCCCGACTAAAGGCTGATTCATAAGATGCAAATGCTCAAGCGTTGTGACGCGTCGTTTTTAAAAAATATTGTGAACACAAAATCGCGCTGCATCGCATCGCTTGAATAGAATCGAGTTCTATTTGAGTGGCATTGAGACCTTCGATTGCATCCTGGTGTGCATTTATTTGAGTTTTTCGTCATTCTGGTGTGCTTTATTTTGATTTTTCAGTAAAAGCTGGAGATTTCAAATCTGAACGGACAACGAAAAGCTTATCGAAGCAGTGAGAACTTTCCCTAGTATATGGGATGCGCGAATGAGATGACCGCTGGCTTCTGTTAATTAATGGGCGGGGTTCTGGTTGGGTGAAAGTCCAAGTTTGCTCAAGTGGCGACTCCGTATTGTGAACAGCTAGAAATGATGCGACACGATGCAATGCGACGTCCTAGCAGCATATTGTGAACTAGCCTTAATAAAGCCATGACTCTCAAATGAATAAATGAATTGATGGCCATGTCCGTGCTTATTGCAGTGAGGGTGGTCACATAGCAAGCGCCAGTATTACAATGTTGAATGAACACAAGTAAGTTTGGCAGTAAGGATGAGTTACCCAGACTTTAACGAGAGTCAGATTAAGTGAAGGTTAAAGGTTGACATTCATCATTTAAAATCGTCAATGCCACTTCACTAGTTACAACCCTGTTGGCTTGACTAGTGAGACCCAAATCATGAATCACCTCATGGATATAACCAATTATTGAGAATGTCATTGTAATTTTGTGAGAGTTGGTTGGTGACCCTTTACCATTTTAAATCAATTAAGGAGTACAACTATAAATGTCAACTTGAAGAGTAGTAAAATGTTATCTTTCAAGTTAAAACAAGTCACTTCAATCCTCTCTCACAGAACTCAGCTCTTTATATGCCCTAGCTAATCAGAAATGCTATAAGTTCCTATACAATACACAACCTATCAATTGCTGCAGTAGTAAAACAGAACCAGGAACAGTTGCAGCTCCTCATTAATCCTCCGCCAGTTACAACAGGAGCAAAAAGGGGCAAGAACTAAGACGGGAACATGGAGGCATTGTTACGGGGAGGTGACAGGCCTTCACACTCTAGTGAGAGGTTGTCCAACTGGTTATGAGTTGTCCAACTGGTTATGGTCTACATGGGCACAGTCTCGTTGGTTTTTTGACAAGCCAATCCAATATTTGTTTATATATTTTATAATCTATCTTGTTATTAGGTTGTTGTTGCTATATTAGGTTATTGTTGTTGTTATTGGGTTATTATTATTACTATGTTATTATTAGGTTGTTGTTATTATTAGGTTGTTGTTATTATTAAGTTGTTGTTATTATTAAGTTGTTATTATTAGGTTGTTGTTGTTATTATTATGTTATTATTATTATTATTGTGTTGTTATTATGTTGCTGCTGTTATTAGGTTATTGTTATTATTAGGTTGTTGTTGTTATTATTATGTTGTTGTTATTAGGTTGTTGTTATTATGTTGTTGTTATTATGTTGTTGCTGTTGTTATTAGGTTGTTGTTGTTTTGCTTTGATTGATTCTAATAGTGATTGATTCTAATAGTGGAGGGTTGGGTCATGTGGAGAGCCACACCTATATATTCTAGGTCATCACATTGAAGTGGGTGTGGTCGACTTACAGGCAACAGCTGCCCGGACTTGCAGTGGGCGTGACCTTATGCTGAGCCATCCACTTTCACAGAAATGCCACACCTTCTAGGCTCTCATTGGCTACTCCTGAGATGGCTGCCCCTCAGCCATTCTGTCCCAGTCATACTAAGATATTGATGACTGCACGTGCTTCATAACACAGAGCACGTCAGCCTACGGTGTCATTCTAGGTGGGGGAGGGGGGAGGGGTCATGTTGTACTTATTCCACTGAGGGTACATTGTGCAAGGTATTTAAGGGTGTGGTCAACTTGAGGATGTATGTATATTACAATAAGAATGCAAGGCGTTGAGTGGCGAGCGGAGGTGCGATGGGGAGGGGCAAACCAACACGCAAGATCAACATCACGAGTGCGATATCCTGGTCAAGCTAAACGGCATTGCTCTAGCCATCGTCCCCACTGGCATGGCTGTGCACCAAGACAGTCAACATGAATGGATTGTGATCCCCCCCCCCCCCCCCCCCCAAGCAGGCAGCTGCGAGTTTCCATAGATAAGAACTGGCAAAATGTTGAAAAGAGAGCCGCTCTGATTGACTGTAATGATCATTTCCAGTTTAGTAACCAGTTCTATTTAAGGTAGCAACAAGTTCTATTTAATGTAGCAACAAGTTCTATTTAAGATAGCAACAAGTTCTATTTAAGATAGCAACAAGTTCTATTTAAGATAGCAACAAGTTCTATTAAGGTAGCAACAAGTTCTATTTAATGTAGCAACAAGTTCTATTTAAGATAGCAACAAGTTCTATTTAAGGTAGCAACAAGTTCTATTTAAGATAGCAATAAGTTCTATTTAATGTAGCAACAAGTTCTATTTAATGTAGCAACGAGTTCTATTTAATGTAGCAACAAGTTCTATTTAATGTAGCAACAAGTTCTATTTAAGATAGCAACAAGTTCTATTTAATGTAGCAACAAGTTCTATTTAAGATAGCAACAAGTTCTATTTAATGTAGCAACAAGTTCCATTTAAGGTAGCAATAAGTTCTATTTAACCGTCTCACCGCCGTATCCGCCATATGGCGGAGTTGTAAATGACCGCGACAAAAACAAATATATAAAATCGTTCGTTTTAGCTACGCATGTGCTAAATATACCTGGGCATGTCCCTTGCTTAGCTAGAGCTGGAATTAAAATAGCTGAGGTATAGTGCCTAGGTAACCAAGGTATTCGTGACGTCAAACTCAGCTGATCGATAAAAAAATGGCTTCTAGACTAAATGTGGACGATGTTTTGGCAATGCTGGATGACGACGAATTCGGTCTGTCTGAGGTTGAAAGCAGTGATGAGGAAGGAGAAGGGATATTTGCCTACCACGGAGAACAGACTAGAGATCCTGAAGAGCTAGCAACTCTGAATGACATCGTAGATTCAGAACCTGTTTTTTGCCAGTCCAGAGATAGTAGCGCTGATTTGCGTAGGGATCCAGGTCTTGAGACTGACGATGGTGAAGAACAGGAACAAGATGTACCAGGAAAATAAATAGCCATATACATGTAAGATCCTTTAGCATTACTGCTTTTTTTCTGACTTGTATAAAAAATAGCATTTACCTGGGTACTTCGCAGGTACTAGCTATCCATCTATATAGCTATAATAATATAAAGCTAGTAGGTAGTTAGTTAGCTATGGTTTCTAATTATCTGCCCTAGTAAAATATGACACTGTCATTTTATTATATTTACATCATGATGTAATCTACAGTTATCTGTCCATATTCTGCCTAAAAATACAAATCAAAACAAACAATCAAATGGTATAATGATATTCATCATATGTGGTCAGTTGCTAGGCAACCTACAGTTGACCACAATGTTTGTCAACACCAATGCTATAACATCAACCATGGTTGCTAGGGACATTTGTGCACTCCTGGTTGAATATAAAATATTATGTAAAATAACGTCACTATTTTTAAAAAGTGTGGTGTAAATCCAGCGGTGGAAGGGTTTTAATGTAGCAACAAGTTCTATTTAAGATAGCAACAAGTTCTATTTAATGTAGCAACAAGTTCTATTTAAGATAGCAATAAGTTCTATTTAATGTAGCAACAAGTTCTATTTAAGGTAGCAATAAGTTCTATTTAATGTAGCAACAAGTTCTATTTAAGATAGCAACAAGTTCTATTTAATGTAGCAACAAGTTCTATTTAAGATAGCAATAAGTTCTATTTAATGTAGCAACAAGTTCTATTTAAGGTAGCAATAAGTTCTATTTAATGTAGCAACAAGTTCTATTTAAGATAGCAACAAGTTCTATTTAATGTAGCAACAAGTTCTATTTAATGTAGCAACAAGTTCTATTTAAGATAGCAACAAGTTCTATTTAAGGTAGCAACAAGTTCTATTTAAGGTAGCAACAAGTTCTATTTAAGGTAGCAACAAGTTCTATTTAATGTATCAACAAGTTCTATTAAGGTAGCAATAAGTTCTATTTAAGATAGCAACAAGTTCTATTTAAGATAGCAACAAGTTCTATTTAATGTAGCAACAAGTTCTATTTAAGGTAGCTACAAGTTCTATTTAATGTAGCAACAAGTTCTATTTAATGTAGCAACAAGTTCTATTTAAGATAGCAACAAGTTCTATTTAAGATAGCAACAAGTTCTATTTAAGGTAGCTACAAGTTCTATTTAAGATAGCAATAAGTTCCATTTAAGATAGGATCACACCTCCATAGAGCACGCTGATGAATCGTAAGAATGAATTACGTCTTCTTTCCTGTCAGCTATTAACAATTCGGACCATTCTCACTTGCCTGTGTAGCCAATTTTCTCTCCTCGACCTTTGAACCTGCTGATGTCTTCTTGATACACGATGACGCCCATTCCCAGTTAAGGCGGAGGACCTGTTCCTTTTTTACGGGCGAAGGTACAGGAATCCATACACGGATACGCCATGCACGACAACACCAACTTCACCATCCAACTCCCCACCGATGCTACTCTCACAGACAAGTACTCCCATGTTATTATTTGAGTGAACAGTTGAACACCACATCATGGACACCACACAGGGACACCACACAGGGACACCACACAGGGACACCTCACAGGGACACCTCACAGGGACACCACACAGGGACACCTCACAGGGACACCTCACAGGGACACCACACAGGGACACCACACAGGGACACCACACAGAGACACCACACAGGGACACCTCACAGGGACACCTCACAGGGACACCTCACAGGGACACCACACAGGGACACCACACAGGGACACCACACAGGGACACCACACAGGGACACCACACAGGGACACCACACAGGGACACCACACAGGGACACCACACAGGGACACCACACAGGGACACCACACAGGGACACCTCACAGGGACACCTCGCAGGGACACCTCACAGGGACACCACACAGGGACACCTCACAGGGACACCTCACAGGGACACCTCACAGGGACACCTCACAGGGACACCTCACAGGGACACCTCACAGGGACACCACACAGGGACACCACACAGGGACACCACACAGGGACACCTCACAGGGACACCACACAGGGACACCACACAGGGACACCACACAGGGACACCACACAGGGACACCACACAGGGACACCACACAGGGACACCACACAGGGACACCACACAGGGACACCACACAGGGACACCACACAGGGACACCACACAGGGACACCACACAGGGACACCACACAGGGACACCTCACAGGGACACCTCACAGGGACACCACACAGGGACACCACACAGGGACACCTCACAGGGACACCACACAGGGACACCAAACAGGGACACCTCACAGGGACACCTCACAGGGACACCTCACAGGGACACCTCACAGGGACACCTCACAGGGACACCTCACAGGGACACCTCACAGGGACACCTCACAGGGACACCACACAGGGACACCACACAGGGACACCTCACAGGGACACCTCACAGGGACACCACACAGGGACACCTCACAGGGACACCTCACAGGGACACCACACAGGGACACCACACAGGGACACCACACCGGGACACCACACAGGGACACCTCACAGGGACACCACACAGGGACACCACACAGGGACACCACACAGGGACACCACACAGGGACACCACACAGGGACACCACACAGGGACACCACACAGGGACACCACACAGGGACACCACACAGGGACACCACACAGGGACACCACACAGGGACACCTCACAGGGACACCACACAGGGACACCACACAGGGACACCTCACAGGGACACCACACAGGGACACCACACAGGGACACCTCACAGGGACACCTCACAGGGACACCACACAGGGACAGCACAACAGAGACGGCACAACAAGCGTGGAGGGAATATTCACACCCAGCATGCTCCACAGCATCAGACTGCCCAGGCTAGAAGGGAGACTTACTGATGAGCCTAGCCTGTTCACACCCAACATGCTCCACAGCATCAGACTGCCTAGGCTAGAAGGGAGACTTACTGATGAGCCTGTTCTTGGTTTGCTCGTACTCTCTGGCTAGAGTGTTGGCACAAAGCTGCTCCGTATCTTGGCTCATCTGCTTGTCCAGGTACTCACACAGACACTGCTGGTATGTGGCCATCTCCTCCAGCACGTACTCAGACTCTCTGAATGCCCTCACCAATGCTGGAAGTTTCTTCTCCATCTCTGACACTGCTTCCTGTACCTTCTGCTCCAGAGCATTCACTGTCCCCTCAACTTGCTGCTGGCAACTCTGGGAGAGCTTCAGGCCATCACTCTTCAACATGTCGCTCCTCTTCATCAACGCTTGTCGCTCCTTCAGCAACTTCTCACTAAGTGAGTGTGCATGTGTGAGTGTGCATGTGTGTGTGGGTGCATGCGATCATGTGTGAGATGGTGTCTCTTTGAGGTACGATCGATAGTGTGTGTCCTCATAGAGCTATTGTCAACCTGCCTCAACCCAGTATGGTGTTGGTCCAGTGTGTGTGTCCCCATAGAGCTATTGTCAACCTACTTCAAACTGCCTAACTGAGTAGCTGCTCCATGACTACCTAGCTAGAGAGTAGCTCAAGGAGTGACACTAAATAACTACCTACAGTATCAGTATCTAAATAACTATCTACAGTATCAGTATCTAAATAACTACCTACAGTATCAGTATCTAAATAACTATCTACAGTATCAGTATCTAAATAACTACCTACAGTATCAGTATCTAAATAACTATCTACAGTATCAGTATCTAAATAACTATCTACAGTATCAATATCTAAATAACTATCTACAGTATCAGTATCTAAATAACTATCTACAGTATCAGTATCTAAATAACTACCTACAGTATCAGTATCTAAATAACTATCTACAGTATCAGTATCTAAATAACTACCTACAGTATCAGTATCTAAATAACTATCTACAGTATCAGTATCTAAATAACTACCTACAGTATCAGTATCTAAATAACTATCTACAGTATCAGTATCTAAATAACTACCTACAGTATCAGTATCTAAATAACTATCTACAGTATCAGTATCTAAATAACTATCTACAGTATCAATATCTAAATAACTATCTACAGTATCAGTATCTAAATAACTATCTACAGTATCAGTATCTAAATAACTACCTACAGTATCAGTATCTAAATAACTATCTACAGTATCAGTATCTAAATAACTACCTACAGTATCAGTATCTAAATAACTATCTACAGTATCAGTATCTAAATAACTACCTACAGTATCAGTATCTAAATAACTATCTACAGTATCAGTATCTAAATAACTATCTACAGTATCAGTATCTAAATAACTATCTACAGTATCAGTATCTAAATAACTATCTACAGTATCAGTATCTAAATAACGTGATAAAAATGCAAACCTCAAGTCTCAGCTAAGACTCCACCCACACAGCCACGGGTTCGAGCTGTTTGTAGTGCAAAACATTTCTGTGTCTTGAACACTTTGCCAGGTAAAAACCAGATTATTTAAAACCATGCATTTGTCTTCAAGATCATTCTCTGCTTCTATCATCCCCCCACTCTAGAATTAGAATGCCAAAACAATTCTACTACCAGAACACTCGCGTACCTTATGAATTAAAAACACAAAAATGGTAATAAAAGGTCATCAGGTACTAAACTTAATGGGTGCATGCAATAACGGGGCAGGGTTTCATTTAGGGGGGGGGGGAACCTTTTTGCCCCCCCCCCCACCCTTGGAAATTGTATTATTAAAATTCATTAGAAACTTTGTCACATCTTTAACCATCATGCCCCCCGCCCCCCCTTAATATCCAGATTCCTCCAGTTGCCCCTATTGGACAATTTTCTAAATGAAACCCTGCGAGCCGCGAGCTAGTGGGGGGTGCATGTGTGTGTGTGACTCACCACAGTGGTAAACATGGTGAAGAATAACCACTGCGATGACTGGTTAGTTATAAACTTGCCCTGAAGGAAGCTGCTATAGAGTATACATTTAGTTTGCCCTGAAGGAAGCTGCTATAGAGTATACATTTAGTTTGCCCTGAAGGAAGCTGCTATAGAGTATAGTTTGCCCTGAAGGAAGCTGCTATATAGAGTATAGTTTGCCCTGAAGGAAGCTGCTATATAGAGTATAGTTTGCCCTGAAGGAAGCTGCTATAGAGTATAGTTTGCCCTGAAGGAAGCTGCTATAGAGTATACATTTTTAGTTTGCCCTGAAGGAAGCTGCTATAGAGTATAGTTTGCCCTGAAGGAAGCTGCTATAGAGTATAGTTTGCCCTGAAGGAAGCTGCTATAGAGTATAGTTTGCCCTGAAGGAAGCTGCTATAGAGTATAGTTTGCCCTGAAGGAAGCTGCTATAGAGTATAGTTTGCCCTGAAGAAGCTGCTATAGAGTATAGTTTGCCCTGAAGGAAGCTGCTATAGAGTATAGTTTTCCCTGAAGGAAGCTGCTATAGAGTATAGTTTGCCCTGAAGGAAGCTGCTATAGAGTATAGTTCTGCCTGAAGGAAGCTGCTATAGAGTATAGTTTGCCCTGAAGGAAGCTGCTATAGAGTATAGTTTGCCCTGAAGGAAGCTGCTATACAGTATAGTTTTATAAGAGAAGAAAGAAAATGATCGTTTAATACTACAATTTTAAATTTTAAGAGGTAAAGGGTCTTCTAAACATTTGCGGTCGACTTCCTTCCTTTCGACTTCCTTCCTTTCTTGACAAGCCGTCAATAGATTTCTTTTGGGGTTTTTTTTGAAAATTGTCCTGTTTCCTTTTTGTAGTGGTTGTTGCTTCATCTCTCTATATATTGTTATAGAGCAGCTTCCTTCGGGAGGTTGTCAGGATCACTCCAGACCTAACCAGTCCTAGCTGGTGTTGGTACGCAACACACACACACACACACACACACATGCGCCCACAGAGATAGATATGTACATGGATGATGAAAAGTAGTGACCTGTTGTCGTTGTGAAAGGTCTGTGCTGGCTAGCTTCTGTCACGAGGTTAAGGCTGTCGCCAAACATGCTGCAACTGCTGACTCAGCTCTGCTAGGCTCAATATTGAACACAAGCACACTTATTGTGTTTATTATGTTGTCAATCCTTACCAAATGTTTGTGTTTTACTAAACCAGATTAGTCACTGAAATCCAGTGCAACACTTTGGGGCTTCTGCCAGGGGTGTATTTAGGGGGGGGGCGGGGGGGGGCAATCCGCCCCCCCTTGTATCATTCTCGCCCCCCCCCCCTTGAAATTAGACACCACCCTTATACATTACATACACCATCATTGTATCATTCTCGCCCCCCCTTATTTTTCCATATCTGAAGTTCGCCCCCCCTTGGCAAAATTTCTGTATACAACCCTGCTTCTGCTAATGTAATTGCTTAGGAATGGACATATAAGTATGTGTGGAGAGGGGATAAGTGGAGATGAGATGAGAGATAAAAGAGAGATACAGATCCTCGAACACAAATTTCACTATCTTAATGTTTTTTGGTGCTGGTTGACAGCCTCAGACTCAAGGTATGCAGCAAGTGTTTGACAAGCTAAAAGTGGCCAAATCTACCCTTCAAAAGAACATGTCAATGCAAGGTTTAGACTTTAGAGGGAGATTTGCTTTCTTTTGAGTTTTTGGTGCCACCATCGTCACGCACACTATTTCTCACCCTCACCAGCACCATCTCACCCTCACCTTCACTACTTCTCACCCTCACAGCACTATTTCTCACCCTCACCAGCACTATTTCTCACCCTCACCAGCACTATTTCTCACCCTCACCTGCACTATTTCTCATCCTCACCAGCACCATTTCTCACCCTACCCTCACTATTTCTCACCCGCACCAGCACTATTTCTCACCCTCACCAGCACTATTTCTCACCCTCACCAGCACTATTTCTCACCCTCACCAGCACTATTTCTCACCCTCACCAGCACTATTTCTCACCCTCACCAGCACTACTTCTCACCCTCACCTGCACTATTTCTCATCCTCACCAGCACCATTTCTCACCCTACCCTCACTATTTCTCACCCGCACCAGCATTATTTCTCACCCTCACCAGCACTATTTCTCACCCTCACCAGCACTATTTCTCACCCTCACCTGCACTATTTCTCACCCTCACCAGCACTATTTCTCACCCTCACCGGCACTACTTCTCACCCTCACCTGCACTATTTCTCATCCTCACCAGCACCATTTCTCACCCTACCCTCACTATTTCTCACCCGCACCAGCACTATTTCTCACCCTCACCAGCACTATTTCTCACCCTCACCAGCACTATTTCTCACCCTCACCTGCACTATTTCTCACCCTCACCAGCACTATTTCTCACCTCACCTTCACTATTTCTGACCAATTTGGGCCATAAACGTTAATTAGAGAAGTCTTTGCATTTTAAAATAATGCACACCAATATTATAACTCTTTAAAAAATGTACCATATTTGGTGTACGTCACCTTCTCAACAAATTGTATTCACTCGACGTTTCGACTAGATGCTCTATCATTCACCATTATTTCTGATGAAGGCTAGAGCATCTACACCAGAGTCCCTCAACAAACCAGGCATGGTCCTCGTACCTATGTGTACATATATATATATATATATATATACATACAGGCATGTGTACACACTAGTAATAAACACGTTTAGACACCAGAGTCCCTCAACAAAACCAGGCATGGTCCACGTACCTATGTGTACATATAGAGGGTGGGGTGAGATAGTGAAGATTAGGTGAGAAATAGTGAGGATGGTGTGAGAAATAGTGAAGGTGGGGTGAGAAATAGTGAAGGTGAGGGTGAGAAATAGTGCTGGTGAGGGTGAGAAATAGTGCTGGTGAGGGTGAGAAATAGTGCTGTGAGGGTGTCACCTAATCTTCACTATTTCTCACCCCATCCTCACTATTTCTCACACCATCCTCACTATCTCACACCATCCTCACTATTTCTCAACTCATCCTACTATTTCTCACACCATCCTCACTATTTCTCACACCATCCTCGCTATTTCTCACACCATCCTCACTATTTCTCACACCATCCTCACTATTTCTCACCCCACCCTCACTATTTCTCAACTCATCTTCACTATTTCTCACCTCATCCTCACTATTTCTCACACCATCCTCACTATTTCTCACCCCACCCTCACTATTTCTCACCCCACCCTCACTATTTCTCAACTCATCTTCACTATTTCTCACCTCATCCTCACTATTTCTCACCCCACCCTCACTATTTCTCAACTCATCTTCACTATTTCTCACCTGCACCCACACTATCTAGTAATCTAGTACCTCTCAGTCTCGAGCCTTTGTACTTCCTGGGCCAAGATTTGTTCTAGCTCATGTACGATGTTCAAGCCTTTCTTATAGTGCTGCAGAAACTTAGTGAGGATGGCAGTGCTGGAGATACACTGCTTCACCGACTCCTCAAACTTCTCAAATGCCATGAGGCGAACCCTCCAGCCATGGGCCAGGCCATGTCCTGTGTCTTCCAACATTGTCCCTGGCTGTAGCTTGGTGCGAATATGCAATACCTCTTTGGCCGACACAAAGAAAACTCGCTTCCCCGCCGTCTGTTCATCCACCACAGACAATTCCTTGGAGAGAAAATCAACGTTGGCACGAAGATGCTGTTTCATCACCTAATGATACATTAAGACAATGCAAAAGTCGTCAATAAGGTTAGTCTGGCATAACATGTGCAGCCAGAGGGAAAATGGTTGTCAATAAGGTTATATATATCCCACCCAGCCATTATGACTGCCATCAGCAAGGTTGAGACCAGCAGTTAGGACTGCCATCAGCAAGGCCGAGACCGGCAGTTAGGACTGCCATCAGCAAGGCTGAGACCAGCAGTTAGGACTGCCATCAGCAAGGCTGAGACCAGCAGTTAGGCCTGCCATCAGCAAGGCTGAGACCAGTAGTTAGGACTGCCATCAGCAAGGCTGAGACCAGCAGTTAGGCCTGTCATCAGCAAGGCTGAGACCAGCAGTTAGGCCTGCCATCAGCAAGGCTGAGACCAGCAGTTAGGCCTGCCATCAGCAAGGCTGAGACCAGCAGTTAGGACTGCCATCAGCAAGGCTGAGACCAGCAGTTAGGTCTGCCATCAGCAAGGCTGATACCAGCAGTTAGGACTGCCATCAGCAAGGCTGATACCAGCAGTTAGGACTGCCATCAGCAGAGATCAGTATTAGTAGAACCAGGAAAGACAAAAGCATATGCAAGGACTAGATGATTGGCTAGGGTGGGTGAAGATGTCTGGCTAGGATGTGTGAAGATGACTGGCTAGGATGTGTGAAGATGACTGGCTAGGATGTGTGAAGATGACTGGCTAGACTGTGAAGATGACTGGCTAGGATGTGTGAAGATGACTGGCTAGACTGTGAAGATGACTGGCTAGGATGTGTGAAGATGACTGGCTAGGATGTGTGAAGATGACTGGCTAGGATGTGTGAAGATGACTGGCTAGACTGTGAAGATGACTGGCTAGGATGTGTGAAGATGACTGGCTAGGATGTGTGAAGATGACTGGCTAGGATGCGTGAAGATGACTGGCTAGACTGTAAAGATGACTGGCTAGGATGTATGAAGATGACTGGCTAGACTGTGAAGATGACTGGCTAGGATGTGTGAAGATGACTGGCTAGGATGTGTAAAGATGACTGGATACCGAGTGTGAAGATAACTGGCTGAAGAGGCAACAGGACTGCAGAAAATGACCCAAATGTTCGTCACCGGCAACCTCATCACCACTGCCTTCCATCCTTGCTACAATGATTATGTGTCTGCTTACAGAGAAGGTGAATAGTTAGGTAGTGCATCTAGTCGAAACGTCGAGTGAATAAAAATTGAAGTTGATTATTGAGAAGGTGATTTTAGTGAATCCCTATATTATTTACAGACAGTTTTATCCAGTGAATTGCTAGGTTACTGGGCAGTCTTCCTCTAGCTCTCCACATCAGCAGAGCCTCTATCTGATCGCCAGCAAGCTGTGTGGGGCTTCCAGTGCCGTGTGAAATGACCGACTTGCACAGACCTGCTGGCTCCACTCTCTATCCTTGCTATGCCTCTCCTGGCATGCACATTATCTTCTTCAGCTTTCAGCTTGGTCACAACCTTCCAGAGCCACTACCTTCAAACCTAAACATTTAGCCTTGACGATATCTTTCTTGCTTGGCCCTTGAAGTTTGCCATTACAGCTCGCCACATATTGAGGTGATGTGTCGGGATGCACAGACAGGACCAAGCATTGGACACGCCTGACATTTTTAGCACATGCAGAACACAAACCATCAATTTTGTGCACTAGTTTTTGTTGTGCCATTTCAAAACCATCAACCACTCCAGCGTCCATGGCAGTGAACCACATGCAGTACATCTACTTTACATCAAAACAATCAACCATTCCAGCGTCCATGGCAGTGAACCACATGCAGTACATCTACTTTACATCAAAACCATCAACCACTCCAGCGTCCATGGCAGTGAACCACATGCAGTACATCTACTTTACATCAAAACCATCAACCACTCCAGCGTCCATGGCAGTGAACCACATGCAGTACATCTACTTTACATCAAAACCATCAACCACTCCAGCATCCATGGCAGTGAACCACATGCAGTACATCTACTTTACATCAAAACCATCAACCACTCCAGCATCCATGGCAGTGAACCACATGCAGTACATCTACTTTACATCAAAAACATCAACCACTCCAGCGTCCATGGCAGTGAACCACATGCAGTACATCTACTTTACATCAAAACCATCAACCACTCCAGCGTCCATGGCAGTGAACCACATGCAGTACATCTACTTTACATCAAAACCATCAACCACTCCAGCGTCCATGGCAGTGAACCACATGCAGTACATCTACTTTACATCAAAACCATCAACCACTCCAGCGTCCATGGCAGTGAACCACATGCAGTACATCTACTTTGCATCAAAACCATCAACCACTCCAGCATCCATGGCAGTGAACCACATGCAGTACATCTACTTTACATCAAAACCATCAACCACTCCAGCGTCCATGGCAGTGAACCACATGCAGTACATCTACTTTACATCAAAACCATCAACCACTCCAGCGTCCATGGCAGTGAACCACATGCAGTACATCTATTTTACATTAAATATATGAGACCACACCTCTTCACACATATCAGGCTCCTCCTGCGCTGACCGGTCCCAGTGGTTGTTGAGGATGAAAATATTTGGCTTAGACAGACGCTCACTCACACGGTGGAAGAACTTCTTCTCCTATAGGAATGTAACATCAATGTGTTAAAACATCTCATCATCAGCATGGTCCAATCGTTAATTAGCTCAACTCCTTAACACTACCCTTCTTATTAGCTCATATTCTTATTAGCTCCTATTTTATTTTTTTTAACTCCTTCTCTATTAGCTCCTGTTATTAGCTCCTCTCTTATTAGCTACTGTTCCAATTTGCTAGGGACTAATGTTTATGTTCTTCATATTCTTATTAGCTCCTATTTTTATTTTTTTAAACTCCTCTATTAGCTCCTGTTATTAGCTCCTCTCTTATTAGCTACTGTTCCAATTTGCTAGGGACTAATGTTTATGTTCTTATTAACTACTGTTCATTGTTCCTATTAGCTACTGTTCTTATTAGATATTGTTCCTATTTACCTATAGATTCAAGTTCCTATTACCTACTGTTCTTATTAGACACAAGTTCCTATTAACTTCTGTTCGTATTAAATACTGCTCCCATTAGCTAGTACTCTTATTAGACAGTTCCTATTAGCTACTGTTCTTAATAGTTATTGCTCCCATTAGCTCCTGTTCATATCAGCTTCTTATGGCACAGCAAAGGCAACAAAATGACACAGTCTTGTCTACTCACAGCAGTCATGAGTGCTGACTCAGCATTGGACACCAACACAAACACATCAGCATCTAGACAGTATCTGTCAATCCACTGGTCAAGGTCAGGGTTCATGTCAATCCCTGGACTGTCCACCAACTCTATCTCTCCACTCAACAACGGACATCTGCAATGTGTAGGTGTGTGTGTGTGTGTGTATGTGCAGTGTTACCATTGGATACCAAGTATGGGTGAGTTGATGCGTACATGTTGTCTGTGCATTCACAAGCTGTCCTCACATGTAGCATGTTGTCTGTGCATTCACAAGCTGTCCTCACATGCAGCATGCAGCATGGCTTGCACATACATAAAAGACATCACAAGCACACATTATCCGAATGATACTGTGAGAGACTGACTTTGATTTTGGCCAGTATATCTGGACCATGCTGTCACGATCCAGGCGTTCCTCGTGTAGAGAATGAGCCAACTGACGGACACTCTATAGAAGAAACACAGAACATGTGGAGATGCAAAGCAAGAAGGAATTGTCCTTTATGTAAATATAGTTAAGATTGTCCTTCTTGTAAAAGCTATGTAAGCAAGTGCCTTGTTATATCCGGCCTTGAGTCTTGGCTTGAACCTGGCTCAACTTTTGATGGCAGGGGGGGGGGGGGGGGGCAGGCATGTGTGGCCGTACCACTTTCTGTAGTTACTGCAGGTGTTTGTCTTTGATACTGCCATCCTACAGTCTTCAGCAGACAGGACCTTATCAGCCTTTGAATGAGCAGAGAGAAATGATTCACCATGAAGGATTGCAGTCTATCCAACTCTGGTGTAAAAGCCTTGCGACTGATGAACTTACCTTGTCTTTTCCATTGCATTGCTCAGCAATTTAAAAAGTAACCACATAACTTTTAACTAATGCACGACACTTACATGTGTCATGACATAACCCACGACCTCTTGGGACTCAGATCACCTGAACTAGCCTTTCCTTATGTGTTTTCACCTTACCTTTGGAGTCCGTGCATAGCAGGTACATGTCAAGCACCTGCGTAGATTCACACCCACCCATTGCCAAATGAATGGTAACTGGATCAGGTTGTGTTAATTATACTGATGATTCTGGTGTAATGTGCAAACATATATGGTGGCATTCCTATAGTATTCACCCATAGTCATACCTTGACATTCTGCTTCTCCTTCGAGTTAGGAGTGCAGAGGTAGCCTTCTGATTCATCCACACCTACTACACTGCAGAAGCAGTTGGTGGTGTGGCCCATACCTGAAGGCAGCACCTTCTCCCTCAGTAGAGAATTGATGACTGTGCTCTTGCCATTACTCGTACGACCAAAGAAGACTACTTTCATATGGTCTCGCTTCAATACTTGCATAATGCCCTCGGATTGGGCCCTGAGATTCGTGATGGGGTTAACCTCATAATTCCTCTTTTCCCTAGTGTGCAAACGACAGACAAACTTCAGGGATTCAGCCAGGCGGGCATGCAACAAGTCAAAATTATGGGTCATGCCTAGCTTAGCCTTCGAGAACATCTTCAGTGGGGACCATAGGTCATGTGAGTGATGCTTGGCCTGAACCTTTTCTCCACTGGCCGAGAGAGGGATGTGGTTCAAAAGGAGCTTAGACTGGGAGCTCGCCGCTTCAACGGTAGAGCTCATACCCTCCAGGTGCGGAGACCGAAATCCTAACATACTTGAAACTGCCTTTTCCACCATAGTCGATTGTGTGTTTTTCCTTAGTTGTTTGCGCGCCCTTGCGCATGGGTATGCATTTCCTTATTATTTTTATGGTAAAGGGTTCCAGAAGTATGTTGCATCACTTTCAAATTCCGGAGCATGAACCACCTGACCTTCCACCTCCACCTACAGAGTGGACAGTTCTTGAAGAACAAGATGACTGGTACAACCAACTATTTCTGGTAAAGGAGGTGGAGACAGTGGTGGTCAGAATGCCCAACAAGAAGGCACCTGGTCCAGATAGCCTATGTCACGAACACCTGAAGCAGGCACTACCAGTGGTGCTCCCCCTTTTGACTGACATCCTCAATCTTTGCCTGATTACTATGACGGTACCTACCCCCTGGAGAAAGAGCACTCTCAAAGCCCTCTACAAGGGAAAAGGGGATCCCCTCTCACCCAATTCTTACCGTGGAATATTCGCCAATGAAAGTCATGACCTCCCTTATCAATGATCGACTTAGAAGACATATTTTCCATCTCTTCTCTCCAGAGCAACACGGGTTCCAACCGCACAAAAGCACACGAGAACCAGTGTACCTTCTTTTAAGACGCGTGAAGGAGGAGCTCAGCAGGAAACTAGGGTGTCTCTATGCAGTCTTCGTGGATTTCAGAAAAGCCTTTGACTATGTTAATAGATCAATCCTCATACACAAACTCAGAGAGCAATTCAACATCAAAGGTTGGATATTAGGATTGATACATAGTCTACTTAAATGGAATGAACTTCGTATCTATGATGGAACCTGTTTCTCTGATCCCATCAGGCAACATAGAGGGGTTGCACAAGGAGACTCATTCTCTCCGACTGCCTTCATCTTATGCATTTCGGATCTAGCTGATACCCTCAGGTCAGATGATATAGGGCTCTCCTTTTATGCTGACGATCTTGTGTTCTACTCAGCAAACCTGACAACCATTCAAGCCACAATTGATAAACTCTCTGACTGGTGTGA
This sequence comes from Cladorhizidae sp. MBARI D1340-BT2, assembly GCA_028752905.1. Lineage (NCBI taxonomy): Eukaryota > Metazoa > Porifera > Demospongiae > Poecilosclerida > Cladorhizidae > Cladorhizidae sp. MBARI D1340-BT2. Next base: position 49,274,273 of record JAQNBH010000008.1, on the reverse strand, counting down.
CCTGAATAAAATGGAAGTAAACAGACAAGACAAAGTGCATAAAATTTCGGAAAGGTGGCAGGCTCTCCAGCAAGGATGTAGTTATATATCAGAATCACCCTTATAGAATTTGTCAGAAGCTATGAATATCTTGGTCTAACCATGCAGTCTCGCCTCACATTCACTGATAACATCCAGAAAAAGAAACAGAAGGCACTCTCTGTGATTGCCATAATGAAAGAGCTATCACTTGTAAGCATAGCAACTGCACTTGAGATCTACTCGAAAATTTTCCCGATTGTGAATTATCTGATATCCTTGTATCTTTCTGCCAGACATCTAATTGAACTCGACAAAGTCAAGTCTGTATTTCTAAAAAGAGCCCTGGTTGTCCATCAATCTGCATCCTCAACAGTCGTGCATGAAATGGTGGGCACCTCATGGCTATGTGATGATCTGCGGACAGCAGGAGTGAAATTTGAGGCCTCAGTTTGGAATGATTATATGGAAGACAGAGAGGAGAGGGACATGAAGTTTTGCATTGCAAATTTCACGAATGGGCCGACTTTTCATTTTGATGAATGGAGAAGACGAGGACAAAAGACAAGACATCTTTACACACGAGCGACCATCCATGGGTTTCATCATAAATTGTGTATACATACGGACTGTTATGAGGTGGGCGATGACTGCCAGTGTATTTTATGCAATATTCACCTAACTGAAAAATATATATCGTGTCATGACTTGTGGAGCACGCTCTCCTCTGGAAAGTTTGACAGACTTTATTAGGTCTGTGGACAGTATGTGAGGTTTTATACTTAACTCATTTATTTTAGTTGTACCATTTTGCTCATTATGAAAAAAGAAAAAAATGTGGTTTACATGTTTTTCCCCTGGCGTACATCGTAGTCTACATTAATATGCAACGCCGAGTCTAGCTGAACTGCAGCTGCACGTTTTCCCTACAATAAGTGATCATTTGGTTTCGTCGGAAGCTTATTATTATTATTATTATTATTCTAGCGTATTCGTTATTATTATTATTATTCTAGCGTATTCGTTATTATTATTATTGTTATAATTTTTTGGTTATTATATTAATTATTATAATGATTACACATAATTATGATAACACATTATGATAAACAGGGCAATATCAGAGTCCATTCACACCTAATTAAGTCATGCGAATTATAAAAATTATAATAAGTTAAAAGTAGTCAGACGTTTCCTGCTGCTGCCAACCATCTAGCCAGACCCTTGAGAAGATCTCACTGCTGCCAACCATCCAGCCTGAGAAGCTCTTACTGTCAGTGATCTAGCCAGACCCATGATAAGCTCTCAATGTTGCCAACCATCTACCCTGGAGAAGCTCTCACTGCTGTCAACCATCTAGTCTGACTCCTGAGAAGCTCTCACTGCTGCCAACCTTCTGGTCTGACTCCTGAGAAGGTCTCACTGCTGTCAACCATCTAGCCAGACCCCTGAGAAGCTCTCACTGCTGCCAACCATCCAGCCTGAAAAGCTCTCACTGCTGTCAGACCCCTGATAAGCTTTCACTGCTGCTAACCATCTAGCCAAACTACCCTGAAAAGCTCTCACTGCTGTCAGCCATCTAGCCTGACTCTTGAGAAGCTCTCACTGAAGCCACCATCTAGCCTGACTCCTTAGAAGCTCTCACTGCTGCCAACCATCTAGCCAGACTACCCTGGAGAAGCTCTCACTGCTGCCAACCATCTAGCTCTCACTGCTGCCAACCATCTAGCCAGAATACTGAGAAGCTATCACTGCTGCCAACCATCTAGCCAGACCCCTGAGAAGATCTCACTTCTGCCAACCATCCAGCTGAGAAGCTGTCAACCATCTAGCCCGACTCCTGACAAGCTCTCACTGCTGCCTACCATCTGGTCTGACTCCTGAGAAGCTCTCACTGCTGCTAACCATCTAGCTATATAGACTACCCTGAAGAAGCTCTCACTGCTGTCCATCTAACCCGACTCCTGAGAAGCTCTCACTGCTGCAAAAATAAGAAAAAGCAACACACTAAACTATATCCATCTTCAATCTTTGTGTCACTACGAACACAATGGTGTCTGAATTATCTTGCAAGCATTCTACCTAACAAAGAAATGATTATGCTGAAATCATTCCCATACCATATTATCAACTCCAAAACATTGGACTAAACTACCTCACTGTTGCCAAGTCTCTCGCAATAATTTGATATCCATAGATTTCTTATGCAGTGCTAAAGTGGTGAAGTATGTTAGTCACAAGGTGGAAGCTCTATGTGCTGCTAAGAAATAGCTATGTAGTAGATATATAAATATTATATTATGTAGGGAAAATAAGGTCTATATACATATATATGCCATCCAGACTGAATGAATCTTGACTTATATAGCATAAATTAAAATGCTCTTTTCAACATTTTTATTTTCAAACTTCTATAGCTATATCTCTACCTATAGCCATATACCTACTTATAGCTAGTCTTTGTTGTTAGATTATTGTCATATGACAATGTGGAATAGTGATGGATTGATAAAATTGTGCAAGTTGAAGAACAGACATCAAGAGTCAGACTAAATTATTATGAGAGTATATGCTGGGTCATAAGACCAATTTGTATTACATGAATTACATGTAGAACACGGACAAAGGTGGTGACAGGAACAAGGGGAAACAGAGTTGAATTGAACAAGAAAGTAATGCCAAAAAATAATTTTATTTTATTTTATTATTAATGCTTTACAGTGAATATTTGAACAGCAAAGTGAAACAAATAGCTCAAGGATGATCCGAATAAACATAGACAAACATAAACACTGAAGGTCAATCAGTCCAGAACTGATTGCCATGTTATGATTAAAAAGAATAAACTAATAACAAAATGCATATAATATATTGTAGAGAACAAAAGAACAAGAAAAGAACAAGAAAACACATCAACTACGAAAACAAAGGTGGATGTGGATTTTGAGAACACTTAGGACAGGGACATAAATAATGGAAAGTACAAGGGTTGGTAGACACAAATGTTTCAGTAAAATGTTCGAGCATAAACTTCATCAAGTTAGATTTAATTACATGTAGTGGTTTCTCTAAGTCTAAAGGAGGTAATGAGTTCCACAATCTGGGTAGCCGCTTGAAGTACAAGTTTGATGAGGTTCTGTTTGCAGCACGGCTGTGGCACATCCTTAAGTTGGATCCTGATCTGGTTGCATTACTGCTAAAGGAGATGTATTCTTTTATGTTAAAGTGATAATGATAGGGCTGATGGGAGCTGGTGAGTTCTATAATGAGACAAATATGACAGAAGTTGTACTTGAGTTTGCTAAGTACTTGAGTTTGCTAAGAAGACAAAATAAAGTTGAAAACTTTGTATTGCAAGTTAGTCATTTCTTGTTGTTACCTTTGTGCTCGGGAGTCTTAATTTTGAAATTTAGATTCAGCGCACCCTCGTGTTACCCCCATGTCTCGGGAACGTGGTAACGCACCTTTTCCCTTTCCTTTTTTCTTCCAGGGCAGGGCTACGTTACGTCAGACAAGAAGTAATGGCAGAGCGAAAAATTCCAAACCTGGATGAAGATCAAATCCAGAAACTAATAGAAGCTAGCGTGAATGCCAAGGAAAGAGCCTATGTGCCATACAGCCATTTCAAAGTAGGAGCAGCTCTCTTAACCTCGGAAGGCACCATCTTCGCAGGTGACGACTACATAATTGGCTTTCAGCTACAGTTGTAATGGCAGCCTTGCAGTTACTATTGTTTACATCTACAAACTCAGAGCATTATGTCCCCGTTCAGCATGGTTGGTGCCCTGGTTGAGACTCTTTAGAGTAGTATTTAGAAGCTAGAGTGATATTTAGAGGCTCCATGTCATGTAACACTAGAAGTCTCTCCTGCCAGGCTACTTGGATGCATGAATAAGGAAGGAAGGAAATTAGTCAAGTGACTTTGGCCAAGTTTCCATGTTTCTCTGCAGATTGGTTAGGTTACAGAAGGTCAAGAAACTTGGCATTCTCAACAAAACCTTTTCTGTTAGTAACTGGGTGACTGCTAACCTGGGAAAGGGACGTCAAAGAAGCAATCATCCTAGCTGTGAAAAATGTGGGTTATAAGGATCTTTACTTCAAGTAAAAGTGACATTGGTAATAAGGATGCCTTTGTGTATCATCCAAGTGGTGAGTGGCACGACCTTCTTCTACACAGATTGCTACCTGCCAGTGACTGTACCCAATAATATGGACCATGTTGTCAAAAATACACCAAAGCAGCACATGCCATGTCCAATTGCTCTTGTTGGCGGAATCCATTTAGCTCCTGGTTCCTTCAAGGACTTTGTAACAGTTGCACTGGAGAACTCGACTAAAAAAACAAGTGGTTTTGGTCGAGGATCAACTTCAGTCTCTGCAGGACTGGGTATCAGTTTCATAGCAACATGCATGGCTGTGTATGAGGTGCATGGGTGTGTGAGGTGCATGGGTGTGTGAGGTGCATGGGTGTGTGAGGTGCATGACTGTGTGATGTGCATGGGTGTGTGAGGTGCATGGGTGTGTGAGGTGCATGGGTGTGTGAGGTGCATGGGTGTGTGAGGTGCATGGGTGTGTGAGGTGCATGACTGTGAGGTGCATGACTGTGTGAGGTGCATGGGTGTGTGATGTGCATGGGTGTGTGAGGTGCATGGGTGTGTGAGGTGCATGGGTGTGTGAGGTGCATGACTGTGTGAGATGCATGACTGTGTGAGGTGCATGGGTGTGTGATGTGCATGGGTGTGTGAGGTGCATGACTGTGTGAGGTGCATGACTGTGTGAGGTGCATGGGTGTGTGAGGTGCATGACTGTGTGAGGTGCATGACTGTGTGAGGTGCATGGGTGTGTGAGGTGCATGACTGTGTGAGGTGCATGAGTGTGTGAGGTGCATGACTGTGAGGCATGGGTGTGTGAGGTGCAGGACTGTGTGAGGTGCATGGGTGTGTGAGGTGCATGGGTGTGTGAGGTGTATGACTGTGTGAGGTGCATGGGTGTGTGAGGTGCATGGGTGTGTGAGGTGCATGGCTGTGTGTGAGGTGCATGACTGTGTGAGGTGCATGACTGTGTGAGGTGCATGACTGTGTGAGGTGCATGACTGTGTGAGGTGCATGGGTGTGTGAGGTGCATGGGTGTGTGAGGTGCATGGGTGTGTGAGGTGCATGACTGTGTGATGTGCATGGGTGTGTGAGGTGCATGGGTGTGTGAGGTGCATGGGTGTGTGAGGTGCATGGGTGTGTGAGGTGCATGACTGTGTGAGGTGCATGACTGTGAGGTGCATGGGTGTGTGATGTGCATGGGTGTGTGAGGTGCATGGGTGTGTGAGGTGCATGGGTGTGTGAGGTGCATGACTGTGTGAGATGCATGACTGTGTGAGGTGCATGGGTGTGTGATGTGCATGGGTGTGTGAGGTGCATGACTGTGTGAGGTGCATGACTGTGTGAGGTGCATGGGTGTGTGAGGTGCATGACTGTGTGAGGTGCATGACTGTGTGAGGTGCATGGGTGTGTGAGGTGCATGACTGTGTGAGGTGCATGAGTGTGTGAGGTGCATGACTGTGAGGCATGGGTGTGTGAGGTGCAGGACTGTGTGAGGTGCATGGGTGTGTGAGGTGCATGGGTGTGTGAGGTGTATGACTGTGTGAGGTGCATGGGTGTGTGAGGTGCATGGGTGTGTGAGGTGCATGGCTGTGTGTGAGGTGCATGACTGTGTGAGGTGCATGACTGTGTGAGGTGCATGACTGTGTGAGGTGTATGACTGTGTGAGGTGCATGGGTGTGTGAGGTGCATGGGTGTGTGAGGTGCATGACTGTGTGAGGTGCATGGGTGTGTGAGGTGCATGGGTGTGTGAGGTGCATGGGTGTGTGAGGTGCATGACTGTGTGAGGTGCATGACTGTGAGGTGCATGACTGTGTGAGGTGCATGACTGTGTGAGGTGCATGGGTGTGTGAGGTGCATGACTGTGTGAGGTGCATGACTGTGTGAGGTGCATGGCTGTGTGTGAGGTGCATGACTGTGTGAGGTGCATGACTGTGTGAGGTGCATGACTGTGTGAGGTGCATGACTGTGTGAGGTGCATGACTGTGTGAGGTGCATGGGTGTGTGATGTGCATGGGTGTGTGAGGTGCATGGGTGTGTGAGGTGCATGACTGTGTGAGGTGCATGACTGTGTGAGGTGCATGGGTGTGTGAGGTGCATGACTGTGTGAGGTGCATGGGTGTGTGAGGTGCATGACTGTGTGAGGTGCATGGGTGTGTGAGGTGCATGACTGTGTGAGGTGCATGGGTGTGTGAGGTGCATGGGTGTGTGAGGTGCATGGGTGTGTGAGGTGCATGACTGTGTGAGGTGCATGGGTGTGTGAGGTGCATGGGTGTGTGAGGTGCATGACTGTGTGAGGTGCATGACTGTGTGAGGTGCATGGGTGTGTGAGGTGCATGACTCTGGCTCATTCAAGGCCTAGTAGTAATTATTGTCCTGGTATTTGTGTCCTAGTATTTGTGTCCTGGTATTTGTGTCCTGGTATTTGTGTCCTGGTATTTGTGTCCTGGTATTGGCTTCACCTGCTCCCTCTCAACGGCTATTAAGCCACGTGTGTGTGGAGTGTGGCACCTCATGCAGTCACCACTCAATGTGATGTGGCTAATAATTGTTCTGGGTGATGTTCAGGCGAAGCCACTCCTCTCGCTGGAAGAAGCCGTGATGAGTTTTCACTGCTATGATAGTCTTCACCATAAGATGGTGCACGATCTTTCTGTGCTAAGCTTTCATGGTTCAAGGTGCATGACCTTGCTGAGAGTAAGCAGGAAGTATGTCTGTATGCATGTACTTACAAGAAGCAAAGTTTAGTCACCTTTAGCAACATGGACTCATGAAACAAAAATGTTTTGAACACTTAATGATACCTTCTATCCATGCACATGTGTGTGTACATGTGTGTGTGTATGTGTGTACATGTGTGTGTGTACATGCGTGTGTGTGTGTGTGTGTGATACTGTGAAGGTTGCAATGTAGAGAACTGTGCTTATCCATTATGCACGTGTGCCGAGCGCTGTGCTATCGTCAAGGCTGTGAGTGAAGGCTACCAGGAGTTCACTGCCATGGCTGTGTCTACGTATGTATGCCTGTTGGGTGTGTCTAGTATGTATACCTGTTGGGTGTGTCTAGTATGTATACCTGTTGGGTGCGTCTAGTATGCATACCTGTTGGGTGTGTCTAGTATGTATACCTGTTGGGTGTGTCTAGTATGTATACCTGTTGGGTGTGTCTAGTATGTATACCTGTTGGGTGTGTCTAGTATGTATACCTGTTGGGTGTGTCTAGTATGCATACCTGTTGGGTGTGTCTAGTATGCATACCTGTTGGGTGTGTCTAGTATGCATACCTGTTGGGTGTGTCTAGTATGTATACCTGTTGGGTGTGTCTAGTATGCATACCTGTTGGGTGTGTCTAGTATGTATACCTGTTGGGTGTGTCTAGTATGTATACCTGTTGGGTGTGTCTAGTATGTATACCTGTTGGGTGTGTCTAGTATGTATACCTGTTGGGTGTGTCTAGTATGTATACCTGTTGGGTGTGTCTAGTATGTATACCTGTTGGGTGTGTCTAGTATGTATACCTGTTGGGTGTGTCTAGTATGTATACCTGTTGGGTGTGTCTAGTATGCATACCTGTTGGGTGTGTCTAGTATGTATACCTGTTGGGTGTGTCTAGTATGCATACCTGTTGGGTGTGTCTAGTATGTATACCTGTTGGGTGTGTCTAGTATGTATACCTGTTGGGTGTGTCTAGTATGTATGCCTGTTGGGTGTGTCTAGTATGCATACCTGTTGGGTGTGTCTAGTATGTATACCTGTTGGGTGTGTCTAGTATGTATACCTGTTGGGTGTGTCTAGTATGCATACCTGTTGGGTGTGTCTAGTATGCATACCTGTTGGGTGTGTCTAGTATGCATACCTGTTGGGTGTGTCTAGTATGCATACCTGTTGGGTGTGTCTAGTATGTATACCTGTTGGGTGTGTCTAGTATGCATACCTGTTGGGTGTGTCTAGTATGCATACCTGTTGGGTGTGTCTAGTATGTATACCTGTTGGGTGTGTCTAGAGTATGCATACCTGTTGGGTGTGTCTAGTATGTATACCTGTTGGGTGTGTCTAGAGTATGTATACCTGTTGGGTGTGTCTAGTATGTATACCTGTTGGGTGTGTCTAGTATGTATACCTGTTGGGTGTGTCTAGTATGTATACCTGTTGGGTGTGTCTAGTATGTATACCTGTTGGGTGTGTCTAGTATGTATACCTGTTGGGTGTGTCTAGTATGCATACCTGTTGGGTGTGTCTAGTATGCATACCTGTTGGGTGTGTCTAGTATGTATACCTGTTGGGTGTGTCTAGTATGTATACCTGTTGGGTGTGTCTAGTATGTATACCTGTTGGGTGTGTCTAGTATGTATACCTGTTGGGTGTGTCTAGTATGTATGCCTGTTGGGTGTGTCTAGTATGTATACCTGTTGGGTGTGTCTAGTATGTATACCTGTTGGGTGTGTCTAGTATGTATACCTGTTGGGTGTGTCTAGTATGCATACCTGTTGGGTGTGTCTAGTATGCATACCTGTTGGGTGTGTCTAGTATGTATGCCTGTTGGGTGTGTCTAGTATGCATACCTGTTGGGTGTGTCTAGTATGTATACCTGTTGGGTGTGTCTAGAGTATGTATACCTGTTGGGTGTGTCTAGAGTATGTATACCTGTTGGGTGTGTCTAGAGTATGCATACCTGTTGGGTGTGTCTAGAGTATGCATAGCTGTTGGGTGTGTCTAGTATGTATACCTGTTGGGTGTGTCTAGAGTATGTATACCTGTTGGGTGTGTCTAGAGTATGTATACCTGTTGGGTGTGTCTAGAGTATGCATACCTGTTGGGTGTGTCTAGTATGTATACCTGTTGGGTGTGTCTAGAGTATGCATACCTGTTGGGTGTGTCTAGTATGTATACCTGTTGGGTGTGTCTAGAGTATGTATACCTGTTGGGTGTGTCTAGAGTATGTATACCTGTTGGGTGTGTCTAGAGTATGCATACCTGTTGGGTGTGTCTAGAGTATGCATACCTGTTGGGTGTGTCTAGTATGTATACCTGTTGGGTGTGTCTAGTATGCATACCTGTTGGGTGTGTCTAGTATGCATACCTGTTGGGTGTGTCTAGAGTATGTATACCTGTTGGGTGTGTCTAGTATGTATACCTGTTGGGTGTGTCTAGTATGTATACCTGTTGGGTGTGTCTAGTATGCATACCTGTTGGGTGTGTCTACGTATGTATACCTGTTGGGTGTGTCTAGAGTATGTATACCTGTTGGGTGTGTCTAGTATGCATACCTGTTGGGTGTGTCTAGAGTATGCATACCTGTTGGGTGTGTCTAGTATGTATACCTGTTGGGTGTGTCTACGTATGCATACCTGTTGGGTGTGTCTAGTATGCATACCTGTTGGGTGTGTCTAGTATGCATACCTGTTGGGTGTGTCTAGTATGCATACCTGTTGGGTGTGTCTAGTATGTATACCTGTTGGGTGTGTCTAGTATGTATACCTGTTGGGTGTGTCTAGTATGCATACCTGTTGGGTGTGTCTAGTATGTATACCTGTTGGGTGTGTCTAGTATGCATACCTGTTGGGTGTGTCTAGTGTGCATACCTGTTGGGTGTGTCTAGAGTATGTATACCTGTTGGGTGTGTCTAGTATGCATACCTGTTGGGTGTGTCTAGTATGTATACCTGTTGGGTGTGTCTAGAGTATGTATACCTGTTGGGTGTGTCTAGTTTGTTCATAGTATTCATTTACTGCCACGTATCGAATTCTATGGATATATTTTCTACATTTTTTCACTTGGTTTGCAGTCAGTCACACTGTATGTGTTATACTTCTCACTATGTTTGCAGTCAGTCACACTGTATGTGTTATGCTTCACACTTGGTTTGTAGTCAGTCACACTGTATGTGTTATACTTCTCACTATGTTTGCAGTCAGCCACACTGTATGTGTTATGCTTCTTGTATGTGTTATGCTTCTCACTTGGTTTGTAGTCAGTCACACTGTATGTGTTATACTTCTCACTTGGTTTGCAGTCAGCCACACTGTATGTGTTATGTTTTTGCAGGAATGAACAAAAATTTGCTTCTCCTTGTGGGAGTTGCAGACAAATCATGAGTGAGTTTGGCATGAAATGGGTCATCCTAAGCAAAGCGGACAAGACCTATTCTCTGACCACACTGGAGGCATTGCTCCCCTCGGCATTCTCGCCCGAAGACTTGGCCAGCGGGCAGCTCAATACATGATGCACACTAGGCAGCAAATATGAACTTTGTAATGTCTGTTTAGTCCAACTCATTGTAGCTTGTGTATTGTTTGCCAGTTCACGCTTGTGACATGGGGGGGGGGGGGGGGGCATATGTGAGGGGGGCATACGCAGGGTCCTCTGAAGGGAGGGAGGGGCATACGCAGGGTTTTCTGAAGGGAGGGGGGGGGCATACGCAGGGTGTTCTGAAGGGAGGGGGGGGGCATACGCAGGGTCCTCTGAAGGGAAGGAGGGGCATACGCAGGGTGTTCTGAAGGGAGGAGGGGCATATGCAGGGTGTTCTGAAGGGAGGGGGGCATACGCAGGGTGTTCTGAAGGGAGGGGGGACATACGCAGGGTCTTCTGAATGGGTAGGGACAGGATTATAACCATGGACAACATGTATAGGAGGAGATCATCGCTTGATATACATGGCAGAACCAACTCCAGTCAAATGCATCGGAGAATGTACCAAATGGCAAGGATCATTAATGCCCATAGCTATAAAATTGCCATTATTATAGATGAAGGCTATATAGCCGCATGTCAAGGGAGTCAATTCCTAATTGATTATTGAAAAGTCATTATCGCTATATATGTCAGCTGAGAGTTCGTTTAGAACATTTACACTTGGAAAAAAGAAACGTCATGTTGGGAATGGCATCATTTCCCAGTGTTGATCTGTTGCAGTGTAATGTTGGTGCCTATGAGTGTTTCCCAGTGTTGAAGTGTTGCAGTGTAATGTTGGTGCCTATGAGTGTTGAAGTGCTGCAGTGTAATGTTGGTGCCTATGAGTGTTTCCCAGTGTTGATCTGTTGCAGTGTAATGTTGGTGCCTATGAGTGTTTCCCAGTGTTGAAGTGCTGCAGTGTAATGTTGGTGCCTATGAGTGTTTCCCAGTGTTGAGGTGCTGCAGTGTAATGTTGGTGCCTATGAGTGTTTCCCAGTGTTGATCTGTTGCAGTGTAATGTTGGTGCCTATGAGTGTTTCCCAGTGTTGAAGTGTTGCAGTGTAATGTTGGTGCCTATGAGTGTTTCCCAGTGTTGAAGTGTTGCAGTGTAATGTTGGTGCCTATGAGTGTTTCCCAGTGTTGAGGTGCTGCAGTGTAATGTTGGTGCCTATGAGTGTTTCCCAGTGTTGATCTGTTGCAGTGTAATGTTGGTGCCTATGAGTGTTTCCCAGTGTTGAAGTGTTGCAGTGTAATGTTGGTGCCTATGAGTGTTTCCCAGTGTTGAAGTGCTGCAGTGTAATGTTGGTGCCTATGAGTGTTTCCCAGTGTTGAAGTGCTGCAGTGTAATGTTGGTGCCTATGAGTGTTTCCCAGTGTTGAAGTGCTGCAGTGTAGTGTTGGTGCCTATGAGTGTTTCCCAGTGTTGAAGTGCTGCAGTGTAATGTTGGTGCCTATGAGTGTTTCCCAGTGTTGAAGTGCTGCAGTGTAATGTTGGTGCCTATGAGTGTTTCCCAGTGTTGAAGTGTAATGTTGGTGCCTATGAGTGTTTCCCAGTGTTGAGGTGTTGCAGTGTAATGTTGGTGCCTATGAGTGTTTCCCAGTGTTGATCTGTTGCAGTGTAATGTTGGTGCCTATGAGTGTTTCCCAGTGTTGAGGTGCTGCAGTGTAATGTTGGTGCCTATGAGTGTTTCCCAGTGTTGAAGTGTTGCAGTGTAATGTTGATGCCTATGAGTGTTTCCCAGTGTTGAAGTGTAATGTTGGTGCCTATGAGTGTTTCCCAGTGTTGAAGTGTTGCAGATGTTGGTGCCTATGATTGTTTCCCAGTATTGAAGTGCATAATTATGCATTTGGATCTGCAGTCATTGCAAGAGCCCACATTGTGGTATAAGAGACATGTTCAATGCATTTTCCAGTGAGGCTTTGAACACATCAAGTTTCCATCCTAACTCTATTTCGGCATGCTTAGCTTCTAAGGTTGCTTGCAGCTAAGTTGTAAGGTGATACAAGCGAAGAATTTTATTAAGTCGGTGCACCCATTCTTGTGGTGAGTAGACCTGACACTCCCTACCCAGGTGAACAGACTAGCCAATCAGGAGTCGACCACCTGAAGAGAAAAGAGTCGTGTTGGAACAAGACCACTTGTGCGGTATGCTGAGACTCGCTAAGCGATTAGACACCCACGGAGAAACCAGGAATTAGGAAGCGTGCCAGTAGTTTGCCCTCGGTACGTGATAAATACACGACAGACAGGATGACCACGGCACCGGGTGGCGTACCAACCCGCACTGCTGACAGCGCAGTATCCCCAGTGGACACTCACAGTAGACTCAAGAAGGATAGGAGGCGGACTGCGAAGTTAGTACGAAGGTTGTCAGAAGATTCTATCCAGAGTCCCACCATGGTCCCGGAATTCGTGGTGTTAGAGGTGAAGCAGGACTTCACGGAAAAGACCGTTAGGAAGACGGTCTATGTTACCGACCAGAACGGAACCAAGACCCTGGACCTGTATTCGGGCTGGAACCCTGAGAGCCAGAAACATAAGCTACCTCTGAAGGTCCTGCCTATCAAAGTCTGTCAGATAGTCACTTTGGAGAGGTTATGGGTCAGCCATAACAAGCTCTCTACCCTCCCTCCTCAACTAGACCAGCTCAGACTGCTCAGGGAGCTTTTCCTTCATCGCAACAACTTTGAGGAGATTCCTTCTTGTCTGTGCAGGCTTTCCTCCTTACAAGTGCTCTGGTTCAGTAACAACAAGGTGAAATCAATCCCAGACGAGATAGCCCAAATGTCCTCGCTCAAACGACTTCATCTGGATAATAACTTTATTAAGACCTTTCCCCGGAGTCTCTGTGAGTTACGACAGCTTGAAGTGCTGTATCTTAACCACAATGCTATCCATCACCTCAGTGAGTCCATCGGCAATCTCTACAACCTCAAGCGTCTCTACTTGCAGCATAACAAGATTACAGAATTGCCCACAGGGATCACCAGACTTAAGTCCATCGTCTTGCTTCTCCTGGAGGACAACGAGATACGCAATGTGAAGAGGGAGTTTACCATGTACCAGGCCAGCATGGAAGCTGCGCATAATGTGGTGTCCATCAAGAATAACCCCTACGTGGCTCCACACAGCAAGCTCAAGCTGAGCTTGGCAGGCATAGGTGGGCTACCTACAATGGCACAGTTGAAGACTCGCAGATACTCGGACCAGCACGAGCACGAAGTGAACAAGCGTCCTGACCGAGTCTCCTTGCCAGTGACATCAGATAAGAAGGAAGAAGTGAGAGACTACAAGGCTGACACTCTTCCCCGCTCTGGGCCCACGTCTTACTCAAAGAAGAGAAGTGCCTTCAACGAGTTATAATGTATAGATCACCTCCCTCCTCATTTTCATAATACCCCGGGGGTAATATATCAGTCCACTACCAAATAAAGACAATCTTTTTAAATAATAATGATTTGCATTTATGGTCAAGTTTAGATATATTACATGTCTACGTGTAGTCCAGTGTCCTTAGCCTCGCTGGCCCACAGGGGTGTGGTTTCCCAGAGTTGCATCATAACTATCTTGACATACAAAATGGCCGACAAGATGTACCAAACATTACGTAGTCCTCCCTGATGGCATGTGTGTCTTGCTTCAGGACTCCTGCAGAGACACACTTTACCTACAATAATTATACAACATACAGGCACATACAACATACAGGCACATAGAAACACTTTATCAACAATACTCATACAGGTACTTAGAAACATTTAACCCACAATAATTAATATAAGACATACAGGTACTTGGAGGCACACTTCACCCACAATAATACATACTGGTACATAGAGGCATGCACAAAAGTAACGAGACAGATAATCTTATTTAAAACAACCTTCTGTTGACTCTGTTGAATTGACATGACAAAAAGGAAGGGCAAAAAGGAAGGGAGGAGCAGCCAGAGATGAGCAGTGACCATAAACCAATACTGGTGTACATGATTAAAACGGTAAAGGATCACCTAACCACTTGGTCTACCACCAAGGGATTCAGAGGCTATGCAGGTTAAATATCCTGGTTTAGCACAATCATGTGTTTTCACTTTGTGATGTCCTAGTTGTGCCTGTAGGCACTTCTGATGTTAATTACTCAATGATTGTACTTAAAGTCATTATGACGTAGTAACAGAGTGAGTAAGTGATGGGTGCCTTCTTTGCAGGGCTCTATCAGGCGAGCACCGTTGATATGCTAAGTAGCCTAGCAACAGTAAGGTAAACAAACACTTGGAATGCTTTTTGTTTGACTAGCATTTAGGGCAAGACCACAGCAGTCATTTTAGCTGGAGCAAGCTGCTGCCTAGGTCTTCCAGGCTCCAGCATGAGGCAGGCAATGGTCTCTCAGAGCACTCGGGGTTCTCCCCAGGATTTTGATAAGAAATATGGGCATGTCATCAGTGTGGTAGTGGACTAATCAACCATGATGGCCTGTATTTGGTTATGTCTTACATTCCTTCTTGTGTTCACAGGTTGCAGGAGGTGCACTGCACTAGACATAATAGAATTGACATGCATATTCTACATAGAGCATTATACTGAACTATGAATGCTCAAGTAATAGTGCATATAATTATGCCACGGTGGAAGTAAGTGTTGTGTTACTGTGTACAGTGAAGGTTCTGGTGGGAGTGGTTTCATCAGCACAGAGGAAAATGGAGACTCTGTAGGTGAAGAGAGAGGGCTTAGCTACAACCTCTCCTAGGCATTGCACCATCTCCCCCAAGCTCAAGTCAGCCTTAGTTCGTGGAGTGGCACGCGCTCTTATCATGCTTCACTAAGCTCTGCCTTGCTAGAATCTACAAGCAAGTTGACTCAGGCTGCTTGGCTGAAGGCAACCTTAGGCTTGCAATGTCTTCATGAGAGCGAACATGCCACACCTTACCCATCCTCCACAGAAAGTTCACTTCCATTTTCAATTAATGCAACTTTGTTGCTTGTTTGAGCTGCTAGGAACACCTCTCACTTGCAAGTCCAAGCTTCAGCATGAACACCTCTCACCTGAGGTGCAAGACTGTGTGAGGTGCAGGATATATCCTGGCACATGCATGGATATATCCACCACTGGCACATGCATGGATATATCCACCACTGGCACATGCATGGATATATCCACCACTGGCACATGCATGGATATATCCACCACTGGCACATGCACGGATATATCCACCACTGGCACATGCATGGATATATCCACCACTGGCACATGCATGGATATATCCACCACTGGCACATGCATGGATATATCCACCACTGGCACATGCATGGATATATCCACCACTGGCACATGCATGGATATATCCACTGCTGGCACATGCATGGATATACCCACCACTGGCACATGCATGGATATATCCACTTCTGGCACATGCATGGATATATCCACCACTGGCACATGCATGGATATATCCACCACTGGCACATGCATGGATATATCCACCACTGGCCCTAAAGAGTTAATCATAGCATTGAAGCCTAGACAAATATGGTGTGTTGGGACTAGTGGGCCTATAGATATGTTAGACTACATGTCTGCCAAGGCTATTGATGAGTGACTTCAGACAATAACAATGAGTACAACTATAGCAGTGCACACAGTAACACCATCACGGCGAGGCAAGCTAGTGTGGCAAGCTAGTGTGGCAAGCTAGTGTGGCAAGCTAGTGTGGCAAGCTAGTGTGGCAAGCTAGTGTGGCAAGCTAGTGTGGCAAGCTAGTGTGGCAAGCTAGTGTGGCAAGCTAGTGTGGCAAGCTAGTGTGGCAAGCTAGTGTGGCAAGCTAGTGTGGCAAGCTAGTGTGGCAAGCTAGTGTGGCAAGCTAGTGTGGCAAGCTAGTGTGGCAAGCTAGTGTGGCAAGCTAGTGTGGCAAGGCAAGCTAGTGTGGCAAGGCAAGCTAGTGTGGCAAGGCAAGCTAGTGTGGCAAGGCAAGCTAGTGTGGCAAGGCAAGCTAGTGTGGCAAGGCAAGCTAGTGTGGCAAGGCAAGCTAGTGTGGCAAGGCAAGCTAGTGTGGCAAGGCAAGCTAGTGTGGCAAGGCAAGCTAGTGTGGCAAGGCAAGCTAGTGTGGCAAGCTAGTGTGGCAAGGTCTATTAGAGGCTTGTCAATAAGAGGGATTGACTGATCATAACTGATACTCCCTTTCCTTGTCTGTTTCCTCACCTTCCTCATCCACCGCCCATGGGTGGCGGTCCAGGACTCCCTCCACCTTTCCCTCCCTTACCAATGCCACCTATCTTACGACCACGGTCAGCCCTGAAGGGGGGGAGGGAATACACTATAATTACAATTTTTAATGAGATGTTCAGTGCTATGCACACAGACAGAAGTCTACACCACCCATGCCGCATGCATTTGCATCACAGGTGAGGTGGTTTCCCTAGTGGGAGTGGCACCTCCCTAACTATAGTGCATTACCATATTGGGCTAATGAGTTTGGCCTTTATTTTATTCTAAGCAAGGAAAATGGCATCACTTTATTCTAAGCATAGGGAAGCCTCAAATGCATCACTTGGTTCTTGCCTAGGCTGTTCCAGGACTGTTCCCCCACAGAGACCTTGACATCTCTCAGAGGGTGTTACCCCGCAGAGACCTTGCACATCCCTGAGGAGATATTCCCCTGCAGAGACCTCGACATCTCTCAGAGGATGTTCCCACACAGAGACCTTGCACATCCCTGAGGAGATATTCCCCCACAGAGACCTTGCACATCCCTGAGGAGATGTTCCCGTGCAGAGACCTTGCAGGGAGAGCATTCATCCACACAGAGCATGCTCAGCTTCTCTGTGAGGTATTTGCATCGTGGAATGACAGGTCCTTGCAAGATGTGGAGGGCTCTATTAAGACTGCAAGACAGGATTATGACGTACTGTTGAAGGAAGATTGATCAAGTTGTCAGTTAGCTGGGTGGGTGTAAGGTAGCTATGGCTGCAGTGAGCTGGGTGTGTGTAAGGTAGCTATGGTTGCAGTGAGCTGGGTGTGTGTAAGGTAGCTATGGCTGAAGTGAGCCGGGTGTGTGTAAGGTAGCTATGGCTGCAGTGAGCTGGGTGTGTGTAAGGTAGCTATGGCTGCAGTGAGCTGGGTGTGTGTAAGGTAGCTATGGCTGCAGTGAGCTGGGTGTGTGTAAGGTAGCTATGGCTGCAGTGAGCTGGGTGTGTGTAAGGTAGCTATGGCTGCAGTGAGCTGGGTGTGTGTAAGGTAGCTATGGCTGCAGTGAGCTGGGTGTGTGTAAGGTAGCTATGGCTGCAGTGAGCTGGGTGTGTGTAAGGTAGCTATGGCTGCAGTGAGCTGGGTGTGTGTAAGGTAGCTATGGTTGCAGTGAGCTGGGTGTGTGTAAGGTAGCCATGGCTGCAGTGAGCTGGGTGTGTGTAAGGTAGCTATGGCTGCAGTGAGCTGGGTGTGGTAAGGTAGCTATGGCTGCAGTGAGCTGGGTGTGTGTAAGGTAGCTATGGCTGCAGTGAGCTGGGTGTGTGTAAGGTAGCTATGGCTGGGTGTGTGTAAGGTAGCTATGGTTGCAGTGAGCTGGGTGTGTGTAAGGTAGCTATGGCTGCAGTGAGCTGGGTGTGTGTAAGGTAGCTATGGCTGGGTGTGTGTAAGGTAGCTATGGTTGCAGTGAGCTGGGTGTGTGTAAGGTAGCTATGGCTGCAGTGAGCTGGGTGTGTGTAAGGTAGCTATGGCTGGGTGTGTGTAAGGTAGCTATGGTTGCAGTGAGCTGGGTGTGTGTAAGGTAGCTATGGCTGCAGTGAGCTGGGTGTGTGTAAGGTAGCTATGGCTGCAGTGAGCTGGGTGTGTGTAAGGTAGCTATGGGCTGCAGTGAGCTGGGTGTGTGTAAGGTAGCTATGGCTGGGTGTGTGTAAGGTAGCTATGGTTGCAGTGAGCTGGGTGTGTGTAAGGTAGCTATGGCTGAAGTGAGCTGGGTGTGTGTAAGGTAGCTATGGCTGCAGTGAGCTGGGTGTGTGTAAGGTAGCTATGGCTGCAGTGAGCTGGGTGTGTGTAAGGTAGCTATGGCTGCAGTGAGCTGGGTGTGTGTAAGGTAGCTATGGCTGCAGTGAGCTGGGTGTGTGTAAGGTAGCTATGGCTGCAGTGAGCTGGGTGTGTGTAAGGTAGCTATGGCTGCAGTGAGCTGGGTGTGTGTAAGGTAGCTATGGCTGCAGTGAGCTGGGTGTGTGTAAGGTAGCTATGGCTGCAGTGAGCTGGGTGTGTGTAAGGTAGCTATGGCTGCAGTGAGCTGGGTGAGTGTAAGGTAGCTATGGTTGCAGTGAGCTGGGTGTGTGTAAGGTAGCTATGGCTGCAGTGAGCTGGGTGTGTGTAAGGTAGCTATGGTTGCAGTGAGCTGGGTGTGTGTAAGGTAGCTATGGCTGCAGTGAGCTGGGTGTGTGTAAGGTAGCTATGGTTGCAGTGAGCTGGGTGGGTGTAAGGTAGCTATGGTTGCAGTGAGCTGGGTGTGTGTAAGGTAGCTATGGCTGCAGTGAGCTGGGTGTGTGTAAGGTAGCTATGGTTGCAGTGAGCTGGGTGTGTGTAAGGTAGCTATGGCTGCAGTGAGCTGGGTGTGTGTAAGGTAGCTATGGCTGCAGTGAGCTGGGTGTGTGTAAGGTAGCTATGGCTGCAGTGAGCTGGGTGTGTGTAAGGTAGCTATGGCTGCAGTGAGCTGGGTGTGTGTAAGGTAGCTATGGGTGCAGTGAGCTGGGTGTGTGTAAGGTAGCTATGGGTGCAGTGAGCTGGGTTTGTGTAAGGTAGCTATGGCTGCAGTGAGCTGGGTGAGTTATTGTGGCTGCTGCTGGTCTAAATCTTTCTTCTCCTTCATTAAGGAAGTCCATGACTCTGTGCTAAGGGAGGGAATGTGGAAGGCTTTGGGAAAGCTGGAGTCCCAGGGGAGATGATCACTTATCAGGTCCTTCCACTGAGACATGCATGATGGGATTCATATGTGGGTGGGAAGGAATTGGAGTAGTCCACGTACAACTTCTAGTTTACCTGTGTGGCAGTGGAGAGGTGGCTGCCTAGAGTGGGTGGAGCTGGAGTAGTCCCAGCAAGACAGTCATGACTCACAGGAGTCCCAGCAAGACAGAGGTGACTCACAGGAGTCCCAGCAAGACAGTGGTGACTCACAGGAGTCTCAGCAAGACAGAGGTGACTCACAGGAGTCCCAGCAAGACAGAGGTGACTCACAGGAGTCCCAGCAAGACAGAGGTAACTCACAGGAGTCTCAGCAAGACAGAGGTGACTCACAGGAGTCCCAGCAAGACAGTGGTGACCCACAGGAGTCCAAGCAAGACAGAGGTGACTCACAGGAGTCCCAGCAAGACAGTGATGACTCACAGAAGTCTCAGCAAGACAGAGGTGACTCACAGGAGTCCCAGCAAGACAGAGGTGACTCACAGGAGTCCCAGAAAGACAGTGATGACTCACAGGAGTCCCAGAAGACAGTGGTGACTCACAGGAGTCTCAGCAAGACAGAGGTGACTCACAGGAGTCCCAGAAGACAGTGGTGACTCACAGGAGTCTCAGCAAGACAGAGGTGACTCACAGGAGTCCCAGCAAGACAGAAGTGACTCACAGGAGTCCCAGCAAGACAGAGGTGACTCACAGGAGTCTCAGCAAGACAGAGGTGACTCACAGGAGTCCCAGCAAGACAGTGATGACTCACAGGAGTCTCAGCAAGACAGAGGTGACTCACAGGAGTCCCAGCAAGACAGTGATGACTCACAGGAGTCCCAGCAAGACAGAGGTGACTCACAGGAGTCCCAGCAAGACAGTGATGACTCACAGGAGTCTCAGCAAGACAGAGGTGACTCACAGGAGTCTCAGCAAGACAGTGGTGACCCCACAGGAGTCCCAGCAAGACAGTGATGACTCACAGGAGTCCCAGCAAGACAGAGGTGACTCACAGGAGTCCCAGCAAGACAGTGATGACTCACAGGAGTCCCAGCAAGACAGAGGTGACTCACAGGAGTCCCAGCAAGACAGAGGTGACTCACAGGAGTCCCAGCAAGACAGAGGTGACTCACAGGAGTCCCAGCAAGACAGAGGTGACTCACAGGAGTCCCAGCAAGACAGTGGTGACTCACAGGAGTCTCAGCAAGACAGAGGTGACTCACAGGAGTCCCAGCAAGACAGAGGTGACTCACAGGAGTCCCAGCAAGACAGAGGTAACTCACAGGAGTCTCAGCAAGACAGAGGTGACTCACAGGAGTCCCAGCAAGACAGTGGTGACCCACAGGAGTCCAAGCAAGACAGAGGTGACTCACAGGAGTCCCAGCAAGACAGTGATGACTCACAGAAGTCTCAGCAAGACAGAGGTGACTCACAGGAGTCCCAGCAAGACAGAGGTGACTCACAGGAGTCCCAGAAAGACAGTGATGACTCACAGGAGTCCCAGAAGACAGTGGTGACTCACAGGAGTCTCAGCAAGACAGAGGTGACTCACAGGAGTCCCAGAAGACAGTGGTGACTCACAGGAGTCTCAGCAAGACAGAGGTGACTCACAGGAGTCCCAGCAAGACAGAAGTGACTCACAGGAGTCCCAGCAAGACAGAGGTGACTCACAGGAGTCTCAGCAAGACAGAGGTGACTCACAGGAGTCCCAGCAAGACAGTGATGACTCACAGGAGTCTCAGCAAGACAGAGGTGACTCACAGGAGTCCCAGCAAGACAGTGATGACTCACAGGAGTCCCAGCAAGACAGAGGTGACTCACAGGAGTCCCAGCAAGACAGTGATGACTCACAGGAGTCTCAGCAAGACAGAGGTGACTCACAGGAGTCTCAGCAAGACAGTGGTGACCCCACAGGAGTCCCAGCAAGACAGTGATGACTCACAGGAGTCCCAGCAAGACAGAGGTGACTCACAGGAGTCCCAGCAAGACAGTGATGACTCACAGGAGTCCCAGCAAGACAGAGGTGACTCACAGGAGTCCCAGCAAGACAGAGGTGACTCACAGGAGTCCCAGCAAGACAGAGGTGACTCACAGGAGTCCCAGCAAGACAGAGGTGACTCACAGGAGTCCCAGCAAGACAGTGGTGACACACAGGAGTCTCAGCAAGACAGAGGTGACTCACAGGAGTCCCAGCAAGACAGAGGTGACTCACAGGAGTCTCAGCAAGACAGTGATGACTCACAGGAGTCCCAGCAAGACAGAGGTGACTCACAGGAGTCCCAGCAAGACAGAGGTGACTCACAGGAGTCCCAGCAAGACAGAGGTGACTCACAGGAGTCCCAGCAAGACAGAGGTGACTCACAGGAGTCCCAGCAAGACAGTGATGACTCACAGGAGTCCCAGCAAGACAGTGATGACTCACAGGAGTCCCAGCAAGACAGAGGTGACTCACAGGAGTCCCAGCAAGACAGAGGTGACTCACAGGAGTCCCAGCAAGACAGTGGTGACTCACAGGAGTCCCAGCAAGACAGTGATGACTCACAGGATTCCCAGCAAGACAGTGATGACTCACAGGAGTCCCAGCAAGACAGAGGTGACTCACAGGAGTCCCAGCAAGACAGTGGTGACTCACAGGAGTCCCAGCAAGACAGAGGTGACTCACAGGAGTCCCAGCAAGACAGAGGTGACTCACAGGAGTCCCAGCAAGACAGTGATGACTCACAGGAGTCCCAGCAAGACAGAGGTGACTCACAGGAGTCCCAGCAAGACAGAGGTGACTCACAGGAGTCCCAGCAAGACAGTGGTGACTCACAGGAGTCCCAGCAAGACAGTGATGACTCACAGGATTCCCAGCAAGACAGTGATGACTCACAGGAGTCCCAGCAAGACAGTGGTGACTCACAGGATTCCCAGCAAGACAGTGGTGACTCACAGGAGTCCCAGCAAGACAGAGGTGACTCACAGGAGTCCCAGCAAGACAGAGGTGACTCACAGGAGTCCCAGCAAGACAGAGGTGACTCACAGGAGTCCCAGCAAGACAGAGGTGACTCACAGGAGTCCCAGCAAGACAGTGGTGACACACAGGAGTCTCAGCAAGACAGAGGTGACTCACAGGAGTCCCAGCAAGACAGAGGTGACTCACAGGAGTCTCAGCAAGACAGTGATGACTCACAGGAGTCCCAGCAAGACAGAGGTGACTCACAGGAGTCCCAGCAAGACAGAGGTGACTCACAGGAGTCCCAGCAAGACAGAGGTGACTCACAGGAGTCCCAGCAAGACAGAGGTGACTCACAGGAGTCCCAGCAAGACAGTGATGACTCACAGGAGTCCCAGCAAGACAGTGATGACTCACAGGAGTCCCAGCAAGACAGAGGTGACTCACAGGAGTCCCAGCAAGACAGAGGTGACTCACAGGAGTCCCAGCAAGACAGTGGTGACTCACAGGAGTCCCAGCAAGACAGTGATGACTCACAGGATTCCCAGCAAGACAGTGATGACTCACAGGAGTCCCAGCAAGACAGAGGTGACTCACAGGAGTCCCAGCAAGACAGTGGTGACTCACAGGAGTCCCAGCAAGACAGAGGTGACTCACAGGAGTCCCAGCAAGACAGAGGTGACTCACAGGAGTCCCAGCAAGACAGTGATGACTCACAGGAGTCCCAGCAAGACAGAGGTGACTCACAGGAGTCCCAGCAAGACAGAGGTGACTCACAGGAGTCCCAGCAAGACAGTGGTGACTCACAGGAGTCCCAGCAAGACAGTGATGACTCACAGGATTCCCAGCAAGACAGTGATGACTCACAGGAGTCCCAGCAAGACAGTGGTGACTCACAGGATTCCCAGCAAGACAGTGGTGACTCACAGGAGTCCCAGCAAGACAGAGGTGACTCACAGGAGTCCCAGCAAGACAGAGGTGACTCACAGGAGTCCCAGCAAGACAGAGGTGACTCACAGCAAGACAGAGGTGAGCTATCAACACTGTCTGCAGACTTAGAGGAGCTATCAACAATGTCTGCAGACTTAGAGGAGCTATCAACACTGTCTGCAGACTTAGAGGAGCTATCAACACTGTCTGCATATGCCGAGTCAAAACTTGAAAAGTAGCTGCTATGCTAATAATCAGTGATTCTGTAGGCTTGCCAGCTGCACCGCTCTGTGTTGGTGATCACAGAGTTTCCTGCGGCTCCTCCCTAGACTTGCAGCAAAACTGGTTACTTGCAACTGCTTCTTGAACACTATCAACATCTCTACACCAGCAGGAAGCTACATTCCACTCTCACCAGCAGGAAGCTGCACTCCACTCTCACCAGCAGGAAGCTGCACTCCACTCTCCCCAGCAGGAAGCTGCACTCCACTTGTGTCAGCATGTCATGGTTCTACAGAGGCACACTAACTCTGCCAATGAACTCCCACTGTACAGATTGACTCAATCCGAATTATTTGAAGGCCACACCCCTCTCACATAATAAGAGGACAAACACGCATCAAGAGATTGTGATTCATGGCAAGCTGAGTGGGCAATGCACTGGGACTAGGCTAGGTTTGAAAAGCTGCACCTCACCACACTCCAATGCTGACCGTGCAACACAGACAACAAGAAGGTGTCTATGCAAGTTTGTCAAGAGTTGTCTTCCAGTCAGAGGGACCACAGCATTTACCAGACTTGTCTTCCAGTCAGAGGGACCACAGCATGGTCTGCCAGACTTGTCTTCCAGTCAGAGAGACCACAGCATGGTCTACCAGACTTGTCTTCCAGTCAGAGAGACCACAGCATGGTCTGCCAGACTTGTCTTCCAGTCAGAGGGACCACAGCATGGTCTACCTGACTTGTCTTCCAGTCAGAGAGCCACAGCATGGTCTACCTGACTTGTCTTCCAGTCAGAGAGCCACAGCATGGTCTGCCAGACTTGTCTTCCAGTCAGAGGGACCACAGCATGGTCTGCCAGACTTATCTTCAGTCAGAGAGGCCACAGCATGGTCTGCCAGACTTGTCTTCCAGTCAGAGGGACCACAGCATGGTCTGCCAGACTTATCTTCAGTCAGAGAGGCCACAGCATGGTCTGCCAGACTTGTCTTCCAGTCAGAGAGACCACAGCATGGTCTACCAGACTTATCTTCCAGTCAGAGGGACCACAGCATGGTCATGCCAGACTTGTCTTCCAGTCAGAGGGACCACAGCATGGTCTTGTCTTCCAGTCAGAGAGACCACAGCATGGTCTGCCAGACTTATCTTCAGTCAGAGAGGCCACAGCATGGTCTGCCAGACTTGTCTTCCAGTCAGAGAGACCACAGCATGGTCTACCTGACTTGTCTTCCAGTCAGAGGGACCACAGCAGGGTCTGCCAGACTTGTCTTCCAGTCAGAGGGACCACAGCATGGTCTACCTGACTTGTCTTCCAGTCAGAGAGCCACAGCATGGTCTACCAGACTTGTCTTCCAGTCAGAGGGACCACAGCATGGTCTACCAGACTTGTCTTCCAGTCAGAGGGACCACAGCATGGTCTACCAGACTTGTCTTCCAGTCAGAGAGACCACAGCATGGTCTACCAGACTTGTCTTCCAGTCAGAGAGACCACAGCATGGTCTGCCAGACTTGTCTTCCAGTCAGAGGGACCACAGCATGGTCTACCTGACTTGTCTTCCAGTCAGAGAGCCCACAGCATGGTCTACCAAACTTGTCTTCCAGTCAGAGGGACCACAGCATGGTCTGCCAGACTTGTCTCCCAGTCAGAGGGACCACAGCATGGTCTGCCAGACTTGTCTTCCGCCAGAGGGACCACAGCATGGTCTGCCAGACTTGTCTTCCAGTCAGAGAGACCACAGCATGGTCTACCTGACTTATCTTCAGTCAGAGAGGCCACAGCATGGTCTGCCAGACTTGTCTTCCAGTCAGAGAGACCACAGCATGGTCTACCAGACTTGTCTTCCAGTCAGAGGGACCACAGCATGGTCTACCAGACTTGTCTTCCAGTCAGAGAGCCCACAGCATGGTCTACCAAACTTGTCTTCCAGTCAGAGGGACCACAGCATGGTCTGCCAGACTTGTCTCCCAGTCAGAGGGACCACAGCATGGTCTGCCAGACTTGTCTTCCGCCAGAGGGACCACAGCATGGTCTGCCAGACTTGTCTTCCAGTCAGAGGGACCACAGCATGGTCTGCCAGACTTGTCTTCCAGTCAGAGGGACCACAGCATGGTCTATCTGACTTGTCTTCCAGTCAAAGAGACAACAGCATGGTCTGCCAGACTTGTCTTCCAGTAAGAGAGACCACAGCAGGGTCTACCAGACTTGTCTTCCGCCAGAGAGACCACAGCATGGTCTACCTGACTTGTCTTCCAGTCAAAGAGACAACAGCATGGTCTGCCAGACTTGTCTTCCAGTCAGAGGGACCACAGCATGGTCTACCTGACTTGTCTTCCAGTCAGAGGGACCACAGCATGGTCTATCTGACTTGTCTTCCAGTCAAAGAGACAACAGCATGGTCTGCCAGACTTGTCTTCCAGTCAGAGAGACCACAGCATGGTCTGCCAGACTTGTCTTCCGCCAGAGAGACCACAGCATGGTCTACCTGACTTGTCTTCCAGTCAAAGAGACAACAGCATGGTCTGCCAGACTTGTCTTCCAGTCAGAGAGACCACAGCATGGTCTACCAGACTTGTCTTCCAGTCAGAGAGACCACAGCATGGTCTGCCAGACTTGTCTTCCAGTCAGAGAGCCACAGCATGGTCTACCAGACTTGTCTTCCAGTCAGAGAGACCACAGCATGGTCTACCAGACTTGTCTTCCAGTCAGAGAGACCACAGCATGGTCTGCCAGACTTGTCTTCCAGTCAGAGAGACCACAGCATGGTCTGCCAGACTTGTCTTCCAGTCAGAGAGCCACAGCATGGTCTACCAGACTTGTCTTCCAGTCAGAGGGACCACAGCATGGTCTGCCTGACTTGTCTTCCAGTCAGAGAGACCACAGCATGGTCTTCCAGACTTGTCTTCCAGTCAGAGAGACCACAGCATGGTCTACCAGACTTGTCTTCCAGTCAGAGGGACCACAGCATGGTCTGCCTGACTTGTCTTCCAGTCAGAGAGACCACAGCATGGTCTACCTGACTTGTCTTCCAGTCAGAGAGCCACAGCATGGTCTGCCAGACTTGTCTTCCAGTCAGAGGGACCACAGCATGGTCTACCTGACTTGTCTTCCAGTCAGAGAGCCACAGCATGGTCTGCCAGACTTGTCTTCCAGTCAGAGAGCCACAGCATGGTCTACCTGACTTGTCTTCCAGTCAGAGAGCCACAGCATGGTCTGCCAGACTTGTCTTCCAGTCAGAGGGACCACAGCATGGTCATGCCAGACTTGTCTTCCAGTCAGAGAGACCACAGCATGGTCTACCAGACTTGTCTTCCAGTCAGAAGGACCACAGCATGGTCTGCCTGACTTGTCTTCCAGTCAGAGAGACCACAGCATGGTCTGCCAGACTTGTCTTCCAGTCAGAGAGACCACAGCATGGTCTGCCAGACTTGTCTTCCAGTCAGAGAGACCACAGCATGGTCTACCAGACTTGTCTTCCAGTCAGAGACCACAGCATGGTCTACCAGACTTATCTTCCAGTCAGAGGGACCACAGCATGGTCTGCCAGACTTGTCTTCCAGTCAGAAGGACCACAGCATGGTCTACCAGACTTGTCTTCCAGTCAGAGGGACCACAGCATGGTCTGCCAGACTTGTCTTCCAGTCAGAGGGACCACAGCATGGTCTACCAGACTTGTCTTCCAGTCAGAGAGACCACAGCATGGTCTACCAGACTTGTCTTCCAGTCAGAGGGACCACAGCATGGTCTGCCAGACTTGTCTTCCAGTCAGAGAGACCACAGCATGGTCTGCCAGACTTGTCTTCCAGTCAGAGAGACCACAGCATGGTCTTGTCTTCCAGTCAGAGAGACCACAGCATGGTCTACCAGACTTGTCTTCCAGTCAGAGGGACCACAGCATGGTCTGCCAGACTTGTCTTCCAGTCAGAGAGACCACAGCATGGTCTTGTCTTCCAGTCAGAGAGCCACAGCATGGTCTACCTGACTTGTCTTCCAGTCAGAGGGACCACAGCATGGTCTACCAGACTTGTCTTCCAGTCAGAGAGACCACAGCATGGCCTACCAGACTTGTCTTCCAGTCAGAGAGCCACAGCATGGTCTGCCAGACTTGTCTTCCAGTCAGAGGGACAACAGCATGGTCTACCAGACTTGTCTTCCAGTCAGAGGGACCACAGCATGGTTGCCAGACTTGTCTTCCAGTCAGAGAGCCACAGCATGGTCTACCTGACTTGTCTTCCAGTCAGAGAGCCACAGCATGGTCTGCCAGACTTGTCTTCCAGTCAGAGGGACCACAGCATGGTTGCCAGACTTGTCTTCCAGCCAGAGGGACCACAGCATGGTCTGCCAGACTTGTCTTCCGCCAGAGGGACCACAGCATGGTCTACCAGACTTGTCTTCCAGTCAGAGAGACCACAGCATGGTCTACCAGACTTGTCTTCCAGTCAGAGGGACCACAGCATGGTCTGCCAGACTTGTCTTCCAGTCAGAGAGACCACAGCATGGCCTACCAGACTTGTCTTCCAGTCAGAGAGCCACAGCATGGTCTACCAGACTTGTCTTCCAGTCAGAGGGACCACAGCATGGTCTGCCAGACTTGTCTTCCAGTCAGAGGGACCACAGCATGGTCTACCTGACTTGTCTTCCAGTCAGAAGGACCACAGCATGGCCTACCAGACTTGTCTTCCAGTCAGAGAGCCACAGCATGGTCTGCCAGACTTGTCTTCCAGTCAGAGGGACCACAGCATGGTTGCCAGACTTGTCTTCCGCCAGAGGGACCACAGCATGGTCTGCCAGACTTGTCTTCCAGTCAGAGGGACCACAGCATGGTCTACCAGACTTGTCTTCCAGTCAGAGAGACCACAGCATGGTCTACCAGACTTGTCTTCCAGTCAGAGGGACCACAGCATGGTCTACCAGACTTGTCTTCCAGTCAGAGGGACCACAGCATGGTCTGCCAGACTTGTCTTCCGCCAGAGGGACCACAGCATGGTTGCCAGACTTGTCTTCCGCCAGAGGGACCACAGCATGGTCTACCAGACTTGTCTTCCAGTCAGAAGGACCACAGCATGGCAGATTTGTCTTCCAGTCAGAGGGACCACAGCATGGCAGATTTGTCTTCCAGTCAGAGGGACCACAGCATGGTCTACCTGACTTGTCTTCCAGTCAGAGAGACCACAGCATGGTCTACCAGACTTGTCTTCCAGTCAGAGGGACCACAGCATGGTTGCCAGACTTGTCTTCCGCCAGAGGGACCACAGCATGGTCTACCAGACTTGTCTTCCAGTCAGAAGGACCACAGCATGGCAGATTTGTCTTCCAGTCAGAGGGACCACAGCATGGTCTACCTGACTTGTCTTCCAGTCAGAGAGACCACAGCATGGTCTACCAGACTTGTCTTCCAGTCAGAGGGACCACAGCATGGTCTGCCAGACTTGTCTTCCAGTCAGAGAGACCACAGCATGGTCTACCAGACTTGTCTTCCAGTCAGAGGGACCACAGCATGGTCTGCCAGACTTGTCTTCCAGTCAGAGAGACCACAGCATGGTCTACCAGACTTGTCTTCCAGTCAGAGAGACCACAGCATGGTCTGCCAGACTTGTCTTCCAGTCAGAGAGACCACAGCATGGTCTGCCAGACTTGTCTTCCAGTCAGAGAGACCACAGCATGGTCTACCAGACTTGTCTTCCAGTCAGAGAGACCACAGCATGGTCTGCCAGACTTGTCTTCCAGGCAGAGAGCCACAGCATGGTCTACCAGACTTGTCTTCCAGTCAGAGGGACCACAGCATGGTCTGCCAGACTTGTCTTCCAGTCAGAGAGACCACAGCATGGCCTACCAGACTTGTCTTCCAGTCAGAGAGCCACAGCATGGTCTGCCAGACTTGTCTTCCAGTCAGAGAGCCACAGCATGGTCTGCCAGACTTGTCTTCCAGTCAGAGGGACCACAGCATGGTTGCCAGACTTGTCTTCCGCCAGAGGGACCACAGCATGGCCTACCAGACTTGTCTTCCAGTCAGAAGGACCACAGCATGGCAGATTTGTCTTCCAGTCAGAGGGACCACAGCATGGTCTACCTGACTTGTCTTCCAGTCAGAGGGACCACAGCATGGTCTACCAGACTTGTCTTCCAGTCAGAGGGACCACAGCATGGTCTGCCAGACTTGTCTTCCAGTCAGAGAGACCACAGCATGGTCTACCAGACTTGTCTTCCAGTCAGAGAGACCACAGCATGGTCTGCCAGACTTGTCTTCCAGTCAGAGAGACCGCAGCATGGTCTTGTCTTCCAGTCAGAGAGACCACAGCATGGTCTACCAGACTTGTCTTCCAGTCAGAGGGACCACAGCATGGTCTGCCAGACTTGTCTTCCAGTCAGAGAGACCACAGCATGGTCTGCCAGACTTGTCTTCCAGTCAGAGAGACCACAGCATGGTCTACCAGACTTGTCTTCCAGTCAGAGAGACCACAGCATGGTCTACCAGACTTGTCTTCCAGTCAGAGAGACCACAGCATGGTCTGCCAGACTTGTCTTCCAGTCAGAGAGACCACAGCATGGTCTGCCAGACTTGTCTTCCAGGCAGAGAGCCACAGCATGGTCTACCAGACTTGTCTTCCAGTCAGAGGGACCACAGCATGGCCTACCAGACTTGTCTTCCAGTCAGAGAGCCACAGCATGGTCTGCCAGACTTGTCTTCCAGTCAGAGAGACCACAGCATGGTCTGCCAGACTTGTCTTCCAGTCAGAGAGCCACAGCATGGTCTACCAGACTTGTCTTCCAGTCAGAGGGACCACAGCATGGCCTACCAGACTTGTCTTCCAGTCAGAGAGACCACAGCATGGCCTACCAGACTTGTCTTCCAGTCAGAGAGCCACAGCATGGTCTGCCAGACTTGTCTTCCAGTCAGAGAGCCACAGCATGGTCTGCCAGACTTGTCTTCCAGTCAGAGAGCCACAGCATGGTCTACCAGACTATGCACCACAACCCCTAGACAAGGCCTTACTCTCTGCTACTATGCACCACACATACTAATATGATTATTCTCAACTATCTACATATGACATTGTTATAATATCAATTGAGTTGTGAGAGGAGATGACAGCGAGGAGACAAAAGAGAGGCCAGTTCTCCAGCACCATCATCAAGTCTATAAACATAAAATTTATTCAGTGAACTAAAACAATTCCAATACATGTGAAGTTAGCTATAGACTATTACCTCATCTCATGTGGGGGGAAGCTGCTAGCAGGCTAATATTAGAGCTGGACCCCACTCACAAACCTGAGAAGCATTCTTCATCCACACCTTCCTTGTCAGAGGCCAAGTCATCATTATCCGCCGCAATGCTAAGCCCATTCACCTGTCCACTGCAGCACTAAACTCATTCACCTATCCACTGCAGCACTTAACTAATTCATCTGTCCGCTGCAGCGCTAAGCCCATTCACCTGTCCACTGCAGCACTAAACTCATTCACCTATCCACTGCAGTACTTAACTAATTCATCTGTCCGCTGCAGCGCTAAACTCATTCACCTGTCCACTGCAGCACTAAACTCATTCACCTATCCACTGCAGTACTTAACTAATTCATCTGTCCACTGCAGCACTTAACTAATTCATCTGTCCACTGCAGCACTAAACTCATTCTCCTGTCTGCTACAGTGCTAAGCCCATCCACCCACATTCCAACAGTTGTAACTGTTGTGTACAACTTATCCGAGGCACTTTCACAAGCAGGCTCACCCTGGTTAGAATTGATGCTATAATCTTCTTCCCGAGTCATTCTCAGTTGTGTCAAGAGTACCGAGGGCTTACTTCACTTGCCAACACCCCCAGCAGGGGCTTACTTCACTTGCCAACACCCTCAGCGAGGGCTTACTTCACTTGCCAACACCACCAGCGAGGGCTTACTTCACTTGCCAACATCCCCAGCGGGGGCTTACTTCACTTGCCAACACCCCCAGCGGGGGCTTACTTCACTTGCCAACACCCTCAGCGGGGGCTTACTTCACTTGCCAACACCCCCAGCGGGGGCTCACTTCACTAGCCAACAACCACAGCAGGTGCTTACTTCACTTGCCAACACCCCCAGTGGAGGCTTACTTCACTTGCCAACACCCCCAGTGGGGGCTTACTTCACTTGCCAACACCCCCAGTGGGGGCTTACTTCACTTGCCAACAACCCCAGAGGGGGCTTACTTCACTTGCAAATTCCACCAGCAGGTGCTTACTTCACTTGCAAATACCACCAGCAGGTGCTTACTTCACTTGCCAACACCACCAGCGGGGGCTTACTTCACTTGCCAACATCCCCAGCGGGGGCTTACTTCACTTGCCAACACCCCCAGCGGGGGCTTACTTCACTTGCCAACAACCCCAGAGGGGGCTTACTTCACTTGCAAATTCCACCAGCAGGTGCTTACTTCACTTGCAAATACCACCAGCAGGTGCTTACTTCACTTACCAACACCCCCAGCAGGGGCTTACTTCACTTGCCAACACCCCCAGCGGGGGCTTACTTCACTTGCCAACATCCCCAGCGGGGGCTTACTTCACTTGCCAACACCCCCAGCGGGGGCTTACTTCACTTGCCAACACCCCCAGTGGGGGCTTACTTCACTTGCCAACACCCCCAGTGGGGGCTTACTTCACTTGCCAACACCCCCCGTGGGGGCTTACTTCACTTGCCAACACCCCCAGTGGGGGCTTACTTCACTTGCCAACACCCCCAGCGGGGGCTTACTTCACTTGCCCCCCAAAACAGCACGTCAGCTACCTTGATTTCGTCTTACCCATGCCTCTCTTCTGCCATCAAGAAACAGATAGTCTGCAAGGCATTGACTCTAGTGGGCTACACTGCCAATACAGAGTAGTCTGCAAGACATTGACTCCTACACATGCTAGTGGGCTACACTGCCAATACAGAGTAGTCTGCAAGACATTGATTCCTACACATGCTAGTGGGCTACACTGCCAATACAGAGTAGTCTGCAAGACATTGACTCCTACAAATGCTAGTGGGCTACACTGCCAATACAGAGTAGTCTGCAAGACATTGACTCCTACAAATGCTAGTGGGCTACACTGCCAATACAGAGTAGTCTGCAAGGCATTGACTCCTACAAATGCTAGTGGGCTACACTGCCAATACAGAGTAGTCTGCAAGACATTGACTCCTACAAATGCTAGTGGGCTACACTGCCAATACAGAGTAGTCTGCAAGACATTGACTCCTACAAATGCTAGTGGCTGGTATTGTGACAAGCCAATACAATATTTCCAAATAAAATATTGTTGTATTGCCTTAGGCACCCACTAGAAGTTACCAGTACACTTAACCAACCATATATGTATGATGTCCTTTACCATGTTTATTCCTGCAGTGGACACGCGGCCATGTATTCATATGTACTCTAGACACAGACATCATAAGTAGTATATATTACTAGAGTATACACACGTGCCTATGTATTCATATATACACAGGCATCATAAGTAGTATTACTAGAGTATACACACATGCCTATGTATTCATATATACACATAGACACATGCATCATAAGTAGTATTACTAGAGTATACACACATGCCTATGTATTCATATATACACATAGACACATGCATCATAAGTAGTATTACTAGAGTATACACACGTGCCTATGTATTCATATATACACATAGACACATGCATCATAAGTAGTAATTACTAGAGTATACACACGTGCCTGTGTATTCATATATACACATAGACACATGCATCATAAGTAGTATTACTAGAGTATACACACGTGCCTATGTATTCATATATACACATAGACACATGCATCATAAGTAGTATTACTAGAGTATGCACACGTGCCTATGTATTCATATATACACATAGACACAGGCATCATAAGTAGTATTACTAGAGTATACACACATGCCTATGTATTCATATATACACATAGACACATGCATCATAAGTAGTATTACTAGAGTATACACACGTGCCTATGTATTCATATATACACATAGACACATGCATCATAAGTAGTATTACTAGAGTATACACACGTGCCTATGTATTCATATATACACATAGACACATGCATCATAAGTAGTATTACTAGAGTATGCACACGTGCCTATGTATTCATATATACACATAGACACATGCATCATAAGTAGTATTACTAGAGTATGCACACGTGCCTATGTATTCATATACACACATAGACACATGCATCATAAGTAGTATTACTAGAGTATACACACGTGCCTATGTATTCATATACACACATAGACACATGCATCATAAGTAGTATTACTAGAGTATACACATGTGCCTATGTATTCATATATACACATAGACACATGCATCATAAGTAGTATTACTAGAGTATGCACACGTGCCTATGTATTCATATATACACATAGACACATGCATCATAAGTAGTATTACTAGAGTATACACATGTGCCTATGTATTCATATATACACATAGACACATGCATCATAAGTAGTATTACTAGAGTATACACACGTGCCTATGTATTCATATATACACATAGACACATGCATCATAAGTAGTATTACTAGAGTATACACACGTGCCTATGTATTCATATATACACATAGACACATGCATCATAAGTTGTATTACTAGAGTATGCACACGTGCCTATGTATTCATACACACATGCATCATAAGTAGTATTACTAGAGTATGCACACGTGCCTATGTATTCATATATACACATAGACACATGCATCATAAGTAGTATTACTAGAGTATACACACATGCCTATGTATTCATATATACACATAGACACATGCATCATAAGTAGTATTACTAGAGTATACATACGTGCCTATGTATTCATATATACACATAGACTCAGGCATCATAAGTAGTATTACTAGAGTATACACACGTGCCTATGTATTCATATATACACATAGACACATGCATCATAAGTAGTACTACTAGAGTATACACACGTGCCTATGTATTCATATATACACATAGACACATGCATCATAAGTAGTATTACTAGAGTATACATACGTGCCTATGTATTCATATATACACATAGACTCAGGCATCATAAGTAGTATTACTAGAGTATACACACGTGCCTATGTATTCATATATACACATAGACACATGCATCATAAGTAGTATTACTAGAGTATACACACGTGCCTATGTATTCATTCATATATACACATAGACACATGCATCATAAGTAGTATTACTAGAGTATACACACGTGCCTATGTATTCATATATACACATAGACACATGCATCATAAGTAGTATTACTGGAGTATACACACATACCTATGTATTCATATATACACATAGACACATGCATCATAAGTAGTATTACTAGAGTATACACACATGCCTATGTATTCATATATACACATGACATAGACACATGCATCATAAGTAGTATTACTAGAGTATACACACGTGCCTATGTATTCATATATACACAGACATAGGCATCATAAGTAGTATTACTAGAGTATACACACGTGCCTATGTATTCATATATACACATAGACACATGCATCATAAGTAGTACTACTGGAGTATACACACGTGCCTATGTATTCATTCATATATACACATAGACACATGCATCATAAGTAGTATTACTAGAGTATACACACGTGCCTATGTATTCATATATACACATAGACACAGGCATCATAAGTAGTATTACTAGAGTGTACACACGTGCCTATGTATTCATATATACACATAGACACATGCATCATAAGTAGTATTACTAGAGTGTACACACGTGCCTATGTATTCATATATACACATAGACACATGCATCATAAGTAGTATTACTAGAGTATACACACGTGCCTATGTATTCATATATACACATGCATCATAAGTAGTACTACTGGAGTATACACACGTGCCTATGTATTCATTCATATATACACATAGACACATGCATCATAAGTAGTATTACTAGAGTATACACACGTGCCTATGTATTCATATATACACATAGACACAGGCATCATAAGTAGTATTACTAGAGTGTACACACGTGCCTATGTATTCATATATACACATAGACACATGCATCATAAGTAGTATTACTAGAGTATACACACGTGCCTATGTATTCATATATACACATAGACACATGCATCATAAGTAGTATTACTAGAGTATACACACGTGCCTATGTATTCATATATACACATAGACACATGCATCATAAGTAGTATTACTAGAGTATACACACGTGCCTATGTATTCATATATACACATAGACTCAGGCATCATAAGTAGTATTACTAGAGTATACACACATGCCTATGTATTCATATATACACATAGACACAGGCATCATAAGTAGTATTACTAGAGTATACACACATGCCTATGTATTCATATATACACATAGACACAGGCATCATAAGTAGTATTACTAGAGTATACACACGTGCCTATGTATTCATATACACACATAGACACATGCATCATAAGTAGTATTACTAGAGTATGCACACGTGCCTATGTATTCATATATACACATAGACACATGCATCATAAGTAGTATTACTAGAGTATGCACACGTGCCTATGTATTCATATATACACATAGATTCAGGCATCATAAGTAGTATTACTAGAGTATACACACGTGCCTATGTATTCATATATACACATAGACACATGCATCATAAGTAGTATTACTAGAGTATACACACGTGCCTATGTTTTCATATATACACATAGACACAGGCATCATAAGTAGTACTACTGGAGTATACACACGTGCCTATGTATTCATTCATATAATCACATAGACACATGCATCATAAGTAGTATTACTAGAGTGTACACACGTGCCTATGTATTCATATACACACATAGACACATGCATCATAAGTAGTATTACTAGAGTATGCACACGTGCCTATGTATTCATATATACACATAGACACATGCATCATAAGTAGTATTACTAGAGTATACACACGTGCCTATGTATTCATATATACACATAGACACATGCATCATAAGTAGTATTACTAGAGTATACACATGTGCCTATGTATTCATATATACACATAGACACATGCATCATAAGTAGTATTACTAGAGTATACACACGTGCCTATGTATTCATATATACATATAGACACATGCATCATAAGTAGTATTACTAGAGTATACACATGTGCCTATGTATTCATATATATACATAGACACATGCATCATAAGTAGTATTACTAGAGTATACACACGTGCCTGTGTATTCATATATACACATAGGCACATGCATCATAAGTAGTATTTACTAGAGTATACACACGTGCCTATGTATTCATATATACACATAGACACATGCATCATAAGTAGTATTACTAGAGTATACACACGTGCCTATGTATTCATATAGACACATAGATACATGCATCATAAGTAGTATTACTAGAGTATACACATGTGCCTATGTATTCATATATATACATAGACACATGCATCATAAGTAGTATTACTAGAGTATACACACGTGCCTGTGTATTCATATATACACATAGGCACATGCATCATAAGTAGTATTTACTAGAGTATACACACGTGCCTATGTATTCATATATACACATAGACACATGCATCATAAGTAGTATTACTAGAGTATACACACGTGCCTATGTATTCATATATACACATAGATACATGCATCATAAGTAGTATTACTAGAGTATACACACGTGCCTATGTATTCATATAGACACATACATCATAAGTAGTACTACTGGAGTATACACACGTGCCTATGTATTCATTCATATATACACATAGACACATGCATCATAAGTAGTATTACTAGAGTATACACACGTGCCTATGTATTCATATATACACATAGACACATGCATCATAAGTAGTATTACTAGAGTATACACACGTGCCTATGTATTCATATATACACATAGACACATGCATCATAAGTAGTATTACTAGAGTGTACACACGTGCCTATGTATTCATATATACACATAGACACATGCATCATAAGTAGTATTACTAGAGTATACACACGTGCCTATGTATTCATATATACACATAGACACAGGCATCATAAGTAGTACTACTAGAGTATACACACGTGCCTATGTATTCATATATACACATAGACACATGCATCATAAGTAGTATTACTAGAGTATACACACGTGCCTATGTATTCATATATACACATAGACACATGCATCATAAGTAGTATTACAAGAGTATACACACGTGCCTATGTATTCATATATACACATAGACACATGCATCATAAGTAGTATTACTAGAGTATACACACGTGCCTATGTATTCATATATACACATAGACACATGCATCATAAGTAGTATTACTAGAGTATACACACGTGCCTATGTATTCATATACACACATAGACACATGCACCATAAGTAGTATTACTAGAGTATACACATGTGCCTATGTATTCATATATACACATAGACACATGCATCATAAGTAGTATTACTAGAGTATACACACGTGCCTATGTATTCATGTATACACATAGACACATGCATCATAAGTAGTATTACTAGAGTATACACACGTGCCTATGTATTCATATATACACATAGACACATGCATCATAAGTAGTATTACTAGAGTATACACACGTGCCTATGTATTCATATATACACATAGACACAGGCATCATAAGTAGTATTACTAGAGTATACACACGTGCCTATGTATTCATATATACACATAGACACAGGCATCATAAGTAGTACTACTAGAGTATACAGGGGCGGATCTAGGAATTCTTGGGGGGGGGGGGGCTCTTCTATTAAAATTTAAATATAGAAATATAGATTATATTATATCAAATACAGCATATACAAACTGTCGAGAGAAAAATGTTAAGACTAAATTACATTGAATAATAAATTACATTGAATAAACGAACAACAAATCAAAGTTATTATGATTGGTTATCACAAAGATATAATATATCTTTGTGATAACCAATCATAATAACTTTGAATTCTTTTTCCCCCCTTTTTTCCCTTCAATTATTGACCCTTGGACTTCATGATTCAGATTCACAATTTTTATATAATATATATAGGGGGAAAAAAGAATTTGAAGAGAAATGCTATTGGGCACTTCCGGTGTGACAGACGTACAATTCAGACAACAAATTGAGCTGTAGCTAGTTTCAGAAATGGTAAATCTGTATACAATACATATTCACAGCAAAGGCTTGACCTAGGCTAGACATTATTTTCACTTTCATAATACAGGGGAGGGTTAGGCCTCGTTAAAGGGCTGTGACGGACGGACACAGAAAAATGGGAAATCATAGGGTAGGAATGTTTAAAGCCCAAACTCTGTGAAGTTACTAGGGATATTGTTCTTGTTTTCATACCAAGGCATAGAAGTAATGTTTAATACCCAAAGCCTAACTGTTGAATCAAATTAATCCTCATTAAACTTTGTGATGGACGTACACAAAACCCTTGACGGACGTACATGTGTGATTAAGGATAGAATTAATGAATTCTGAGCATTGCTAGGCCAAAGCAAGTACTTGTAAGCATAACATAAACAGATGCTAAATGTCTTCAAACGCAAACTGTCCTCGATTGCCTGCAACACTTGGTGGGTAAATGATACGTACAATTTTGTTTCTTGAGTAGAAGATTTTGTCTTCAGGTCTCGGCCACTTCCAAGCATTTGCACTTCTATGCATGACGTTTACTTCAACATCAGAATCCTCTATACAGGTCACCTCCCCTGGAAACTCTTCACCATCATACTCCATAACAACCCACAATCCAATTGTCAAGTTCAGTGCTGGTAGCTGAGGCTGGGCATCGTCTTCGATTGGACAATCCTGTTCAATTGTTGAATTGGTCGGAGGAATGACATCATTGGTGTTGCGGATTCGACAAACTCGGAAACATTTCTCTATCTCGTTGGAAGTATCAGCTACTTTGACCTCATCCGCACCAGAAGCTTGAATACAATGAACTTTGTGTGTTTGGGGGACTGCCATCACTCCTTCCCTTTGGGCAAAGCTGTTTGGCGAGTGCTGAATACTCTAGCGCTAGCGGAGTGGTGATATGACTTCTCTCTGACCGAATGTGTCTCCAAACTGCCCTCTTCACTGTCCCTCCAATCCCGTCTATGCCTTTTCCATGAGATGTGGCAAAAAAATTCCATCTCGCTCAGAGACTTCGGAAAATACACTGTGACATGAAAACGAAAATGCTGTATTTCGTGTGGTCGAAATTACTACCATACTGAAATTGGTAGCATTGTTGATCCAAGTGTGAGTGGTAAAGATCATTGCCTGAGCGTGGTGCCAGTGGGCTGCTTGTATTTCTTTCTGTCGCATTTTCAGAGAAATCGACTTGCAAAAC
This sequence comes from Cladorhizidae sp. MBARI D1340-BT2, assembly GCA_028752905.1. Taxonomy (NCBI): domain Eukaryota; kingdom Metazoa; phylum Porifera; class Demospongiae; order Poecilosclerida; family Cladorhizidae; species Cladorhizidae sp. MBARI D1340-BT2. The sequence continues at coordinate 49,234,583 of JAQNBH010000008.1, read as the reverse complement.
AATGGATTTACCATCACAGGAGTTCTTCAAGGAGTCAAACGAAGCTGCTAGCTCTCTCTTCACAAAGGTATGGAGTAGGAAGGTACGCAGCTGTTTCTTCAGCTCATTAAAGACTGCATCCACTGTATCAGTCATGTCTACCTTCTCAATTCGGCTATCCGTAGACTTCCACTGGTAGTACTGCAAGGTCCCTGAGCTGCTTTGTGGTGCAAACTCATCAATCAGATCCACACAGGTTGAGCATTCTCGTGTCATGCACTTCTTGGAAGTGGAGTCACAGGTCACTTGCTCAATGAAGGACGAAACAGAAACACACTTCCCAAGGTCTTGCACTCCCCAGCTGTTCTAGTAAAGTCTAGCCAAACATTGCTGCATCTAACTTCCCCACTCCCCAGCTGCCCTACTAGAGTTTACAGCAGGGATGTAGATTCATATTCACCAGTTCTTCCCTAAAAGGGATGCCTGTAGCACACAGAAAGGAACCTAATGAACTAGTACTTCTTAACAGATGTTGTAAATTCCTCAATGCCAGCTGCTAAAATAGTTTTACTTGCAGGCTAGATAGTGTATGTATTTGGGGAATGACTATCAGTTTGTAGCTATAACTCAAGCAGCAGCTTTGTTTCTTTACCAGCCTACCTTCCTGGCTACAGGCTCAGGCAGCTTTGTTTCTTTACCAGCCTACCCTCCTGGCTACAGGCTCAGGCAGCTTTGTTTCTTTACCAGCCTACCTTCCTGGCTACAGGCTCAGGCAGCTTTGTTTCTTTACCAGCCTACCCTCCTGGCTACAGGCTCAGGCAGCTTTGTTTCTTTACCAGCCTACCTTCCTAGCTACAGGCTCAGGCAGCTTTGTTTCTTTGCCAGCCTACCTTCCTAGTTACAGGCTCAGGCAGCTTTGTTTCTTTACCAGCCTACCTTCCTAGCTACAGGCTCAGGCAGCTTTGTTTCTTTACCAGCCTAGCCTACCTTCCTAGCTACAGGCTCAGGCAGCTTTGTTTCTTTACCAGCCTACCTTCCTAGCTACAGGCTCAGGCAGCTTTGTTTCTTTAGACCCTAACCTCTAACCATAGTCATTGTCCGAGCCATAACCCAGGTCATGGTCCAAGCCTAATCCTAGTCATGGTCCAAGCCCTAACCTGTACAAGTCATTGTCCAAGCACTAACTCGAGTCATTGTCAAAGCCCTAACCCTGGTCAATGTCCAACCCCTAACCCTAGCCTTTGTCCTAGCCCTAACCCTGGTCAATGTCCAGCCCCTAACCCTAGCCTTTGTCCAAGCCCTAACCCTGGTCAATGTCCAGCCCCTAACCCTAGCCTTTGTCCAAGCCCTAACCCTGGTCAAGGTCCAACCCCTAACCCCCTAACCCTAGCCTTTGTCCTAGCCCTAACCCTAGCCTTTGTCCAAGCACTAACCCTGGTCAATGTCCAGCCCCTAACCCTAGCCAAGGTCCAACCCCTAACCCCCTAACCCCAAGCACTAACCCTGGTCAATATCCAACCCCTAACCCTGGTCAATATCCAACCCCTAACCCTGGTCAATGTCCAACCCCTAACCCTAGCCTTTGTCCAAGCGCTAACCTTCCAACCCCTAACCCTGGTCAATGTCCAACCCCTAACCCTAGCCTTTCTCCAAGCCCAACCCTGGTCGATGTCCAACCCCTAAACCTAGCCTTTGTCCAACCCTAACCCTAGTCATGGTCCAAGCACTAAACCTATCCTTTGTCCAAGCCCTAATCTTGTCAGCTGTATAATGGTGACAAATCAGTCTAGTCAGTTTAGAATGTTCTAGAAAATGTAAGGTAGCAAACTATAAATAGAAGATTGAATTAGTGCTGTAGCCATTCTAACTTTTCTGAAGATCGAATTGTCAATGGCAGAAAGACAAACAAAGAAAAGGGCAAAGATTAAGGCCAAATTCTACATCTTTTAACAATGTCTAGATGGGAATTTGTTAAGCTGTGACGTACGTACGTCACAGGTTTTCCCGTAAGTCATGGGTGTGTGGCCTTTCCATTAAGGGTGGAAGTTATGCCTAATAGAAAACTAAAAGAGAATATGAAATGGTTTTAGTTAATACTTTAATATCACTGAAATAATTAATAAAGTTGCACATAATTGTGACGTACGTACGGCATCAATTATATCCCGAAACTACAAACCGTAAAATATTATTTAGTGGGTGCAACCAAAAAAAATCCATTGAATCTACTTAAAAAATTGAATCTACTTAAAAATTATAAAAATGATCCAAATACACTTAATTTGGAGAAAAACTAAATTCCCAACTGTAGGAGGTGTCTGATCTAAAACAGAACAAAGCTTCTGTCATAATCTGTTACTATGGCAATTACATAAAAACGAGCAATCTCGTTACCCATTTGTCATATTGGGTTAAAAATTGCAGAATATGAAACTTCATTTATTTAGCTTCAAAATGGTGCATTGGAGCATACTCAAAACCCATTTTGAAATTTTGACCCCTTGGTTGACATTTTCCCGGAATTGCCCTATTAATACATTATGTACATGCTATTCTATTACATTTAAGTTTAAATCTATCAACAACATCATCAAGAGATCAACAGGAAAACTATAATGAATATGCATCAATGCCAATGCGGATAATCTGTCCTGCCCCATACTACTACGTAAGAAAGTTTTAAGGTTTTTTAAGGTACTATTGGCCCTCTCCTTCTCACATGATGTGACTGGGATAGTACATGCAGTACGTAAAGGTTAGGAAAGTAATCCTTGTCACACTCTTTCAGAGCTGATTGAAGGGTGGATGGCTGCTTGTCAGCATCTCGACTCTGCCACTTTGCCCTCTCTCCGCCTCCATACCTCAGTAGACACAAGTGCAGTACTTGGCAAGTCATCATTATATAAAGAAATCAAGTCCTCTAAAGATATCCCGAGTAGTGATTATAGAAGGTACAAGATTGATTAAATTGGCTGCTACTGTTTGAGTCTTACCAAACCTATCATTCATTTGTTGAACTAAGTGGTCCAATAAAGGAAGCACAGTAGTTCTTCAATAGTATTCTTCCACAGAACTGTACTCCACATTATTTCTGTAAGTTTGTCGAGCAGATACACGTGGGACTTCAGGAACCACACCAACATCATGAGCTATAGCTTCAGCTTGCACATACCATGAATGTAACATTTCCTCACTTTGACGAACTACACAAAGTTTATTCAGTATGTCTTTAACATCCATATAAGCTTCACTACTTTTCTTTTGTAATTTTATACTTATAGGTTTTATAGTAGACATAGAATTCATTGTTGCTATGAAATATATTATAAAAGGAAAGGAAAGGTACATCTTGAGCAAGCCATTGGCTGCCACAATTATTTTCATATCCCAGTTCATATCCCCATATGTAGGATCACGTTCTGTAATTGCTTCCATTGCAGCAAGGAATTGATACAAAACATTAAAAAATTCATAAGCGACGTGCCAATAAATCCATCTTGTTCTACAAAGATCCTTAACTTTAACAACGCCTAGTTCCCTTATCAATTACTTTCTCAAGAAATAGTTGCCGTTTAGCACTATAATGGAAGAAATATGCTGTCTCAATAACAGTAGAATTCATATTACGAATAGGAGGTAAACTACAAGCTTCAACAATATTCAAATTAAGCATGTGACTATTACAGTGGATATATGTGGCTTTAGGATTTTCTGCCAAGAGACGACCCTGTGCACCCCTTGCACTAGACATATTGCTAGCACCATCATAGCCTTGCCCCCTACAATCTTCAAAGTCTAAGTCAAACTTATTCAGTGCTTCTTTTATTGCAAGAGCCAAAACCTCTCCAATGATCCTTATGAAATCTAAGAATTCTTTTCTTATATTACAATTATTATCGACAAATCTTAACACTACTGACACCTGCTCCTTACTGGATATATCAACGACTTCATCACTAAGAATAGAAGCTTGTTTAATTTCCTGAAATATGATCACCTATGCATTCAATGAGCTAATTTTGGGTAGTTTTGCTAGTATAGGTTGCATTTTTTTAAGCACCTTTCAAATGCTTGGCTAATGCAACATTTCCGGACCTCGCAGAATATTCAAGAAGTGCTAAAAAATTCCCTCTGTTGACCTCAGAATCAGCCGTGCTAGAATCTCTGTGACCTCGAATAGCTATACATTGCTTGCTACAAAGAAGTATTGGCATCAGCGATACATCTTATTATGTACCTATTTGTTGCTATGTTACTCTCATCTATATGCAGCAAACGAGTCTTAATAGAAGACTCTGGACACACGTGGGAAGACTTTAAAGCATCTGCCCGAGCTAAAGCCAGCTGATGGTACTGCGTACAGTTGTGACTGGCAAACTTTTTAGTTTTCCTAGACCATGCATTAAATCCATTACATACAAAATGACCCAAACCCTTTGTAGCAAAGAGAACACATGGCAAACAAAATATTCCATCTTCTACTTTACTATAAACAAACCAGGGGTTTTCAGCCAAGTATTTATGTCGACAAGACCTATTACAGCCATCTAAATAACTACTTGGAAATGTAAATGGCTTAAAATGATTAACTAAAAGTGAATACTTGCACTCTGGAGCCAAATTCAGGATATCTGTTTGGGGCATTGAGTGCATAAGCAAGCCAATATGTTACACTTCTCAAAATCAATTGAAGTACTTGACAAAGAAGCAGCAGAAAAAGTGGACAAGGAAGTGCAGGGCAGATGAGACGCGGAATGAGAGGGCAGGACAGAAGCAGAACATGAAGGCGGTAAAAGTGCAGGCTCAGTAGGCTCAGGGGGAGACACAGACACAGAGCCTGAGGGCTGGGTGGGAGACACACACAGAGAGGGCTGGGTGGGAGACACACACAGAGAGGGCTGGGTGGGAGACACACACAGAGAGGGCTGGGTGGGAGACACACACAGAGAGGGCTGGGTGGGAGACACACACAGAGAGGCCTGGGTGGGAGACACACACAGAGAGGGCTGGGTGGGAGACACACACAGAGAGGCCTGGGTGGGAGACACACACAGAGAGGGCTGGATGGGAGACACACACACAGAGGGCTGGATGGGAGACACACACAGAGAGGGCTGGATGGGAGACACACACAGAGAGGGCTGGATGGGAGACACACACAGAGAGGGCTGGATGGGAGACACACACAGAGAGGGCTGGGTGGGAGACACACACAGAGAGGGCTGGATGGGAGACACACACAGAGAGGGCTGGATGGGAGACACACACAGAGAGGGCTGGATGGGAGACACACACAGAGAGGGCTGGGTGGGAGACACACACAGAGAGGCCTGGGTGGGAGACACACACAGAGAGGGCTGGATGGGAGACACACACACAGAGGGCTGGATGGGAGACACACACAGAGAGGGCTGGATGGGAGACACACACAGAGAGGGCTGGATGGGAGACACACACAGAGAGGGCTGGATGGGAGACACACACAGAGAGGGCTGGGTGGGAGACACACACAGAGAGGGCTGGGTGGGAGACACACACAGAGAGGGCTGGGTGGGAGACACACACAGAGAGGGCTGGGTGGGAGACACACACAGAGAGGCCTGGGTGGGAGACACAGATAGAGAGTGCTCTGTGACAGACACAGAGGGCTGGGTGAGAATCATAGACACAGAGGGCTTGGAGGAGACACAATGGACTGAAGCAGGAGACCATGGAAGAGTGACAGGTACCACGGCTGGAGATGGAAAAGTGGTGTTCTTGTTGGTCCTTTTTTGTTTCCTATGCATTAAATGTGGAAATTAACTCTACTAGCTAGCAGTAGTGGCTGGCTGCAAGGACTATAGCTAGCTAGTACTAGTACTAAGTTGGCAATCTATTCAATAGCATAATATTCTCAATCACTGCTTAGTTTAGATCAATTTACTTAGTGTAGGGCGGCCAGGAGTGTCTTTGAAAAAAGCCTTTAACTTTGACTGAGCCATGAGTAAGATACTTGGTGAGTGACAGGAGTCGACAGTAAATCTCTCTGGGAGGTAATGAACCAGGTGCTGAACATTTGGAACGACGATAAAGGTAAGGTTTAGTCTGGTGCAGCCACACCCCTACGTTTCCCCCACTTGGGTGTGTGGCTTAGCAGGTCAGCCAGCTAGCAGAGTAAACATAGCTAGCTAAAAGAAAAAGAAAAAAGCAAGAAAAGGCAAAAAGCATTGCAGGTTTGTTGTTTAGTTAGAGTTTTGGAAATTAGAGAAAAGGGGGCCTCAACGAGACCAGTCGATCCCTTCTAGATCCGCCACTGAGTATACACACGTGCCATACACACGTGCCTATGTATTCATATATACACAGGCCTCATAAGTAGTACTTACTAGAGTATACACACATGCCTATGTATTCATATATACACATAGACACATGCATCATAAGTAGTATTACTAGAGTATACACACGTGCCTATGTATTCATATATACACATAGACACATGCATCATAAGTAGTATTACTAGAGTATACACACATGCCTATGTATTCATATATACACATAGACACATGCATCATAAGTAGTATTACTAGAGTATACACACGTGCCTATGTATTCATATATACACATAGACACATGCATCATAAGTAGTATTACTAGAGTATACACACGTGCCTATGTATTCATATATACACATAGACACATGCATCATAAGTAGTATTACTAGAGTATACACACGTGCCTATGTATTCATATATACACATAGACACATGCATCATAAGTAGTATTACTAGAGTATACACACGTGCCTATGTATTCATATATACACATAGACACATGCATCATAAGTAGTATTACTAGAGTATACACACGTGCCTATGTATTCATATATACACATAGACACAGGCATCATAAGTAGTATTACTAGAGTATACACACATGCCATGTATTCATATATACACAGGCATCATAAGTATATAGTATTACTAGAGTATACACACGTGCCTATGTACTCATATATACACAGGCCTCATAAGTAGTACTTACTAGAGTATACACACGTGCCTATATACACATAGACACAGGCATCATAAGTAGTACTACTAGAGTATACACACGTGCCTATGTATTCATATATACACATAGACACATGCATCATAAGTAGTATTACTAGAGTGTACACACGTGCCTATGTATTCATATATACACAGGCATCATAAGTAGTATTACTAGAGTATACACACGTGCCTATGTATTCATATATACACATAGACACATACATCATAAGTAGTATTACTAGAGTATACACACGTGCCTATGTATTCATATATACACATAGACACATGCATCATAAGTAGTATTACTAGAGTATGCACACGTGCCTATGTATTCATATACACACATAGACACATGCATCATAAGTAGTATTACTAGAGTATACACACATGCCTATGTATTCATATATACACATAGACACATGCATCATAAGTAGTATTACTAGAGTATGCACATGTGCCTATGTATTCATACACACATGCATCATAAGTAGTATTACTAGAGTATAGACGCGTGCCTATGTATTCATATATACACATAGACACAGGCATCATAAGTAGTACTACTAGAGTATAGACGCGTGCCTATGTATTCATATATACACATAGACACATGCATCATAAGTAGTATTACTAGAGTATGCACACGTGCCTATGTATTCATATACACACATAGACACATGCATCATAAGTAGTATTACTAGAGTATGCACACGTGCCTATGTATTCATATACACACATAGACACATGCATCATAAGTAGTATTACTAGAGTATGCACACGTGCCTATGTATTCATATATACACATAGACACATGCATCATAAGTAGTATTACTAGAGTATGCACACGTGCCTATGTATTCATATATACACAGACATAGGCATCATAAGTAGTATTACTAGAGTATGCACACGTGCCTATGTATTCATACACACATGCATCATAAGTAGTATTACTAGAGTATAGACGCGTGCCTATGTATTCATATATACACATAGACACATGCATCATAAGTAGTATTACTAGAGTATGCACACGTGCCTATGTATTCATATACACACATAGACACATGCATCATAAGTAGTATTACTAGAGTATACACACATGCCTATGTATTCATATATACACATAGACACATGCATCATAAGTAGTACTACTAGAGTATACACACGTGCCTATGTATTCATATACACACATAGACACAGGCATCATAAGTAGTATTACTAGAGTATGCACATGTGCCTATGTATTCATACACACATGCATCATAAGTAGTATTACTAGAGTATAGACGCGTGCCTATGTATTCATATACACACATAGACACATGCATCATAAGTAGTATTACTAGAGTATACACGCATACCTATGTATTCATATATACACAGACATAGGCATCATAAGTAGTATTACTAGAGTATGCACACGTGCCTATGTATTCATATATACACATAGACACATGCATCATAAGTAGTATTACTAGAGTATACACACGTGCCTATGTATTCATATATACACAGACATAGGCATCATAAGTAGTATTACTAGAGTATACACACGTGCCTATGTATTCATATATACACATAGACACATGCATCATAAGTAGTATTACTAGAGTATGCACACGTGCCTATGTATTCATATATACACAGACATAGGCATCATAAGTAGTATTACTAGAGTATACACACGTGCCTATGTATTCATATATACACATAGACACATGCATCATAAGTAGTATTACTAGAGTATGCACACGTGCCTATGTATTCATATATACACAGACACATGCATCATAAGTAGTATTACTAGAGTATACACACGTGCCTATATATTCATATAATATATACATATAGTTATATGAAGTTACCTGGTTTTGTTGAAGGTCTAAACTGTTAACTATTGTCACAGGAGAAGCTTCCGAGACTGAATGCAGCTGCTTGCTGACTCAGCTCAGCTAGACTCGACACATACACAAATGTGTTCACTGTATAGATGACCTTTTACCAATTTTTGGGTGTTTTACTAAATCAAGAAAGCCGCAATGCATTGGGAAATTGGAGTCTTTGGTAGTAAAATTACAATGAATGGAGTAAGTTATGTGTGGAGGGAAAGTAGATAGATACAAGATTTTACAGTTTTAACGATTTTTGGGACTGCAACTTTGCTACCTTAGCGAAGGATCCAAGGCCATCATGCTGGAGCGAAAGCATCACTCAGGAAGCCAAGATGATAGTTGTACAAATAAATAGTGACTACTAGCATGCTCCCTGGCAGGTAACTGACCTATGATAGTTGTACATGCATAAATACCATAATGTGTCAGCTAACTCCAGCCCTGGGGAAGAATAAGTTCTTCTTTCCACTCACTTGCCAGTCTGTCTGTAGTTGGTTTCATACTTGCCTCCACCAGAGTTGGGATTGATTAATGTCCTCACACTGCAGTCAGTTCAAGTATATAAACACTCACACAATTATTCTTTAGACTGCAAACTTACAACAGAACGATGAAGTTAACAATGGACCAAAACAAGTCCACAAGACCTTCTAAACTCCACCAGGACTTACTTCCGACCAGCTTACCTGTATACAAAAAACCCAGCCATTGTAAAACACTCACTTCTAGCCTCCGAGTAGCCACACTTACCACCAGATAGATACACCATTGCTCAGCTTGTCCACGTCAGCATTTTTTATATTTGAAAACGCCCACTTTCAACCGCCAATGAGTATTGCGGTTAAGTCGCGCCAAAGTCAAAGACGTAGCTAAAATTCTGAGCAGCTGTTGCAGACGCTGGAGGAAGTGAGGTATCTAGAGTTTGTTTTTCCCACCTGCGCTTCTCTACTATGATGGATTTAGGTTATGGCAGTTTGGCACAGACTTCTTGTAGTATTCAACATCGTTCAGACATGAGTTCTACTAGGAAACTGTCCCTTGACGTGAGAACCTGTGTTGTTGTTGTTGTGATGGTGTGAAGGTATTTTGGCGCTGCTTTTCTTTTTACTAACAACTTAAACTTATGTAAGATAATGACGCTGTAATGTAGATGATAGTGTAATACATGGTCAAACAAGCTAGCTCTCCAGTCCAACCTGATGCAGCAACTCATAGCTACAGGTCTGCACTCTCGGGAGTCTTAACCTAATGCTATGTTGTTCTAACAACATTGTGCTTGTTATAGTTCTCACAGCTTAAACTTAATTAGCTAATAGTTATCATTCTGCCAAATTTAACCTAGCCTATTCTGTATGTATATATATGTATGATGTTCAGCGTTTTCTGCAGATCGTTTTCTGCAGATCGGCGCGTTCCTGTAATCCATGGACCCATGGAATGCATGCTTTCTATAGCGTGGCATATATTCTTTGGAGTGTGCTCCAGATTATTCACTGCTTATTCTGTAGGTGGTCTACAAGGGCTAGTGATAGGGATGAAACTAGGGCATGTTGCCTTGTTACTTTCACAACACTTATGGCCTAGCCTTAGCCCTAGCCTAGGGCTAGTGATGGGGATGAGACTAGGGCATGTTGCCTTGTTACTTTCCCAACACTTATGGCCTAGCCTTAGCCCTAGCCTAGGGCTAGTGATGGGGATGAGACTAGGGCATGTTGCCTTGTTACTTTGCCAACACTTATGGCCTAGCCTTAGCCCTGGAAATAGCCCAAAACTGCCAAGAGAGGGAAAGAGATATTGTGAAAGTAAGATGACCTGTAGGTCACAGAATTAGCAGTGGATCATCTGGGCATGTATTCTATAGAACATGGTCAGTCTAAGCAGCTATACAGAATGCCAGTGTTCTGCCATAGCCCAGCCTGTGCGAACAAAGCATACACTGGCGACTGAGGTATGGTGTCCACGACAACACTCCACAACAACCCTAGCTTCACACGTGGCTGTAATTCATTCGTCACATAAATTATGTCCTGCGAGCAGGTTGAGTTTACTTGCCAGCAGTAAGTGCTACAACTCGCCAAGGGAAAGCCTTAACAAATCTTTACAAACTGAAGGCTGCAATAGTATCCACAACAAATGAACACAATGAACACAATTCAGACATATATAGTTGGAACTTACTAAAAGACTGTGAGGAGCCGTTGTAAGATTCAGAACAGAATATAAGAGAATTGAGTAAGTCTTATGAAAACAGAAGTCAGCTGACGTTGAGTGATGTTCAGTTGCACACAAAATAAGACACAAAATTTAAATGACTGCGATGACACTATTTACTGTGCCGAGGCTATTTACTGTGCCGAGGCTATTTACTGTGCCGAGGCTATTTACTGTGCCGAGGCTATTTACTGTGCCGAGGCTATTTACTGTGCCGAGGCTATTTACTGTGCCGAGGCTATTTACTGTGCCGAGGCTATTTACTGTGCCGAGGCTATTTACTGTGCCGAGGCTATTTACTGTGCCGAGGCTATTTACTCTGCTGAGGCAGGGTTTCATTTAGAAAATTGTCCAAGGGGGGAGCAACTGGAGGAATCTGGATTTTAAGGGAGGGGGGGGGGGGCATGATGGTTAAAGATGTGACAAAGTTTCACAAACGCCATCTAGGGGGTCTGGGTATGCTTGGATGTGGGTGTGTGGGTGTGTGCAGGGTTTCATACAGGATTTTGAGTTTTGGCGGGGGGGGGGGGGAACTCCAAAGTTTGGTGTTGACGTGGAGGGGGGTGTATAGCACATAACAACTGGGGGGTTCTGGGGGCATGCTCCCCCAGAATAAAACAAAATAGATGCTCTGAGATTGATTCTGAGGCATTCTTGGGGTACTAGTAGTCAGTTCTAAAAAGGAAGTCTACACAGCCAGACTCAGTTTTATTTGGTTGTGAAGGTTGGTTGTGAAGGGGAAGGAATTTCTTACTACTTTGCATGCACTATAAGACCAGTTTATCCCCCCCCCCCAAATGTTTCTTTTCCTTAACAAGTGCATTAATAAGGAAAAGAAACATTTGGGGGGGGGGGGGATAAACTGGTCTTTGGGATGATCCCAGGGCTTCCCTCCCCCTAAATGATGAAGCCCTGGGGTGTGTGGACTCCCCTGTTTTTTGTTGTTTTGGGTTGGCTGAGGTGGCTTCTGCCTGGATATACTTGAGGACTATAATGTGGAACTAACAGTTGACACAAAGGTTGTAGAAAGGTAAACTAGTGTGTAGAAATGCTGTCCATGTGATCTATTTATAGAAGGGAACAATACTAGACACTTACATCATCATTATTATTGAGTGGTATATAAATAGAAACAAAACATAAAAATGGATATTCGTTCGTATTTCAGGAGTGCATCCAAGTCTTCGGTAGTTTCTAGCTCTGGTGATTCTGAGGATAGTAATGAATCTGAGTCTGAGATTGATGTACAGCCCAATCCTCCTCCTAAGAAGCATTGCTCAAGTTCTACTTCTAAACCACTTTCCAAGTCAGGATCTGGAATCAGGAGATACAACAAAAAGTGGGAAGAAACTTTTGCCTGGTTAGTTTACATGGTGCATTCTGCAAATTATGCAAAAAGGGTGGAAGAAGGACTGGTGTGGCTTGGATTACCAAACCATTCACTAACTGGAAGAGGGCGACTCAGAAAATGAAATCACATTCAAAAAGTGAAGTGCACCTTCTATCCTGTCAATTGGACGTGGAAGCTGATAGAGCTAGAAGAGAAGGATCCATTATCAGCCAGCTTCAAAATGTTGGAGAGCAGCAAAGATTACAAAATAGGAAGGTGATTAAAGCTCTAATCCAATGTACTCACTTTCTAGCTCATCAGCACATCACACATACTACTAACTTTGACAAACTAGTTGAATTGATAGCGAGTTGTGGTGGAGAGAGCTGGAAGAAATGCAACGTACACCCAAAAAATGGCTCTAGTAGAGTTTGTGAATGCTTGGAACATGGGTGGAAGAGTCTACTCAAGCGGCTTCATAAGGCACCCTTTTTAGCATCATGGCTGATGAATGCACTGATGTTACTACCATAGAGGAGTTGACAATTTGTTGTCGTTGGGTGGAGAGCGGTGTACCAGAAGAACACTTCATTGAAATTTTACCCTTGAAGAAAGCTAATGCTGAAAGTATCTATTCTGCTTTAGTGGAGTACTGCAAGGAAAAGAACATTCAGTTGGGAAGGCTTATAGGAATGGGATTTGATGGAGCTGCTACTTTCTCTGGTGACAAAACAGGAGTTCAAAAAAGGTTGAAAGAGCTCTCACCTCATGCATTGTCTGTCCACTGTTGCTGTCATGTCCTTCAGCTGGCTTCTGTGCAAGCTGCTAATGCTACACCAGGTATCAAGCATGTCTACACTACTCTAATGGCGTTATGGAAGTTCTTTCATTACTCCCAAAATGTGCAGAGTCATTAAAGGAGATTCAGAAAGTACTAGATCTTCCAGAGCTCAAGATTCAGACACACGCTGGCTTGCATATGAGCATTGTGTCAAAGCAGTAAAAGCTAGTTACAGCTCAATAGTTCTTGCTGTTGAAAATATATATGAAACATCACATGAACCAGAAGCTCTTGGACTAAGTAAAGCCCTTTCTAGTCACTCCACAATAGCAGCAATGTACCTACTTGACTACATTCTTCCTCAAGTGGCAAAGTTTAGCCGTGCCTTACAGACCAAGCACCTGGACCTCTCCCTTATTTCTAGTCTAGTGGATGCTACTCTTAATTCACTTGATGATGCTATACTGCCTTCAGCAAATTGTGTTTTACAGCTACAAGATGCAAGAGAAGAGTTAAAAGCAGAAACAGGTATTGAAGTCATTCATTTAGATATTGTATGCTCTTTTCAAGAAAGAGTGGGCAAGCCTTTTATCAGACTCATCAAAGATAACATATCCAGCCGGTTTAGATCCTCTTCAAAAGATGTGTTATCAGCATTCGAAGAAAGTGCCCAGCCTCTCTACTCATGAGCTACCTTTATATGGAGACAGTTCAATTCAAACTCTCATTGGACAGTTTGGGAGAGATTTACCAGCTAAATCATTGGAAGGAACTGAATTTGAGAAAGCAGCCATTGTCTCTTCTGATCTCAGCACAGAGTGGAAAACGTATTATCATCTCCTTATCAAGCAGCCAAAAGATGATACATCCATGCAACTGAAGGAATTACCACCAATGATATGCTTATAGCATTATTCCCCACTCTACATAAACTAGCATCAGCGGAATGAAGTTTCTCAGACGTGAAATTAATAAAGAATTGCCTTCGTAACCACTTAACTGAACTTAGCCTGTCCAACTTATTAATGAAAATTGTCATTGAATCTCCCGAAAAACTCGCTGATATGATTTGGAAGAAATTGTTGACGTTTGGAGTAGAAAAGATAGACGGATTGCTATGTAAACTCTCATTCAGACTCTTATCTCATTACATATGCATACTCTCAATGCTCATGCACTTTGTCAAGCACTTATCAACATCAATAAGGAATTTTAATAATACAATTTCCAGGGGGGGGGGGGGCAAAAAGGTTCCAAGGGGGGGAAGCTGCCCCCCCTCCCCAAATGAAACCGTGCGAGGCTATTTACTGTGCCGAGGCTATTTACTGTGCCGAGGCTATTTACTGTGCCGAGGCTATTTACTGTGCCGAGGCTATTTACTGTGCCGAGGCTATTTACTCTGCCGAGGCTATTTACTGTGACAAGGCTAGGATCAGTACTATATAATGTATACTGTAAATCATGAAATTCACATGGTGTACCAAATTTCTGTGTTTAATCTTGGAACCAAGTTCATGCTAATTCAAGGGTTCATGAATATAGGTAAAGTGATGATTACTTTGGGTTTGTCATGAATAATTGTGTGAGTTTGTGTGACCATATATAGTACGCTGCAGGGACAGTTTAAAGTCAACATGAAGTGTGAGGATCCCAACAGTTAATCAAGTTGAGGATAATCAACCAGCTATAATATTCACGACAGCTACTATGAGTTCAATAGACTGCCTATTATGATCATCATAAATTATGATCATCATAATAATTTTGGAATTGAAGGTCACATGATCAAGTTGAGCATTAATCAGAATACCTAATACTCTCTGTCATAATGAATTACGATGACTTTCTCAATCATCAGCTTGAAACTCACTCTCTCTCTTGAAACTCTCTCTCACTCGACGTTTCAGCTCGACACTCCAGCCTTCATCAGGTATGAGTCTCTGATGAAGGCTAGAGCATCAACAGGAAGGGAGTCTCTGATGAAGGCTAGAGCATCATCAGGAATGAGTCTCTGATGAAGGCTAGAGCATCATCAGAGTCTCTGAAGGCTAGAGCATCATCAGGAATGAGTCTCTGATGAAGGCTAGAGCATCATCAGGAATGAGTCTCTGATGAAGGCTAGAGCATCATCAGGAATGAGTCTCTGATGAAGGCTAGAGCATCATCAGGAATGAGTCTCTGATGAAGGCTAGAGCATCATCAGGAATGAGTCTGATGAAGGCTAGAGCATCATCAGGAATGAGTCTCTGATGAAGGCTAGAGCATCATCAGGAATGAGTCTCTGATGAAGGCTAGAGCATCATCAGGAATGAGTCTCTGATGAAGGCTAGAGCATCATCAGGAATGAGTCTCTGATGAAGGCTAGAGCATCATCAGGAATGAGTCTCTGATGAAGGCTAGAGCATCATCAGGAATGAGTCTCTGATGAAGGCTAGAGCATCATCAGGAATGAGTCTCTGATGAAGGCTAGAGCATCATCAGGAATGAGTCTCTGATGAAGGCTAAAGCATCATCAGGAATGAGTCTCTGATGAAGGCTAGAGCATCATCAGGAATGAGTCTCTGATGAAGGCTAGAGCATCATCAGGAATGAGTCTCTGATGAAGGCTAGAGGAATGAGTCTCTGATGAAGGCTAGAGCATCATCAGGAATGAGTCTCTGATGAAGGCTAGAGCATCATCAGGAATGAGTCTCTGATGAAGGCTAGAGCATCATCAGGAATGAGTTTCTGATGAAGGCTAGAGCATCATCGGGAATGAGTCTCTGATGAAGGCTAGAGCATCATCAGGAATGAGTCTCTGATGAAGGCTAGAGCATCATCAGGAATGAGTCTCTGATGAAGGCTAGAGCATCATCAGGAATGAGTCTCTGATGAAGGCTAGAGCATCATCAGGAATGGGTCTCTGATGAAGGCTAGAGCATCATCAGGAATGAGTCTCTGATGAAGGCTAGAGCATCATCAGGAATGAGTCTCTGATGAAGGCTAGAGCATCATCAGGAATGAGTCTCTGATGAAGGCTAGAGCATCATCAGGTATGAGTCTCTGACGAAGGCTAGAGCATCATCAGGAATGAGTCTCTGACGAAGGCTAGAGCATCATCAGGAATGAGTCTCTGATGAAGGCTAGAGCATCATCAGGAATGAGTCTCTGATGAAGGCTAGAGCATCATCAGGAATGGGTTGATTATTAGAAAGTCATTGTATCTTATACTAATCTGAATCTGATTAGTCTGTCAAAAGGGTCCTCTTCAGATATTTCACGTATCAGAGTAGGAGGATAACCTGTGGGCATTGGCCTGTGGCTAGCTGCCCAGGTACTGTCTGAGTGGTTGTTTTAGTTGAAGTTGCACACTATATTGATGATGGATGATGGTGCTGGAGAACTGGCCTCTCTTTCATCTCCTCGCTCTCCATCCCTCTCAGAACAAATATAATGTAAAAATAGATGCAGCATTATGTCCTATATGTACACAATGCGATACAATTGATAATGTTGTGTGGATGAAATGGGAGTGGTTTAGAATGACCCAGTAGTACCAAATGATGTTTGTAAGAGTAGACTCTGCATGTACTATGTTCTAATAAGGAACTACAACTGCATTAGTATATACACTGCCTTCTTAATGTTCTAACTACAACTGCCATATTAGTATGTTCAAAATATATGTGACTGCATTATTAATATGTTCTAATATAGATAGAGCTAATGAACTACAACTGCCATATTAGTAATATTAGGTTTGAGTATAATTATAATTAAAGTCAATAAACTAATCAACAATAGATATTTCATTAAACCCATGCATGGGTTCTTGTTCCTCATTTGTTATTATTTGTATTTATTTGTATTTATTAGTATTATTATTGTTATTGTTTCCTTCCTCCCCTCCATTGCCCGTCACGTGCATCACACGTGTGCTAGGGTGTGGTTTGCATCATGACGTGGATAGCTAACTACCAGTACATAACAAGGTCACGCCAGTCGTAGCATCTAGAAGGCTAGTAGAGCATCTAGCCAAAACATCGAGTTAGGTTGATTATAAAGGAAGGCATTGTAATGGTATTCATATGTTGTGGTTAATATGTAGTCACACAAACGTGACCACATTGTTGATCAACAACCTGCTATCCAATAATATATATGCTATATCCATGGTTGCCCGGGACTTGGATGCAGTTCTAACTTGGTAAATGCGGAACTGAAGCTGGTTCAATACCTCTCCCAACAATCAGACGGTGTTACAGCATCACCGTGCACTGGGAAGAGGTCATGTGTGCTGCGAGCACTGGGAAGAGGTCATGTGTGCTAGCCGAGGTCATTTGTGACATTAGGTCCAGTGACAGGTCCCTGTAAGAGACAGGTCCCTGTAAGACAGGTCCCTGTAAGACAGGTCCCACAAGGTTTAGTGTGTACAGCTTTCAGCATTGCTGGGATACAATCATTAACCCTCTCACTGTTGAATTGTTGGGAGAGTTATATAAGAAAATCGAACCAGCTTCAGATACTATGTATGCCACTCAAGTTCCTAGCAACCATATATTATGGGGAAGCATCATTATTGATGAAGATTGTAGTCAGGGTTTTTGACCACACAAGGTCATTACTTGTATAATGAAGCATCTGCAATTACTTGTATTGATGCACAGGGCTACAAGTAGCTAAGCTATTGAAGACTGAGGAGGAGACATATTACTGTGTCACTAGAACAGAATAGCATTGCTATTGTATGTATGGAGTTTTGTGTTGACATGTAGTCTGTCTGTGTTACTAACACAGTACAGGCCCCACTCTGTGCCACACAGTAGGGCTATTCTTGCAGGCCTCACTCTGTGCCACACAGTAGGGCTATTCTTACAGGCCTCACTCTGTGCCACACAGTAGGGCTATTCTTGCAGGCCCCACTCTGGGCCACACAGTAGGGCTATTCTTGCAGGCCCCACTCTGTGCCACACAGTAGGGCTATTCTTACAGGCCTCACTCTGGGCTACACAGTAGGGCTGGCCTCACTCTGTGTCACACAGTAGGGCTATTCTTACAGGCCTCACTCTGTGCCACACAGTAGGGCTATTCTTACAGGCCTCACTCTGTGCCACACAGTAGGGCTATTCTTACAGGCCTCACTCTGTGCCACACAGTAGGGCTATTCTTGCAGGCCCCACTCTGGGCCACACAGTAGGGCTATTCTTGCAGGCCCCACTCTGTGCCACACAGTAGGGCTATTCTTACAGGCCTCACTCTGGGCTACACAGTAGGGCTGGCCTCACTCTGTGCCACACAGTAGGGCTATTCTTACAGGCCTCACTCTGTGCCACACAGTAGGGCTATTCTTGCAGGCCCCACTCTGGGCCACACAGTAGGGCTATTCTTGCAGGCCCCACTCTGGGCCACACAGTAGGGCTATTCTTACAGGCCCCACTCTGTGCCACACAGTAGGGCTATTCTTGCAGGCCCCACTCTGGGCCCACACAGTAGGGCTATTCTTACAGGCCCCACTCTGTGCCACACAGTAGGGCTATTCTTGCAGGCCCCACTCTGGGCCACACAGTAGGGCTATTCTTACAGGCCTCACTCTGTGCCACACAGTAGGGCTATTCTTACAGGCCTTACTCTGTGCCACACAGTAGGGCTATTCTTGCAGGCCCCACTCTGTGCCACACAGTAGGGCTATTCTTACAGGCCTCACTCTGGGCTACACAGTAGGGCTGGCCTCACTCTGTGCCACACAGTAGGGCTATTCTTACAGGCCTCACTCTGGGCCACACAGTAGGGCTATTCTTACAGGCCTCACTCTGTGCCACACAGTAGGGCTATTCTTGCAGGCCCCACTCTGGGCCACACAGTACTTAGGGCTATTCTTGCAGGCCCCACTCTGGGCCACACAGTAGGGCTATTCTTACAGGCCCCACTCTGTGCCACACAGTAGGGCTATTCTTGCAGGCCCCACTCTGGGCCCACACAGTAGGGCTATTCTTACAGGCCCCACTCTGTGCCACACAGTAGGGCTATTCTTGCAGGCCCCACTCTGGGCCACACAGTAGGGCTATTCTTGCAGGCCCCACTCTGTGCCACATAGGGCTATTCTTGCAGGCCCCACTCTGTGCCACACAGTAGGGCTATTCTTGCAGGCCCCACTCTGTGCCACACAGTAGGGCTATTCTTGCTATGCATGACATGGTTTATAATATCAATTTGTTATAATTGAGTTGTGAGAGGAGATGGACAGCGAGGAGACAAAAGATAGGCCAGTTCTCCGGCACCATCATCAGTCTTGTGGATAGAGACCTCTGTGATTGATAGGGCCAGCAAATAGTGGGAATTGCTTGTGAAGGAGGTGATGCGCATCCTTACACCTTGAGATGTGGGTGGGGCTGGAGCTGCCTGATCGCTGGCTTTCAACTAATGGGGCGAACCACGTCCACCATTATCGTCTGCTGTGCTACTGTGTGAGCACTCTGGCATTCATGGATCCTGCATCACATGCAGCTCACATGCAGCATGCTCCTGCAAGCGGGCATAAGTGCAAGGCTTGCATTTGTTCTCCTTCGCCTGATGAAGACTGAAGCATTCTGAAACATTGGCAAAGAAGCTGAATCTTCAGTATTTTCATGATGTCAGCTGACGATCACCAGACAGGTGTGAATAAGCGGCTAGTTAATTATCTACCCAAAAAGGCCAGAACTTTGCACTGACTTGCTGTTCAGTGCTTCCTTGAAGATAATGAGATAGAGGATGACCTCATGATGAGGTCATCAATGGATAGAGGATGACCTCATGATGAGGTCGGCAATGGTGGAGCTCTGTCAGCCTCATGCACATTTGCCTTTGAATCTAATGACCTCAAATATATGAGGTTGAGGTCAGAGTGCATGTAACTTTAGTGAAGTAGTGACGGGCTTTAAACGATCCAAGCGACCAGCGTAATAATTATGATGATATGAATGGGACTATTACAATAGGTGCAGCACATATCTCAATATGGATACAGCTTCTGCGAGGCGTGCCATATTTGTACTTGTCATTGTTAGTGGTCATTCATCATCTAATTGAGTTTGCACGTCACACCTTGTCTATTACGAAGAAATCATCTTCAGCCTCTCCCCGGCTCCATGTGTCTTACCACAATAGTGGGTGTGGTCATCTTACAGGCAATAGCTGCTGCACTGGCTTCTGCCTGCCCAGACTTGCAGTAGGTGTGATCAGATGCTTTACAAGTGTAGAGAAAGATTCACGACTCACTGGAAGGGTATTTGGCACTTGCAGCTGAAACAAACGAAGACAAAGTTTAGCTGCTGGTCGTTCCCTGGCTCCCTGGAACAATATTGAGAGAGCCACTGCACCCCCTAATGTTTCCCTGGAACAATATTGAGAGCCACTGCACCCCCTAATGTTTCCCTGGAACAATATTGAGAGAGCCACTGCACCCCCTAATGTTTCCCTGGAACAATATTGAGAGCCACTGCACCCCCTAATGTTTCCCTGGAACAATATTGAGAGCCACTGCACCCCCTAATGTTTCCCTGGAACAATATTGAGAGCCACTGCACCCCCTAATGTTTCCCTGGGACAATATTGAGAGATCCACTGCACCCCCTAATGTTTCCCTGGAACAATATTGAGAGAGCCACTGCACCCCCTAATGTTTCCCTGGAACAATATTGAGAGCCACTGCACCCCCTAATGTTTCCCTGGGACAATATTGAGAGAGCCACTGCACCCCCTAATGTTTCCCTGGAACAATATTGAGAGAGCCACTGCACCCCCTAATGTTTCCCTGGAACAATATTGAGAGAGCCACAGCACCCCCTAATGTTTCCCTGAACAATATTGAGAGCCACTGCACCCCCTAATGTTTCCCTGGGACAATATTGAGAGAGCCACTGCACCCCCTAATTTTTCCCTGGGACAATATTGAGAGAGCCACTGCACCACCTAATGTTTCCCTGGAACAGCCACTGCACTCTCGTGTAAGAATCAACAGATCTCTTCGGATTCAAAGTTTGTAAATCTGACAAGACACAACACTAGCTCAGTCACATGATCAAATCAACACATCCATTAAAATATGTATTATTCCAACAGTCACCAAGGTGTCTATCATTATTAATTATCACTAATTACAATGATTACAATGAGTCACTAATTACAATTTCAGTGCAACTGCTAGCCTACATACACTCCCCTTTATAAAAGCTTGTCCCTTTAGGTTTCTAGTGGCTTGGTCCCTTTGTGGGAAACGTCTATGTGGCATTCCAGTAGATGGGAGGATTGTGATGTGGTCAACTCCAGGTGGGTTTCATGGTCGTTCACATGGTGGGTGTGGTTTCTGTTAACTTGAGCCTCAGAAATGTCTGGTTGAATTCTATGTCGTAGACGGTTGACATACACAATTCTGCATCAGTTGCTATCCTGAATTTCAACATTGAGCGAACTCTTGATCAATTTCACCACCCAACCTCCTTCCATCGAGGTTCCAACTTCTCTGCACCTTGATGTCCTGCAGCTGAAATGTCATGATTATGCATGAGAGCTTGTTTTGTACATGCTTAGCTGAAGGACAGACACGGTTACAGCATTGCACATACTAGGGTTGGGTATGTAGCATCTGCAGAGTATACCGAGCTGACCCCTCCGGTTCACATACCTGCACCATGGGTACCACTCTCAACCACGAGGGCGACTTGACACTCCTGGTCAGCTTGTATCACTTTTGAGATGATATTATCAGCTTGTTGTGCTTCTTGCAGTTCAGTGGTGGAATAATGAGGACGTGTGAGAGCACAAGGAAGACTTTCCAGTCGTGAGAGTGCATCTGCATTAGTGTTGAGCCAGCCTTTTCAATACACAGCTTGCAAATTATACTCTAGTGCCCAACAACAGAGAATACCCTCCATCTTTTGTGCTGAAAGCCACTGCAATGGGGCATAGTCCATAACAATTGAGAGCCACTGCACCCCCTAATGTTTCCCTGGAACAATATTGAGAGCCACTGCACCCCTAATGTTTCCCTGGAACAATATTGAAAGCCACTGCATTCCCCTAATGTTTCCCTGGAACAATATTGAGAGCCACTGCACCCCCTAATGTTTCCCTGGAACAATATTGAGAGAGCCACTGCACCCCCTAATGTTTCCCTGGAACAATATTGAGAACCACTGCACCCCCTAATGTTTCCCTGGAACAATATTGCACTCCCCTAATGTTTCCCTGGAACAATATTGAGAGGCACTGCACCCCCTAATGTTTCCCTGGAACAATATTGAGAGCCACTGCACCCCCTAATGTTTCCCTGGAACAATATTCAGAGTGCCACTACACTCCCCTAATGTTTCCCTGGAACAATATTGAGAGCCACTGCACCCCCTAATGTTTCCCTAGAACAATATTCAGAGTGCCACTACACTCCCCTAATGTTTCCTTGGAACAATATTGAGAGGCACTGCACCCCCTAATGTTTCCCTGGAACAATATTGAGAGCCACTGCACCCCCTAATGTTTCCATGGAACGATATTGAGAGCCACTGCACCCCCTAATGTTTCCCTAGAACAATATTCAGAGTGCCACTACACTCCCCCCATGTTTCCCTAGAACAATATTCAGAGTGCCACTACACTCCCCTAATGTTTCCTTGGAACAATATTGAGAGCCACTGCACCCCCTAATGTTTCCCTGGAACAATATTGAGAGCCACTGCACCCCCTAATGTTTCCCTGGAACAATATTCAGAGTGCCACTACACTCCCCTAATGTTTCCCTGGAACAATATTGAGAGCCACTGCACCACCTAATGTTTCCCTAGAACAATATTCAGAGTGCCACTACACTCCCCTAATGTTTCCCTGGAACAATATTGAGAGGCACTGCACCCCCTAATGTTTCCCTGGAACAATATTGAGAGCCACTGCACCCCCTAATGTTTCCCTGGAACGATATTGAGAGCCACTGCACCCCCTAATGTTTCCCTGGAACAATATTGAGAGAGCCACTACACTCCCCCCATGTTTCCCTAGAACAGGTTTAACAGGTCTTGCGTCACCTGCGTACGTATATGTGTGTGACATGTGACACTAGAGCTTAAAATTCACGCAGGAAGTTCATAGTGCAGCTAAGGCTCATATTTTGGCAACACTAAAGCCCATCGCACACTCTCGTGCATGTGTTTGTCTCTGACTTATGTTTAGTGGCACACCACACACATATCACACACATGCACACACACATGCACACACCAGGAGATTATCTGACTAGGCTCTTGCCTCAACCTATATAACTGGAAATGATCATCTCTGTGAACCTGGAGACTATCTAAGGAATATACAGTGTAATACTATAGACATCCCGTATCGCAGTCACACATTACATCATGACGTCAACAGTTTACAGATCAGTACATGCAAGGAAAGGGATTTTCAATGATATATAAGTTTGAGATATGTGTAAGAATTCTTCACAGAGAAGAGAAAACTACTTAAAGATAACTTGTGCTTCCTCCCACGAAGATAGCTCTGTCAGGTGTTCCGTGTAATTGAAAACCACTTGCTTTGCTGTATAGAAGAGACCTTTGACTCCAGGGCTGTTCCATGACCTGGAAGAGGGAGACTTCTTCCAAGAGTCATCAGTATAAGTATCAATAGGAACAGGAAAAAGATAGGAACAGGAAAAAGAAACAAGAACGACAATTTTCCACGTGAGCAAAGAAACGTCCGGAGAGAGCTGAACAGAAAAGGCATAAACTAGCGAGAAGAAGCACAAGTGAAGGTTCTAGCAGTGCACACTTCCAGCTTGGGCCAATGTCCCCACTAGCATTGAGATGCTTGAAGGTTAACATGGAGAGCCTGAGCCAATGTCCCCACTAGCATTGAGATGCTTGAAGGTTAACATGGAGAGCCTGAGCCAATGTCCCCACTAGCATTGTGATGCTTGAAGGTTAACATGGAGAGCCTGAGCCAATGTCCCCACTAGCACTGTGATGCTTGAAGGTTAACATGGAGAGCCTGAGCCAATGTCCCCACTAGCACTGTGATGCTTGAAGGTTAACATGGAGAGCCTGAGCCAATGTCCCCACTAGCATTGTGATGCTTGAAGGTTTAACATGGAGAAATGTCCCCACTAGCATTGAGATGCTTGAAGGTTAACATGGAGAGCCTGAGCCAATGTCCCCACTAGCATTGTGATGCTTGAAGGTTAACATGCAGAGCCTGAGCCAATGTCCCCACTAGCATTGTGATGCTTGAAGGTTAACATAGAGAGCCTGAGCCAATGTCCCCACTAGCATTGTGATGCTTGAAGGTTTAACATGGAGAGCCTGAGCCAATGTCCCCACTAGCATTGTGATGCTTGAAGGTTTAACATGGAGAAATGTCCCCACTAGCATTGTGATGCTTGAAGGTTTAACATGGAGAGCCTGAGCCAATGTCCCCACTAGCATTGTGATGCTTGAAGGTTTAACATGGAGAAATGTCCCCACTAGCATTGTGATGCTTGAAGGTTAACATGGAGAGCCTGAGCCCATTAGGCAGGGAAGGTCATTAGGCCCTATCTATCCAGCAAGTGGCTTCACCTATTTCACATCTAGACAGACTGTATGAAGTGACTTACAAACCAACCAGCGGACATCAATTTGTACTTATATTAGTGCCATGGGAGTCAGATGACATAGTGGTGTTGGTGTAGTGGTGTTGGTGTAGTGGTGGTGGTGTAGTGGTGGTGGGAGGGGGGGAATGGCAAGCTAAAAGTTGAGTATGTGCTGCTGTAGTTGCCCCCCCCCCCCCCCCCCCCCCCCCCCCCAAACGACAAGCCCAAGATGACCACTTCGCTGGTGGGGTGAATGTTTATGTTCAAACACAGGCACTTGATTAATATTAATAATGGTTATGTGGTGAGATGCATCCACTAGTGGTTACACTTAAGTTACATGTGGTCCAGTACCATTAGGTGTTGCTTGCACACATCACGCCAGTGATAATCACACAGACATTGACTTTGGGGGACTAAAGGTCTAATGTCATAAAACATGTTGTGCTATAGATCTATTAATTATGTTATCTTAAGTACTTTCAAATGCTGTATAGTGTGGGGGGTGGCTACATTATTGGGTGAATAATACGCACAATAGTTGAGGGCATTTAAATTGACTCTGGAAGCTCTCTCCAAGATCATAATGTGCTGGTAGGCCACCCTCTTCAGAGTTCAAAGTCGTGGAACATTATTGTGTTTACAATGAGAAGTTTTGAGTTTTATTGGATGCAAGATCAGACTGAGTTACCTTCACGGGGTGTGTGGGGGTAGGGACAAAAAAATACTTTTGTGTCTTGAAGATAACTCGGTTAATTTTTAATTTCTTTGTTCTATAAAATCTTTGTTCTATATAATCTTAGTTCTATATTAAAAAAATAAAACTTGAAAGTTCTGACTTCAACAAAACACAGGAGTGCTGCATGAAGAGGGGGATCTCTTTCAAAGGCTCCAAGTTAGCACATTAGATAATTAATTTTCACTTGGGTAACATTTTAGCTCGAGTTTGACTTGGAACTCCCACAAATGATGTTCTTATCTTGGAGAGAGCTTCACAGAGTCAATTTGAATGCCCTCATGCGTGTCATTCACCCAATAATGTTTATCCCCCCCCCCCCCCCCTCCCCACACACACACACTATACAGCATTTGAAAATCCACTTTTTGTTTGACCTTCAGTCCCCCTTTAAGTTACAGTCCCATAAGGTGTTGCTTGCACACATCACTGGCTGCCAGCACCTAATTAATTCTGGTCATGTGATATAAGCCATTATGTGTCTAATGATGATCTAATTATGCAGAGTGACAAGAGCTATCTCGTAGTGGAAATGGACGACAGCGATGATAATGATGAAGAGTTCATCAAAGAACCACCTTCAGAGAACCTCAACTACAAACGCTCCTGGAAGGACGTCCTCAAACTTCTAGTTCTTCCTCCTCTCTACTTTGTGTTCATGGTGATAGCCATCCTTGTGGCCTTCTTCTCCATTCAAGCTCTCTTTCTCTCCTACCATAACAGAGTGAGGTCTGTGCGCAATATTTCAGTCGGCAAGTACAGGATCATCGGAATTGCCTTTTTCCCCAATCAGTTTGCCATGTATAATTCCTGCAACTTCATGTACGCTGATGACTTGTCAGGTAATGAAGACTGGACCTCGCTGCAGCCTCCCGGACAATTTTGCACATACACTAACATCACTTTTTATTCACAGTCTCTACAGCGTAACCGGACAGCCATGGTGTTCAATGGCCCCACCCTGGTGCACCTGAAGCAGAGTCTTATGGTCCACTTCTACATCAACACCAGCACACGAGACTACAGTGCTGTGCAGTACACACTGCTGGGCCAATGGGACCAGTTCCTTCACAGAACCGAACAGGACCAGCAGGAATACTTGTCAGAGCAGGAACATCTGTTGCCTCTCTTCCACGTGTCAGCCGGGTTTAGGACTTGGATTAAAATGGTGTACACATTACGCAACATTAACAAACAACAAAACCTAACAGGTTTCAGAATTCATGCCGATCTGACTGCGTACAACGACAGGAGGAATATCTCCGACAGAGACATCAGTCCTCTCTGTGCCGTGTTCGAGTGGAAGGGAGACACGTTTGAATATGTGATAGAGATTCTGTCTACCACGGCTTGGAACACGATGGGTGCTCTAGCTGGAGTGATTATTACACTGGTCAAGGTGGGAGAGTTCACCCAGAGCTGGATTAGGAGGGTACAAAGAGAGAAGAAGAGGAAGGTACGGAAAATGGCTGAGATTGATGAGCAACACCGTAAGAAGGTGGAGCAATACATGCATAAGAAGTTGGAAAATAAGTTGAAGAGACTGACCAACAGCAAGTCTGGTCTTGAGCTCACCTGGCAATCTTGAGGGGGAGGAGGAGGGGACTACACCATTACAAATTATATTCATGGCAACGCAGGTGTTGCAGGAAGTGGACAAGGAAAGTTACAACTGCTGACTACTCCACTACCCAATAATCAATTTTATTTTCAAATTTCAAATACAGTGTAAATGTAATTTCTATTGGACATTGTTTGACAGTGCATATAAGGAATTCACCTGAGTAGTATAATTATAGCTGGTGCAGCTGGTGCAGTGATGCTTGTGCAAACTCGAGCCAGATCATGCCAACAGGGATGATCGAGCCAGATCATGCCAACAGGGATGATCGATTGGAGGGGCCAAAAAATAAAATGCAACACAAACAATAAAAAGCCACTAATGAGTAGAGAGCAATGTTTGATGTGGTGTGCTGGTGCCTCAGAGGTCACTGTCTGTGATGTGGATATTCCCTTCTGCTTCTGTGTCATCATATTTTACCAAACGACAATTGTAGATTCCTGCTGGACGAGCATCGCCGTAGTTGATCACACACCACTCCTTTTCCTCCTCGTCCTCATCTTCCTGCAGACACAGCATACATATTCATAAACTCTCTCAACTGACTGACATGGTGAAATACAATGACTTACTCAATGATCAACTTCTCAACATTTTGGCAAGACGCTCTAGCTTTCATCATTTCAAGAACAAATGGAAAATTAAATTAACACTCGCATGAGATATAATTATATCAACCTCAAGTGAGTCTTGGCACCTCTGATGAAGGCTACACCATCTAGCCGAAATGTTGAAAAACATTTTAAGCAAGAGTAAATTTCAAGTCGATTATTGAGAAGCATTATGTTGATCATTGAGAAACTAATTGTATGCACACACATTATATGGGGAGACAATACTAATTTTGGTTAAAGAGAACCACCAAGTGTTGAGGTAGCTGGTGCTGGGTATGTGGGCTCTTCCTTCATCTAGCCTCTAGGGATCTATATAAGCACAAGTCATTTTCTCTTGCCAAAAAAAATGTAAACTTATGGGACCCATTTCAAAACAAGACATTTGAACAGCTATAATTATATCTAGCACTTTTTGAATTTTGAAAAATATATATATTTTTTTACCGTTTCCGTCGTCACATCTTGTTTCTCCCTGGCATACCCCAAGTCGCAGCTGTCTACATTCCTCTTCTTCATTTTCCTTGATTCTTCCACCAGAGTTGAGAAATTATCTTCAATTCTCTCCACTTTGTTTGCAACACCGTCCCCACCGCATGGTACTCGCTCTATTACCAAATACTCCTCCTCGCGTTCTGCAAAAATGTAAGTGTAGTCCAAAGATCCACCAGGTACCACGGAATTGCAGCAAGCCATCCTCTACCAGCAATGTCAAATGAGAACTAATTACTTGGGATGGGGGTGGGGTTGCCTAGCGCACGGCTATAAAACGTGCGAGCTCCCTAGGTTACGTAGGGGGCAAACTGCTATTTTGAGAGGCCTCCTTCGAAAAGACGCAGGTCTTTCTTTCTCCAGGCCAATTATGGTTTATCTTTTTGATGAAGCAGAGAAGATAGGACCTCTGCCTCTAGTCCTATATTGCTAGCGAAAAGTGGGCAAATGTGTTCTTGTATTCATCAGTGCTGTGCTGAGCATTTTATTATATATAGTTAGTTGCGTATATTGAATCAACCCTGGTTTCTTTAGCAATGGACTGATGAAACCCCAATCATGATCAAGGCTACAAAATCAGAATCCCCTTTTGTTTGTAAATAAATAGATTATCTTTGAACACGGTACTATTAAAGTAATTCTTTTGGTCCCACTTCATCACCAATTTCGATTCACATAACCCTTGTACCTATCACTTCCTATGTCCCTGTTACAAATGTTCTAGTATTCCATCTCCCCCTAATTTCTCAACTCTCCTCTAAAATCCATGTTTATCTTATTTCTCTATTCATTTAGCTACTTGGCTGCTAGCCAAGTGCTAGCAGACCTCCAGAACAATATTAACAATGATCTGTCATGCATCACACTACACCACACCAAATTCATTGTTCTGTAAAGCCATAAAGCCATAATAATAATAATAATAATAATATTAATAATAAAATATAATTGGACCAAATGTAATTAAAGAAAATCTGAGGACAGCTGTGCACGTTTGTTGCCTAATAAGCTATGTAACCTTGACGATCCAAAGACATCTGGTGACTGGACTTCATGGCAACCATACATATATACCGCTATCCATTTGAGACTGGCCAATTGTGATTTTCCTCTTCTTCATTTGCATCATTGCAACTAGTTACACGTCAGACTTCTGATTTACTGGAGCACACCGCACACACTGAAAATTGAAGTTCAAAACTTCTTTAGGTAACTAGTGGAAACAGTATTTGGGCAGGAAGGTCTACCCTGCTGGAATATGGTTGGAGGAGTTTGCATGTTGCCATAATTTTTTTTGGTAATTTCCAAATTACCCACATTTGGCAACAAAAAATCCAAACAAAATCCAAACAAAAATTTCATGAAATAACATACTAAAGTGTGTTCATAGCATTTACACATGTCTTTAATAGTTCAGTGTTCGGTTTAAATGCATAGCATTTTTGAGGAACATTCAATTGCACTGTTAAAAGTGAATTTAATGTATATAGAAATTCCTAGTCGTGTTTCTGTGCTTCGTTTTGTTGAGACCAATGTGGCTGAAAAAATGTTCGGTATCAGCATTGCCATGGGGTATAACTAGAATAACTTTTGCGAGTTTTGCCAATGTGGTGCCAATGTGGAGTAGCGATACTCAGTTTCCAAGCAGTCTTTGATTTGGCTGATTGCATGCCAATACTTATCCACCTCTGTGATGGCCGTGACTTTAGGAGGAAATGGCGATGTGCAGAAATCCATAAATTCCTCTTGAAGGCTGGGTTTGTCACCAACTTGAACTACCTGAGGAACACACTCTGCTGCAGCAAGCACCTGACCAGCCATACTGTATTGCTGTAAGGCCATTTGAGATTGGAGAGTAACTTGTCACTCATAGGTAATCGTTTGACAGCTCCCTTGGCTGCAGCAATTCACCAAGCTTGGATAGTCTCCTTAAATTTTCTCACATCTTCAGATGCATCCTCTTCTTCAAGGTATGATATATAGTGTGTTGTGACCTACGAAAACTTCGTGTAAAGGGAGATACTCTTCTGAATTATCAATACACACTTGTGAAACATGTTCAGCAGCACACACATACTCAGAATTCATGAGAAATGTTCGTATTAAGCCATCGAGCTCTTGGTAGAAAACATGAAGAATTGGAGATTGCTGCTGCATGTACCTGTTGAACAATTGGTAATGCAGAACATAGAAAGAGCAAGTAAGCTTTGGTCAGAGGCTTTTCAAGTACAATTTTTACTCTTCTCACTACTGCCTGCTTATCCTCAGTACTTCAAAAGTATGAGAGTAAGGCTTCATATTGCTCGATAAGACGATTTACACAAGCTTCAAGGCTGAGCCATCGTGTTTGGCATGCTTTTAACAACTTGTGTGGCTTGCATTCCACAAAACTCTGAAATTCTTTAAACTGTCGCAGCCTCCTTGGGCTCTTCTGGAAATAATACCATACATCAGTTGTCAGATCGTCCAAGTCAAGTTAAAAAGTTAAAAAGTTCATGCGATGGACTAGGGAAATGGCTCGTCCCCAACCCTGATGGCAAAGATCCCATTACTGAGGCTGCATTCCCACGCTGCACAGCCACAGAAATCCGTTGAAGATGTTGATGGGAGTCCTCTTCATAAGTCACTGACCTCAGGCAGCGTCCCAACTCCCTGAAGAATGCCTTTGCTTGAGGCCCAAAGGATCCACACGTCTCTACCACCACAGGTACAAACTTGTATGCCGAGTCCAGGTGCCACTGCACCAGCCTCAGTGACTGCAGCCAAAAGGTTGGATGGGGCAAAGGTGTCACTGCAGGTTGCATCCCATACCAAGAGTTGAAGTCGAGTAGTTGCACTGTTTGAGTAGACGTATGTTTATTACAGGGACACATGAAGGAGAGACAGTTGCATTTTTTATTTTTTACTTGTGGTTACAAATTTAGAGCTCCGTAGATTCTGCAAACTTCATGGTATGGACTTGATATATAGCTCAAAAGATAGGTCTCTCTGTGCGCTCTCTTTTGATACTAAAATATGTTTCATAGGTATAACTATAGGCAAGTTACTAGGCCCTAAAGTGGAGGGACCTCAAAAACCTGAATCCCAAAAACCTCAGCCAAAATAACTCCAGATTGCTAAGTGCTAAAGATTTGAGATCTATTGTGTTGCTGTTGTTCCAATACTCCCATTCTGATACTGCTGCTGTGTTCCAATGCTCACATTCTGATACTGGTTTCTGCAAACATCCTCCTCCTGCTTGGTATAATTATATAGAGTAGTTGAACCCAGAGTCCACAATGCAGTTTCAGGTATACAGCAACTCAATTCTGGTCAGAACTAATTCAAACACAGCACTAGCCTTCTTGGTCATAAAAGCATCATGACCCTCCCCACTGGAATACATTCGTCCAGCCTCAAACGCCAAGAAATATCCATAGCAGCCTCACTTGCAGATGTAGTGGAGGGGCCAGTGCCACACCTCCATGGTAGACCAGGTAACTTCCATCAGATGTCGCTGCTTTACGTATTTATTCGTTAATAGACTTCACTTTAAACACATTGGAACTACTACCTCTACCAACACAACCCCCCATAATAAGAGGTGACTCTATAAGTTCTTCTTGTTACAAACCTTTAACTAGATGTAGTGGTGACTCTATAAGTTCTTCTTGTTACAAACCTTTAACTAGATGTAGTGGTGACTCTATAAGTTCTTCTTGTTACAAACCTTAACTAGATGTAGTGGTGACTCTATAAGTTCTTCTTGTTACAAACCTTTAACTAGATGTAGTGGTGACTCTATAAGTTCTTCTTGTTACAAACCTTTAACTAGATGTAGTGGTGACTCTATAAGTTCTTCTTGTTACAAACCTTTAACTAGATGTAGTGGTGACTCTATAAGCTCTTCTTGTTACAAACCTTTAACTAGATGTAGTGGTGACTCTATAAGTTCTTCTTGTTACAAACCTTTAACTAGATGT
Source organism: Cladorhizidae sp. MBARI D1340-BT2 (assembly GCA_028752905.1). Lineage (NCBI taxonomy): Eukaryota > Metazoa > Porifera > Demospongiae > Poecilosclerida > Cladorhizidae > Cladorhizidae sp. MBARI D1340-BT2. Next base: position 49,202,359 of record JAQNBH010000008.1, on the reverse strand, counting down.
AGTGGTGACTCTATAAGCTCTTCTTGTTACAAACCTTTAACTAGATGTAGTGGTGACTCTATAAGTTCTTCTTGTTACAAACCTTTAACTAGATGTAGTGGTGACTCTATAAGCTCTTCTTTGTTACAAACCTTTAACTAGATGTAGTGGTGACTCTATAAGCTCTTCTTGTTACAAACCTTTAACTAGATGTAGTGGTGACTCTATAAGTTCTTCTTGTTACAAACCTTTAACTAGATGTAGTGGTGACTCTATAAGTTCTTCTTGTTACAAACCTTTAACTAGATGTAGTGGTGACTCTATAAGTTCTTCTTGTTACAAACCTTTAACTAGATGTAGTGGTGACTCTATAAGCTCTTCTTGTTACAAACCTTTAACTAGATGTAGTGGTGACTATAAGTTCTTCTTGTTACAAACCTTTAACTAGATGTAGTGGTGACTCTATAAGCTCTTCTTGTTACAAACCTTTAACTAGATGTAGTGGTGACTCTATAAGTTCTTCTTGTTACAAACCTTTAACTAGATGTAGTGGTGACTCTATAAGTTCTTCTTGTTACAAACCTTTAACTAGATGTAGTGGTGACTCTATAAGTTCTTCTTGTTACAAACCTTAACTAGATGTAGTGGTGACTCTATAAGCTCTTCTTGTTACAAACCTTTAACTAGATGTAGTGGTGACTCTATAAGCTCTTCTTGTTACAAACTTTAACAAAACTAGATGTCTATGGAGGAGAACTTTATACAACTTTCAGCAAAACCTGGCGAGAGAGAGAGCATGTGTCTGCGTGTGTGTGTATGAAATAACGCGGGGGGGGGGGGGGGGGGGGGCACATAGACAGGCTGGACCTTATGCTGTGAATGCTGTGGCATGAATAGGAATGATCTGGTGGGATGTTGCCGGGAAACTGTTGGCTTAGCGGACATACCCAATGCCTGTCTCTCAGACTTTGCTCTTCATAGGCAATTTTAACTTCTCTCCATCTGTCCAGAAATGCCTCTCTCTGTTGTATGCACTATGGAAGTGGAGGGTCATGCATGGGTCATGGAAGTGGAGGGTCATGCGCATGGGTCATGGAAGTGGAGGGTCATGCATGAAGTGGAGGGTCATGCATGGGTCATGGAAGTGGTCATGCATGGGTCATGGAAGTGGAGGGTCATGCATGGGTCATGGAAGTGGAGGGTCATGCATGGGTCATGGAAGTGGAGGGTTATGCATGGGTCATGGAAGTGGAGGGTCATGCATGGGTCATGGAAGTGGCGGGTTATGCATGGGTCATGGAAGTGGTCATGCATGGGTCATGGAAGTGGAGGGTCATGCATGGGTCATGGAAGTGGAGGGTCATGCACGGGTCATGGAAGTGGAGGGTCATGCATGGGTCATGGAAGTGGAGGGTCATGCATGGGTCATGGAAGTAGAGGGTCATGCATGGGTCATGGAAGTGGAGGGTCATGCATGGGTCATGGAAGTGGAGGGTCATGCATGGGTCATGGAAGTGGAGGGTCATGCATGGGTCATGGAAGTGGAGGGTTATGCATGGGTCATGGAAGTGGAGGGTCATGCATGGGTCATGGAAGTGGAGGGTTATGCATGGGTCATGGAAGTGGAGGGTCATGGAAGTGGAGGGTCATGCATGGGTCATGGAAGTGGAGGGTCATGCATGGGTCATGGAAGTGAAGGGTCATGCATGGGTCATGGAAGTGGAGGGTCATGCATGGGTCATGGAAGTGGAGGGTCATGCATGGGTCATGGAAGTGGAGGGTCATGCATGGGTCATGGAAGTGGAGGGTCATGCATGGGTCATGGAAGTGGTCATGCATGGGTCATGGAAGTGGAGGGTTATGCGTGGGTCATGGAAGTGGAGGTCATGCATGGGTCATGGAAGTGGAGGGTCATGCATGGGTCATGGAAGTGGTCATGCATGGGTCATGGAAGTGGAGGGTCATGCATGGGTCATGGAAGTGGAGGGTCATGCATGGGTCATGGAAGTGGAGGGTCATGCATTGGTCATGGAAGTGGAGGGTCATGCATGGGTCATGGAAGTGGAGGGTCATGCATGGGTCATGCATGGGTCATGCATGGGTCATGGAAGTGGAGGGTCATGCATGGGTCATGGAAGTGGAGGGTCATGCATGGGTCATGGAAGTGGAGGGTCATGCATGGGTCATGGAAGTGGAGGGTCATGCATGGGTCATGGAAGTGGAGGGTCATGCATGGGTCATGGAAGTGGAGGGTCATGCATGGGTCATGGAAGTGGAGGGTCATGCATGGGTCATGCATGGGTCATGGAAGTGGAGGGTCATGCATGGGTCATGGAAGTGGAGGGTCATGCATGGGTCATGGAAGTGGAGAAGGTCATGCATGGGTCATGGAAGTGGAGGGTCATGCGTGGGTCATGGAAGTGGAGGGTCATGCGTGGGTCATGGAAGTGGAGGGTCATGCGTGGGTCATGGAAGTGGAGGGTCATGCGTGGGTCATGGAAGTGGAGGGTCATGCGTGGGTCATGGAAGTGGAGGGTCATGCGTGGGTCATGGAAGTGGAGGGTCATGCGTGGGTCATGGAAGTGGAGGGTCATGCGTGGGTCATGGAAGTGGAGGGTCATGCATGGGTCATGGAAGTGGAGGGTCATGCATGGGTCATGGAAGTGGAGGGTCATGCATGGGTCATGGAAGTGGAGGGTCATGCATGGGTCATGGAAGTGGAGGGTCATGCATGGGTCATGGAAGTGGAGGGTCATGCATGGGTCATGGAAGTGGAGGGTCATGCATGGGTCATGGAAGTGGAGGGTCATGTGTGGGTCATGGAAGTGGAGGGTCATGCATGGGTCATGGAAGTGGAGGGTCATGCATGGGTCATGGAAGTGGTCATGCATGGGTCATGGAAGTGGAGGGTCATGCATGGGTCATGGAAGTGGAGGGTCATGCATGGGTCATGGAAGTGGAGGGTCATGCATGGGTCATGGAAGTGGAGGGTCATGGGTCATGGAAGTGGAGGGTCATGCATGGGTCATGGAAGTGGAGGGTCATGCATGGGTCATGGAAGTGGAGGGTCATGCATGGGTCATGGAAGTGGAGGGTCATGCATGGGTCATGGAAGTGGAGGGTCATGCATGGGTCATGGAAGTGGAGGTCATGCATGGGTCATGGAAGTGGAGGGTCATGCGTGGGTCATGGAAGTGGAGGGTCATGCATGGGTCATGGAAGTGGAGGGTCATGTGTGGGTCATGGAAGTGGAGGGTCATGCATGGGTCATGGAAGTGGAGGGTCATGCATGGGTCATGGAAGTGGAGGGTCATGCATGGGTCATGGAAGTGGAGGGTCATGCATGGGTCATGGAAGTGGAGGGTCATGGGTCATGGAAGTGGAGGGTCATGCATGGGTCATGGAAGTGGAGGGTCATGCATGGGTCATGGAAGTGGAGGGTCATGCATGGGTCATGGAAGTGGAGGGTCATGCATGGGTCATGTCTCCTCACATTGCAAGTACTCCACCAGAGGAGTAGATAGAAGCAGGACACAGTGAGACATGCGTCCTATTGTATATGATAGTGCAACCGTGTTGATATTCATAGCAGGACACAGTCAGACATGTGTCCTATTGTATATGATAGAGCAACTGTGTTGTTCATAGCAGGACACAGTGAGATGTGCGTCCTATTGTATATGATAGAGCAACTGTGTTGGTGTTCATAACAGGACACAGTGAGACATGTGTCCTATTGTATATGTAGAGCAACTGTGTTGTTCATAGCAGGACACAGTGAGACATGTGTCCTATTGTATATGTAGATGGTGTCATACAACAAGGCGTAGTAGGAAAGCTATGACAGCAACACTGGTGGCCAGTAGCAAGCAAATGTCAAGAGTCCTGTGCGTTCTTGGAGATAATGACGGTGTTAGTGGCGATGTCTTGGAAGCCCACTTAGCAGCACCACTGACCTCCCCAGCTAAGAGAGGCCTGGCTAAAGGGTGGGTGTGCACCACAGACTGCTCCAGAACCTTCCCTCTGAGAAAATGTTTCCCAGAAGCTATGATCTCCACTTCAAACATCTTCCCCAGGAGGGAGGCATCTTTGGGCAACAGAATCTAGGGGAGGCAACAGCCATAGCAACATCAACAGCAACATTGGCAACAATTAACAGTAGCAGCAACATTGGCAACAACACTAACAGCAGCAGCAACAATACATTAGCAGCAACATTGGCAACAACAATAGCAGCAGCAGCAACAATACATTAGCAGCAACATTGGCAACAGCAGCAGCAGCAATACATTAGGAGCAACAATGGCAACTTTTGCAGCAACCATATGATCTTAATATTGTGTATATATATAGATCTTAATAGGGCATGAGATAAGATTTTAATAGGGTCTATATGTATATATAGAGAGACAGTCCTATAATAATTTAAAAAGAGTAAAATAGAAGAGAGAAGAGCACTGTCCTTACTTGCTCGTAGAACTTGTTGTGGCCGACATAGTGCTGCTGGTCGTGCGCTAGTTCCGTGACTAAGACACGCTGCCTTTGGCCCACCTTGTGTCCATACGGCTCGTAGGACTGGAACAGGCTCGTCAAAGCTCGTGATCTCCTTTTGACCTCGCTGGTTGGCACACGCTGCATCCTGGCCGCTGGAGTGCCAGGACGCGGGTAGAACTGGTTGATAAATAAACTAGGAAACTTGTAGGTGTCCACCAAATCCAAGGTGGCCTGAAAATCCTGAGAGGAGGGTCACACCCACATGTGAGAGAGGAGGGTTACACGCACATGTGTGTCATGACATGTGAGAGAAGAGGGTTACACCCACATGTGTTGTGCATCCATGACATGTGAGAGAGGAGGGTTACATCCACATGTGTGTGTGCATCCATGACATGTGAGAGAGGAGGGCTACATCCACATGTGTGTGTGTGTGCGTCCATGACATGTGAGAGAGGAGGGCTACATCCACATGTGTGTGTGCATCCATGACATGTGAGAGAGGAGGGTTACACCCACATGTGTGTGTGTGTGCGTCCATGACATGTGAGAGAGGAGGGTTACACCCACATGTGTGTGTGTGTGCGTCCATGACATGTGAGAGAGAAGGGTTACACCCACATGTGTGTGTGCGTCCATGACATGTGAGAGAGGAGGGTTACACCCACATGTGTGTGTGTGTGCGTCCATGACATGTGAGAGAGGAGGGTTACACCCACATGTGTGTGTGCGTCCATGACATGTGAGAGAGGAGGGTTATATCCACATGTGTGTGTGTGTGCGTCCATGACATGTGAGAGAGGAGGGTTACACCCACATGTGTGTGTGCATCTATGACATGTGAGAGAGGAGGGTTACACCCACATGTGTGTGTGTGCGTCCATGACATGTGAGAGAGGTTACACCCACGTGTGTGTGTGTGCGTCCATGACATGTGAGAGAGGAGGGTTACACCCACATGTGTGTGTGCGTCCATGACATGTGAGAGAAGAGGGCTACACCCACATGTGTGTGCGCATCCATGACATGTGAGAGAGGAGGGTTACACTCACATGTGTGTGTGCATCCATGACATGTGGGAGAGGAGGGTCCCACATGTGTGTGGATGATATGCAAGTATAAGATGTGAACATAAGCAATGCTTCAGCAGATATCTTATTCACATCATATATAACCAGCCGCACATGTGCTGATAGCCGGCCACACATGTGCTGATAGCCGGCCACACATGTGCTGATAGCCGGCCACGCATGTGCTGATAGCCAGCCACACATGTGCTGATAACCAGCCACACATGTGCTGATAGCCGGCCACGCATGTGCTGATAGCCGGCCACGCATGTGCTGATAGCCAGCCACACATGTGCTGATAACCAGCCACACATGTGCTGATAGCCGGCCACGCATGTGCTGATAGCCGGCCACGCATGTGCTGATAGCCAGCCACACATGTGCTGATAGCCAGCCACACATGTGCTGATAGCCAGCCACACATGTGCTGATAGACGGCCACGCATGTGCTGATAGCCAGCCATACATGTGCTGATAGCCGGCCACGCATGTGCTGATAGCCAGCCGCGCATGTGCTGATAGCCAGCCGCACATGTGCTGATAGCCAGCCACACATATGCTGATAGCCGGCCACACATGTGCTGATAGCCAGCCGCACATGTGCTGATAGCCAGTCACGCATGTGCTGATAGCCGGCCACACATGTGCTGATAGCCAGCCGCACATGTGCTGATAGCCAGCTGCACATGTGCTGATAGCTAGCCACACATATGCTGATAGCCAGCCACACATGTGCTGATAGCCAGCCACACATGTGCTGATAGCCAGCCACACATGTGCTGATAGCCAGCCACACGTCAGCCACACATGTGCTGATTTGTACCATTTTGTCAGCCAGTAAATGCAAGATGTGCAGGAAAATGACTAGTACATGTGTGATGTGTATGTTTGTGTGTGTGTACGAATAAATTAAGCTCCACCCACTCCTTGTAAGGTTGCCTATGCAGTATGACAGCCTCTCACAGCATCAAGAGAGAATCTGGTCAAACCTGCGTGGGTGGCCCTGCAGTGTTGCCCTGTCAGCAAGCTGGTATCAGCAGGTTATTAGTGGCTGACAGAGCACACAGAACTGCCAGCACACCAGGTATCCCACACACCTCTGAGTGTTGTGGCCGGTGAAACAAGAGCCACACTGCTAGTCTGACCACATGCACTCTTTCCTTGTGTGCAAGTGCCTCTGAGAATCTGCTAGTGAGAGTGCTGCATTGTATGGAGTGAGACTAGTAAGACCTCTAGCTAGCAGAACTAGCAAGGTAGTAGGGGTTATAGCAGGAGTAGCAGGGGTTACTAGCAGGGGTAGCAGGGGTGACTAGCAGGGGTTACTAGCAGGGTTACTAGCAGTAGTAGCAGGGGTGACTAGCAGGGGTAGCAGGGGTGACTAGCAGGGGTTACTAGCAGGGGTAGCAGGGGTTACTATCAGGGGTAGCAGGGGTTACTAGCAGGGGTGGCAGGGGTTACTAGCAGGGGTAGCAGGGGTAGTAGGGGTTACTAGCAGTGGTAGCAGGGGTAGCAGGGGTTACTAACAGGGGTAGTAGGGGTTACTAGCAGTGGTAGCAGGGGTTACTAGCAGGGGTAGCAGGGGTTACTAGCAGGGGTAGTAGGGGTTACTAGCAGTGGTAGCAGGGGTAGCAGGGGTTACTAGCAGGGGTAGTAGGGGTTACTAGCAGTGGTAGTAGGGGTTACTAGCAGGGGTAGCAGGGATTACTAGCAGGGGTAGTAGGGGTTACTAGCAGGGGTTACTAGCAGGGGTAGCAGAGGTTACTAGCAGGGGTAGTAGTGGTTATAGCAGGGGTTACTAGCAGGGGTTACTAGCAGGAGTAGCAGGGGTTACTAGCGGGGGTAGCAGGGGTTACTAGCAGGGGTAGCAGGGGTTAATAGCAGAACTAGTAGGGTTAGCAAACTAGTAGGGGTAGCAGGGGTGACTAGCAGGGGTAGCAGGGGTTAATAGCAGAACTAGTAGGGGTAGCAAACTAGTAGGGGTAGCAGGGGTTACCTCTGGACTCTCCATGGGGAAACCGCAGATGATGTCAGTAGCTATGGTCAGGCCAGGAACCCTGCAATGTTGTAGAATAAGAGGTGGCAGTAATAAGACCAACTTCAAGCATAGCAACAGTATGTGTGTATATATGCAGGACCAACTTCAAGCATAGCAACAGTATGTGTATAAACATGCAGGACCAACTTCAAGCATAGCAACAGTATGTGTGTATATATGCAGGACCAACTTCAAGCATAGCAACAGTATGTGTGTATATAAGCAGGACCAACTTCAAGCATAGCAACAGTATGTGTATAAATATGCAGGACCAACTTCAAGCATAGCAACAGTATGTGTGTATATATGCAGGACCAACTTCAAGCATAGCAACAGTATGTGTGTATATATGCAGGACCAACTTCAAGCATAGCAACAGTATGTGTGTATATAAGCAGGACCAACTTCAAGCATAGCAACAGTATGCAGGACCAACTTCAAGCATAGCAACAGTATGTGTGTATATATGCAGGACCAACTTCAAGCATAGCAACAGTATGTGTGTATATATGCAGGACCAACTTCAAGCATAGCAACAGTATGTGTGTATATATGCAGGACCAACTTCAAGCATAGCAACAGTATGTGTGTATATATGCAGGACCAACTTCAAGCATAGCAACAGTATGTGTGTATATATGCAGGACCAAATTCAAGCATAGCAACAGTATGTGTATAAATATGCAGGACCAACTTCAAGCATAGCAACAGTATGTGTATAAATATGCAGGACCAAATTCAAGCATAGCAACAGTATGTGTGTATATATGCAGGACCAACTTCAAGCATAGCAACAGTATGTGTGTATATATGCAGGACCAACTTCAAGCATAGCAACAGTATGTGTGTATACTGTATATGCAGGACCAACTTCAAGCATAGCAACAGTATGTGTGTATATAAGCAGGACCAACTTCAAGCATAGCAACAGTATGTGTATAAATATGCAGGACCAACTTCAAGCATAGCAACAGTATGTGTGTATATATGCAGGACCAACTTCAAGCATAGCAACAGTATGTGTATAAATATGCAGGACCAAATTCAAGCATAGCAACAGTATGTGTATAAATATGCAGGACCAACTTCAAGCATAGCAACAGTATGTGTGTATATATGCAGGACCAACTTCAAGCAGAGCAACAGTATGTGTGTGTGTGTCCACTCGGCAATTTATATACACAACATTGGGAGAGAAAGAGTTCGGATATGACAAAGGTCCACACAGTTTTGGCTAGGTTCTCTTCAGTCTCCTGTTGCACCCTGCACCCTTGGCTGTGTTGCCATAGTGACGTCTATTTATTGTAACTCATTCTGTCTATCTTGTGGGGTGGAAAATTTGTTTAAAAATGAATTGATAACCCTAAAATGGAATTAATATGAATATTAACCCTCTCAAAGCGTCTAGAGGTGCAAAATGGACGACAATCAGACACAAAAAATTCTTCTGTTTGCATAAGCGATTGTTTGCATAAGCGATTCAATATTTTCCCGCCCGACAAACATGGCACGGAAAGGGATATTCTATCAATAAACAATGTTTCAATTGAATAGCTCGTAGGGTACTGCAAGGTCAAAGTTGAAGTCGTGGGTTTGAAAAAATGGCTTTACCATCCGATTGAGACGAGACTTTGGAGCTGCTACTTGAGGACGACTTCATCCTCTCTGACAGCAGCGCACATGATGGATGAAGATGCTCTGAGGTCACGCAGATCTCACCTAAGGTCATGCAGATCTCATCTGAGGTCATGCAGATCTCACCTGAGAGGTCATGGTAGATCTCAGGACAGCTGTTGTTTATATTGATGAGAGTGATTCAGTAGAAGTTTCAAGGTAAGTGTAGATGTAGTCAGATAGCTAGAACAAGCGAAGAATCTTCACATGGAGCAAGGTTGGGCTAGCTCTAGCAAGTAATGGAAATCTAGCTAACCATAGGCTCTGCGATACAATAATTATGGTATCCCTCTGTGACAGGTTCTGCCTCAACTTTGAATCTCTCTATGCCCAACTAGTTCCGTTTCCTCTCCACCGGCTTCTCCTCCTCCTCCTTGCACTCACCTCCTCTCCACCGGCTTCTCCTCCTCCTTGCACTCACCTCCTCTCCACCTCCTTGCACTCACCTCCTCTCCACCGGCTTCTCCTCCTCCTTGAACTCACCTCCTCTCCACCGGCTTCTCCTCCTCCTTGCACTCACCTCCTCTCCACCTCCTTGCACTCACCTCCTCTCCACCGGCTTCTCCTCCTCCTTGCACTCACCTCCTCTCCACCGGCTTCTCCTCCTCCTTGCACTCACCTCCTCTCCACCGGCTTCTCCTCCTCCTTGCACTCACCTCCTCTCCACCGGCTTCTCCTCCTCCTTGCACTCACCTGCTCTCCACCGGCTTCTCCTCCTCCTTGCACTCACCTCCTCTCCACCGGCTTCTCCTCCTCCTTGCACTCACCTCCTCTCCACCGGCTTCTCCTCCTCCTTGCACTCACCTCCTCTCCACCGGCTTCTCCTCCTCCTTGCACTCACCTCCTCTCCACCGGCTTCTCCTCCTCCTTGCACTCACCTGCTCTCCACCGGCTTCTCCTCCTCCTTGCACTCACCTGCTCTCCACCGGCTTCTCCTCCTCCTTGCACTCACCTGCTCTCCACCGGCTTCTCCTCCTCCTTGCACTCACCTCCTCTCCACCGGCTTCTCCTCCTCCTTGCACTCACCTCCTCTCCACCGGCTTCTCCTCCTCCTTGCACTCACCTCCTCTCCACCGGCTTCTCCTCCTCCTTGCACTCACCTCCTCTCCACCGGCTTCTCCTCCTCCTTGCACTCACCTCCTCTCCACCGGCTTCTCCTCCTCCTTGCACTCACCTCCTCCCCACCGGCTTCTCCTCCTCCTTGCACTCACCTCCTCTCCACCGTCTTCTCCTCCTCCTTGCACTCACCTCCTCTCCACCGGCTTCTCCTCCTCCTTGCACTCACCTCCTCTCCACCGGCTACTCCTCCTCCTTGCACTCACCTGCTCTCCACCTTCCTCTCCTCCAATCTATTTGTCAGATATTCAACTAACAAGTGAACATATTCACACTTTGTGGTTTAGTTGCTAGGCAATCAAATTTCAGCACAGTGTCGGTGTCGGTCCATTTATGGGCAACCTACAGTGATGGATTGTTGCTAGGTGCATTTCTCAACTACTGATTTTATAATAGGATATAATGCTGCATAGCTTAGTCATCAATTTTCAAGTGGTGGTGAGAGGGTTAAGAAGCCACCCCCCCCCCCCCCCCACCCCCCACACCTGGCTCATGACAAGTGGCGATGAGAGGGTTAAGAAGCCACCTCCACCGGCTCATGACAAGTGGTGGTGAGAGGGTTAAGAAGCCACCCCCTCCCACCTGGCTCATGAACCGACATGCCAGCTTTAAATAATATAATACCAAGTGACCTCTTTCTGACCTTGCTTCGTCTATCAGTGCATGAACTCGTGAGGTTCTTGGATGGTGACTACATGTCAAGTTGCTCCTCAACTCCTTAGAATCCAGCAGCAGGTAGTGTATACTAGACACTGTAGGCTTTAATGGCTAGGCATCTATTTTGAGCAGCTAGAATCATTACCAGAGAGTGGAAGGATGTTGAGCTATAGAAGCATCTCTCCAGACAGAAGGCAAGTCAAGACAACATTCAGATACTGCAGGCAGTACTGGCCTCTAAGACAAGGACAGACACTGCAGGCAGCACTGACCTCTAAGACAAGGACAGGCACTGCAGGCAGCACTGGCCTCTAAGACAAGGACAGACACTGCAGGCAGCACTGGCCTCTAAGACAAGGACAGGCACTGCAGGCAGCACTGGCCTCTAAGACAAGGACAGGCACTGCAGGCAGTACTGGCCTCTAAGACAAGGACAGGCACTGCAGGCAGTACTGGCCTCTAAGACAAGGACAGGCACTGCAGGCAGCACTGGCCTCTAAGACAAGGACAGGCACTGCAGGCAGTACTGGCCTCTAAGACAAGGACACACACTGCAGGCAGTACTGGCCTCTAAGACAAGGACAGACACTGCAGGCAGTACTGGCCTCTAAGACAAGGACAGGCACTGCAGGCAGCACTGGCCTCTAAGACAAGGACAGGCACTGCAGGCAGTACTGGCCTCTAAGACAAGGACAGACACTGCAGGCAGTACTGGCCTCTAAGACAAGGACAGGCACTGCAGGCAGCACTGGCCTCTAAGACAAGGACAGATACTGCAGGCAGCACTGGCCTCTAAGACAAGGACAGACAGTGCAGGCAGCACTGGCCTCTAAGACAAGGACAGATACTGCAGGCAGCACTGGCCTCTAAGACAAGGACAGGCAGTACTGGCCTCTAAGACAAGGACACACACTGCAGGCAGCACTGGCCTCTAAGACAAGGACAGATACTGCAGGCAGCACTGGCCTCTAAGACAAGGACAGGCACTGCAGGCAGTACTGGCCTCTAAGACAAGGACACACACTGCAGGCAGTACTGGCCTCTAAGACAAGGACAGGCAGTGCAGGCAGTACTGGCCTCTAAGACAAGGACAGGCACTGCAGGCAGCACTGGCCTCTGTGGGGGAAGTCATGAGGGAAGAGTTGATTTTGGGGATCACATTTCAGGGAAGCAGACTCCGAGAATGAGGCGACTGTACTGCAGCATTGCAAGATAGCACGTGCTATGTCCTGTACTGCAGCATTGCAAGATAGCACGTGCTATGTACTGTACTGCAGCATTGCAAGAGAGCACGTGCTATGTCCTGTACTGCAGCATTGCAAGATAGCACGTGCTATGTCCTGTACTGTAGCATTGCAAGAGAGCACGTGCTACTGTACTGTACTGCAGCATTGCAAGAGAGCACGTGCTATGTACTGTACTGCAGCATTGCAAGATAGCACGTGCTATGTACTGTACTGCAGCATTGCAAGAGAGCACGTGCTATGTCCTGTAGTGCAGCATTGCAAGATAGCACGTGCTGTATGTCCTGTACTGCAGCATTGCAAGATAGCACGTGCTATGTCCTGTACTGCAGCATTGCAAGAGAGCACGTGCTATGTCCTGACTGCAGCATTGCAAGATAGCACGTGCTATGTCCTGTACTGCAGCATTGCAAGATAGCACGTGCTATGTACTGTACTGCAGCATTGCAAGATAGCATGTGCTATGTACTGTACTGCAGCATTGCAAGATAGCATGTGCTATGTACTGTACTGTAGCATTGCAAGAGAGCACGTGTTATGTCCCGTCCCAGGACAAGGTGGAGCATGTCCACCTAAATTGTGCACTAAGGTAGTCCACGCAGATGTTTCTACGAGCACAAGAGCAGATGAATACACTGCCGGGAGAGATCACAGCATTTGCAATGCATTGCAGGACCTCAGTCCATCAGAGTGGTTCCAGACTGTCATGAAGTCTGTTAACCTTCTTAATGCTGTTGTGTAGTGTGTGTGTGTGTGTGTGCGCGCGCGCGTGTGTGGTTTGTGTACACTCAATGTCTCAGGCTCCAGGTGTCCTGTGGTCTCGTTCTTTGGGGGTGAGACTAGACCAATAGCAGCTGGAGGAGCATAGCTGGTTTTAGTAACTATGTATATAATACAAAAGGGCTATGTTGAAAGAGGCTCTAGCCTGGCTAACCAACCAGCCACTTGAGGATGTTTGGTACACAATTCCCTGGGTAAGCTCTCATCTGTGGTCTTATTCAGTGGTCTAAGCAGCAGCTGCTAGGACTACCTGGGGACCTGGGGAGAGGGTGGCTGACCCAAGTTCTTCTGCTTGCCCAAGCTTTGTTTGCTCTTCTCCTAGTACGGGCATCCCACAACAGAGTCAAGGGAATTCCCAAGAGGAGAGCAAAAGCTACTCGATCTACTCTTGAGAGTTTCCATATATACACACACACACATATATATACATATATCTACTTATACTACATCACGTCATCTGTGGCTAATCTGATTGGTTAATAACTATAGGTTACATAGGCGCGTAACCTACACTTTTAACCGCATGTAGTTTAGCGCGTGCGCAATGCAGTATAAGTAAGATAGCCTATACAAAAGAGTCGGTTATGCGCCAGTGTAACCTACTCGTTTGCTGTTACATTCCTCGGCTTCGCCTCGGGGTAACCGCAAACTCGGAGGTTACATAGGCGCATAACCGACTCTTTTGTATAGGCTATCCTATACATATATATACTGTATATTATATATGTATATACATATATCCACATATATACTGTATATTATACATGTATATACATATATCCACATATATATACTGTATATTATACATGTATATACATATATCTACATATATATATATATACTGTATATTATACATGTATATACATATATCTACATATATATACTGTATATTATACATATATCTACATATATATACTGTATATTATACATGTGTATACATATATACACATATATGCTGTATATTATACATGTATATACATATATCTACATATATATACTGTATATTATACATATATCTACATATATATACTGTATATTATACATGTGTATACATATATACACATATATGCTGTATATTATACATGTATATACATATATCTACACATATACTGTATATTATGCATGTATATACATATATCTACATATATCTACTGTATATTATACATGTATATACATATATCTACATATATATACTGTATATTATACATGTGCATACATATATACACATATATGCTGTATATTATACATGTATATATGTACATATATCTACACATATATACTGTATATTATACATGTATATTATACATGTATATACATATATGTATGCTATACTCTCACAGCTGCAATAACATCACAATAACCTTCTCAATCATCAACTTAAAATTGCATTCTCTCGACATTTCGACTAAATTATTCCCAATGAAGGCTAGAGAATTTAGTCGAAACGTCGAGAGAATACAAATTCAAGTTGATTATTGAGAAGGTTATTATATAGATCTAGATATATGTACATGTATATCTATATAGATATAGGTATATGCATATCTATGTAGATATAGATATAGGTATATGCATATCTATGTAGATATATCTATGTAGATATAGGTATATGTATATCTATGTAGATATAGGTATATGTATATCTATGTAGATATATGTAGATATAGGTATATGTATATCTATGTAGATATAGATGTATGTATAGATATAGGTATATGCAGATATAGGTATATGCAATATCTATGTAGATATAGATGTATGTATATCTATATAGATTAGGTATATCTATGTAGATATAGATGTATGTATAGATATAGGTATATGCAGATATAGGTATATGCAATATCTATGTAGATATAGATGTATGTATATCTATGTAGATATAGGTATATGCAGATATAGGTATATGCAATATCTATGTAGATATAGATGTATGTATATCTATGTAGATATAGATGTATGTATATCTATGTAGATATAGATGTATGCATATCTATGTAGATATAGGTATATGCAGATATAGGTATATGCAATATCTATGTAGATATAGATGTATGTATATCTATGTAGATATAGATGTATGTATATCTATGTAGATATAGATGTATGCATATCTATGTAGATATAGATGTATGCATATCTATGTAGATATAGATGTATGTATATCTATGTAGATATAGGTATATGCAGATATAGGTATATGCAATATCTATGTAGATATAGATGTATGCATATCTATGTAGATATATGCATGTACATGTAGATATCTCTAGCTCTGTTGCTGGACACTAGGACAAGAATAAAAAAAGCTCACAAGAGCACCACAACTTAGGCAGTCCTCAAGTTACGACAGGGCCTAAATGCAGTGCGAGTCACCGCCTCTAATGCTTGGAGTAACGTACCGCTACTGCTCAGTGATTGGCTGAAGTCTATAGTGGCTGCCCTCTCTCCCTTGCACCCCTCCTAGTGGGCTGCCCTCTCTCCCCTGCACCCCTCCTAGTGGGCTGCCCTCTCTCCCCTGCACCCCTCCTAGTGGGCTGCCCTCTCTCCCCTGCACCCCTCCTAGTGGGCTGCCCTCTCTCCCCTGCACCCCTCCTAGTGGGCTGCCCTCTCCCCCCTGCACCCCTCCTAGTGGGCTGCCCTCTCTCCCCTGCACCCCTCCTAGTGGGCTGCCCTCTCTCCCCTGCACCCCTCCTAGTGGGCTGCCCTCTCTCCCCTGCACCCCTCCTAGTGGGCTGCCCTCTCTCCCCTGCACCCCTCCTAGTGGGCTGCCCTCTCTCCCCTGCACCCCTCCTAGTGGGCTGCCCTCTCTCCCCTGCACCCCTTCTAGTGGGCTGCCCTCTCTCCCCTGCACCCCTCCTAGTGGGCTGCCCTCTCTCCCCTGCACCCCTCCTAGTGGGATGCCCTTTCTCCCCTCCTAAATAAAGGCAAGAATCCAAGCACAGGAGATCACAAGCAATGTAGCGCTCCGTCTGAAGGCTCGAGTTGTCCTGCGGGAGTGGGGAGGTCGACATGCACCACGTGACTCATGGCACTATGTGCGTTGGGCCACTAAAGTATTGTACGTGGCCGTGTCGTAACTTCCAGACTTGGTATGGAACTCAGACGTGATTTTATTGATATCATTAAAAACAGCATAACTCGGAATATCGTAGCTCAAGGACTTCCTGTAATGAAAGGTCTCAAGAGTAGATAACTAATAGCTTTTGTTTTACTAATGAGTCTACTAGATATGGAACTGCTTATACAATAAGAGGCTCTAGTTGCAGTAATTAGTAATTAGGTTATATAGTGATATATGCTACACTAGTATCACTACTTACTTACTGGGAGCTCAGCTCAGACTTTCAATTTAGCCTCGAGTACTAATAGATCATAGATTGGTAACTATGGATATCAACAGAGCGTGGGCTATTTTCGGTGCTGCTGACCAGTTTTTTAATATTTTGTATTTTTAGTTTTCTTGAAAACAGATAATTAGCTAGCTAGCTAATGCATTCAGAGAGTCAGTGAAGTGCTAGCAACAGTGCAGTACTTCAGCCATCAGAGTGGTGGGCCAGACTATCATGCTATATGTTAGTGAAGAGCTAGCAACAGTGGACCTCAGCCCATCAGAGTGGTGGGCCAGACTATCATGCTACATATATGTTAGTGAAGAGCTAGCAACAGTGCAGGACCTCAGCCATCAGAGTGGTGGGACAGACTATCATGCTACATATATGTTAGTGAAGAGCTAGCAACAGTGCAGGACCTCAGCCATCAGAGTGGTGGGCCAGACTATCATGCTACATATATGTTAGTGAAGAGCTAGCAACAGTGCAGGACCTCAGCCATCAGAGTGGTGGGCCAGACTATCATGGATGAGCTATGTGATATTGTAAGAAAGCTTAGAGATATGCCAACAATTGCTTCTTGTGCTCTATGGCTGGCAGAGATTTGAACCTCACTGCTGGCAAGCTTTCTCCTCATTCAAGCAAGTGCACACCTCATTGCAATGATGTCCTCCATCAAGCAAGTGCACACCTCATTGCAATGATGTCCTCCATCAAGCAAGTGCACACCTCATTGCAATGATGTCCTCCATCAAGCAAGTGCACACCTCATTGCAATGATGTCCTCCATCAAGCAAGTGCACACCTCATTGCAATGATGTCCTCCATCAAGCAAGTGCACACCTCATTGCAATGATGTCCTCCATCAAGCAAGTGCACACCTCATTGCAATGATGTCCTCCATCAAGCAAGTGCACACGTCATTGCAATGATGTCCTCCATCAAGCAAGTGCACACCTCATTGCAATGATGTCCTCCTTCAAGCAAGTGCACACCTCATTGCAATGATGTCCTCCTTCAAGCAAGTGCACACCTCATTGCAATGATGTCCTCCATCAAGCAAGTGCACACCTCATTGCAATGATGTCCTCCATCAAGCAAGTGCACACTTCATTGCAATGATGTCCTCCATCAAGCAAGTGCACACCTCATTGCAATGATGTCCTCCTTCAAGCAAGTGCACACCTCATTGCAATGATGTCCTCCTTCAAGCAAGTGCACACCTCATTGCAATGATGTCCTCCATCAAGCAAGTGCACACCTCATTGCAATGATGTCCTCCTTCAAGCAAGTGCACACCTCATTGCAATGATGTCCTCCATCAAGCAAGTGCACACCTCATTGCAATGATGTCCTCCATCAAGCAAGTGCACACCTCATTGCAATGATGTCCTCCATCAAGCAAGTGCACACCTCATTGCAATGATGTCCTCCTTCAAGCAAGTGCACACCTCATTGCAATGATGTCCTCCATCAAGCAAGTGCACACCTCATTGCAATGATGTCCTCCATCAAGCAAGTGCACACCTCATTGCAATGATGTCCTCCTTCAAGCAAGTGCACACCTCATTGCAATGATGTCCTCCTTCAAGCAAGTGCACACCTCATTGCAATGATGTCCTCCATCAAGCAAGTGCACACCTCATTGTAATGATGTCCTCCTTCAAGCAAGTGCACACCTCATTGCAATGATGTCCTCCATCAAGCAAGTGCACACGTCATTGCAATGATGTCCTCCATCAAGAAAGTGCACACCTCATTGCAATGATGTCCTCCTTCAAGCAAGTGCACACCTCATTGCAATGATGACCTCCTTCAAGCAAGTGCACACCTCATTGCAATGATGCCCTCCTTCAAGCAAGTGCACACCTCATTGCAATGATGTCCTCCATCAAGCAAGTGCACACCTCATTGTAATGATGTCCTCCATCAAGCAAGTGCACACCTCATTGCAATGATGCCCTCCTTCAAGCAAGTGCACACCTCATTGCAATGATGTCCTCCTTCAAGCAAGTGCACACCTCATTGCAATGATGTCCTCCATCAAGCACACCTCATTGCAATGATGTCCTCCATCAAGCAAGTGCACACCTCATTGCAATGATGTCCTCCATCAAGCAAGTGCACACCTCATTGTAATGATGTCCTCCTTCAAGCAAGTGCACACCTCATTGTAATGATGTCCTCCTTCAAGCAAGTGCACACCTCATTGCAATGATGTCCTCCTTCAAGCAAGTGCACACGTCATTGCAATGATGTCCTCCATCAAGCAAGTGCACACCTCATTGCAATGATGTCCTCCATCAAGCAAGTGCACACTTCATTGCAATGATGTCCTCCATCAAGCAAGTGCACACCTCATTGCAATGATGTCCTCCTTCAAGCAAGTGCACACCTCATTGCAATGATGTCCTCCCAAGCAAGTGCACACTTCATTGCAATGATGTCCTCCATCAAGCAAGTGCACACCTCATTGCAATGATGTCCTCCATCAAGCAAGTGCACACCTCATTGCAATGATGTCCTCCTCCAAGCAAGTGCACACCTCATTGCAATGATGTCCTCCTTCAAGCAAGTGCACACCTCATTGCAATGATGTCCTCCATCAAGCAAGTGCACACTTCATTGCAATGATGTCCTCCATCAAGCAAGTGCACACCTCATTGCAATAATGTCCTCCATCAAGCAAGTGCACACTTCATTGCAATGATGTCCTCCATCAAGCAAGTGCACACCTCATTGCAATGATGTCCTCCTTCAAGCAAGTGCACACCTCATTGCCTCCTTCTTGTGTGAAGCTGGCCTCTAAAGGTCATCAAAGTGCATGCTTATGGGAGGAGTCGTGAAAGAGCTAACAGAACTTAAGCCACTTTTTACACCATAAAGCTGTCTCTGTTACACATCATATTAATCTTGTGTTACATTGCATCATGTATTGTTCATAACATAGTAATCCTGTGTAACATCGTCATGTTATGCTACACATCATAGTAATCCAGTGTAACATTGCATCATGTATTGTTATGCTACACACATACAATCCTGTGTACATAACATTGTGTCAATGCATGGTTATGCCTGTGTAACATTGTGTCAATGTTGTGTTAATGTTCTTACATGTGTGTCTAGCGAGACTTACACTTGCTTGAGGTAGTCTGCGAGTTGTTTGAAGTCGGCCACAGTATACTCTCTCTTCATGTCGGCCAGGACCTTGTCGGACCCACTCTGCACCGGAATGTGCAGGAAGGAATAGACACGTGGGTGGGCCAAGATCCGTGACATGGCCTGCACAGGGCACACGACCATGAGCACACGTGTTCCTCCTGCCTTCCCCACTCTCTCCACCCACTCTGCGCCACAATCACTCTTTGTATTGCATCATGAAAGGAGGTCGTCTGCCTAACATGTAGTGTCACCCTATCCACCCATCTCCCTCCCCATCCTCCCCTCTCCTCATCCTCCCCCTCTCTCCTCATCCTCCCCCTCTCTCCTCATCCTCCCCTCTCTCTCCTCATCCTCCCTCCCTCTCTCCTCATCCTCTGCACTCTCTCCTTGTAATGTACTTCCCATCATGCCATATATGGTATGGTATTCCATTGTCACAATCTCTTCCTTCTACCAACATTGTTGCCATCCCCTTAACCTGGCATCCCTCCTACCAATCCCTATTGCCCCTCCCACAAACATGCTGCCACACCCCTACCTCCATATGCTCCATGATATAAGGCGGATTGGTCATGCCCAGCCGGAGCATGCAGCTGTCAGGAATGACCTCCACCAATTGCCAGAGCAGGTCTGGTAATGCCACTCCAATGTCACGTCCATATGCCCCCAAGTCTTCAGATGTAAGCCACACCTCCACAACGCCCTCTAGCATGACATCATAGTCACATGTTCACCACACACCTGCAACAATAAGCCACACCTCCACATGCTCTCCACAGTAGGCAGGCACACAGACATGCCAGAGCTGTCTCATGAAGAGCTTAATTAGAGACGGATCTGCCTCGTGGAGAGTTCTAATTAGAGACTAGAGAGCAAACAACCTACTATTTAGAGAACCTCCATTATTGCAATGCCTGCACCAAGCACAGAGCCAGCAAGACAGAAGCTTGCATCATCCCCTAGCAACCATCTTCCCATAGCAACCATCATCCCATAGCAAATATCCTCCTGGAATCCTCTCCCCCCACAATAGTAAATACTGTACAACTTCTGTACTTTATAGTCTGCTGGCAAGTGACCACCACCATCAATGAATGATGTGAGCTATCCAGGTCAAGCACCCTCCACCCTAGCTTCAGCAATGAATGATGTGAGCTATCCAGGTCAAGCACCCTCCACCCAGGCCTCAGCAATGAATGATGTGAGCTATCCAGGTCAAGCACCCTCTTCAGCAATGAATGATGTGAGCTATCCAGGTCAAGCACCCTCCACCCAGGCCTCAGCAATGAATGATGTGAGCTATCCAGGTCAAGCACCCTCCACCCAGGCCTCAGCAATGAATGATGTGAGCTATCCAGGTCAAGCACCCTCTTCAGCAATGAATGATGTGAGCTATCCAGGTCAAGCACCCTCCACCCTAGCCTCAGCAATGAATGATGTGAGCTATCCAGGTCAAGCACCCTCCACCCTAGCCTCAGCAATGAATGATGTGAGCTATCCAGGTCAAGCACCCTCCACCCTAGCCTCAGCAATGAATGATGTGAGCTATCCAGGTCAAGCACCCTCCACCCTAGCCTCAGCAATGAATGATGTGAGCTATCCAGGTCAAGCACCCTCCACTCTAGCCTCAGCAATGAATGATGTGAGCTATCCAGGTCAAGCACCCTCCACCCTAGCTTCAGCAATGAATGATGTGAGCTATCCAGGTCAAGCACCCTCCACCCTAGCTTCAGCAATGAATGATGTGAGCTATCCAGGTCAAGCACCCTCCACCCTAGCTTCAGCAATGAATGATGTGAGCTATCCAGGTCAAGCACCCTCCACCCTAGCTTCAGCAGTGAATGATGTGAGCTATCCAGGTCAAGCACCCTCCACCCTAGCCTCAGCAATGAATGATGTGAGC
This sequence comes from Cladorhizidae sp. MBARI D1340-BT2, assembly GCA_028752905.1. Lineage (NCBI taxonomy): Eukaryota > Metazoa > Porifera > Demospongiae > Poecilosclerida > Cladorhizidae > Cladorhizidae sp. MBARI D1340-BT2. The sequence continues at coordinate 49,180,910 of JAQNBH010000008.1, read as the reverse complement.
TATCCAGGTCAAGCACCCTCCACCCTAGCTTCAGCAATGAATGATGTGAGCTATCCAGGTCAAGCACCCTCCACCCAGGCCTCAGCAATGAATGATGTGAGCTATCCAGGTCAAGCACCCTCCACCCTAGCTTCAGCAATGAATGATGTGAGCTATCCAGGTCAAGCACCCTCCACCCTAGCCTCAGCAATGAATGATGTGAGCTATCCAGGTCAAGCACCCTCCACCCTAGCCTCAGCAATGAATGATGTGAGCTATCCAGGTCAAGCACCCTCCACCCTAGCCTCAGCAATGAATGATGTGAGCTATCCAGGTCAAGCACCCTCCACCCTAGCCTCAGCAATGAATGATGTGAGCTATCCAGGTCAAGCACCCTCCACCCTAGCCTCAGCAATGAATGATGTGAGCTATCCAGGTCAAGCACCCACCACCCTAGCCTCAGCAATGAATGATGTGAGCTATCCAGGTCAAGCACCCTCCACCCTAGCCTCAGCAATGAATGATGTGAGCTATCCAGGTCAAGCACCCTCCACCCTAGCCTCAGCAATGAATGATGTGAGCTATCCAGGTCAAGCACCCTCCACCCTAGCTTCAGCAATGAATGATGTGAGCTATCCAGGTCAAGCACCCTCCGCTCTAGCTTCAGCAATGAATGATGTGAGCTATCTAGGTCAAGCACCCTCCACCCTAGCTTCAGCAATGAATGATGTGAGCTATCCAGGTCAAGCACCCTCCACCCTAGCTTCAGCAGTGAATGATGTGAGCTATCCAGGTCAAGCACCCTCCACCCTAGCTTCAGCAGTGAATGATGTGAGCTATCCAGGTCAAGCACCCTCCACCCTGGCTTCAGCAATGAATGATGTGAGCTATCCAGGTCAAGCACCCTCCACCCCAGCCTCAGCAGTGAATGATGTCAGCTATCCAGGTCAAGCACCCTCCACCCCAGCCTCAGCAATGAATGATGTGAGCTATCCAGGTCAAGCACCCTCCACCCTAGCTTCAGCAATGAATGATGTGAGCTATCCAGGTCAAGCACCCTCCACCCTAGCCTTAGCAATGAGTGATGTGAGCTATCCAGGTCAAGCACCCTCCACCCTAGCCTCAGCAATGAATGATGTGAGCTATCCAGGTCAAGCACCCTCCACCCTAGCCTCAGCAATGAATGATGTGAGCTATCCAGGTCAAGCACCCACCACCCTAGCCTCATCAATGAATGATGTAAGCTATCCAGGTCAAGCACCCTCCACCCTAGCCTCAGCAATGAATGATGTGAGCTATCCAGGTCAAGCACCCTCCACCCTAGCCTCAGCAATGAATGATGTGAGCTATCCAGGTCAAGCACCCTCCACCCCAGCCTCAGCAGTGAATGATGTCAGCTATCCAGGTCAAGCACCCTCCACCCCAGCCTCAGCAATGAATGATGTGAGCTATCCAGGTCAAGCACCCTCCACCCTAGCTTCAGCAATGAATGATGTGAGCTATCCAGGTCAAGCACCCTCCACCCTAGCCTTAGCAATGAGTGATGTGAGCTATCCAGGTCAAGCACCCTCCACCCTAGCCTCAGCAATGAATGATGTGAGCTATCCAGGTCAAGCACCCTCCACCCTAGCCTCAGCAATGAATGATGTGAGCTATCCAGGTCAAGCACCCTCCACCCTAGCCTCAGCAATGAATGATGTGAGCTATCCAGGTCAAGCACCCTCCACCCTAGCCTCAGCAATGAATGATGTGAGCTATCCAGGTCAAGCACCCTCCACCCTAGCCTCAGCAATGAATGATGTGAGCTATCCAGGTCAAGCACCCACCACCCTAGCCTCAGCAATGAATGATGTGAGCTATCCAGGTCAAGCACCCTCCACCCTAGCCTCAGCAATGAATGATGTGAGCTATCCAGGTCAAGCACCCTCCACCCTAGCCTCAGCAATGAATGATGTGAGCTATCCAGGTCAAGCACCCTCCACCCTAGCTTCAGCAATGAATGATGTGAGCTATCCAGGTCAAGCACCCTCCGCTCTAGCTTCAGCAATGAATGATGTGAGCTATCTAGGTCAAGCACCCTCCACCCTAGCTTCAGCAATGAATGATGTGAGCTATCCAGGTCAAGCACCCTTCACCCTAGCTTCAGCAGTGAATGATGTGAGCTATCCAGGTCAAGCACCCTCCACCCTAGCTTCAGCAATGAATGATGTGAGCTATCCAGGTCAAGCACCCTCCACCCCAGCCTCAGCAGTGAATGATGTCAGCTATCCAGGTCAAGCACCCTCCACCCCAGCCTCAGCAATGAATGATGTGAGCTATCCAGGTCAAGCACCCTCCACCCTAGCTTCAGCAATGAATGATGTGAGCTATCCAGGTCAAGCACCCTCCACCCTAGCCTTAGCAATGAGTGATGTGAGCTATCCAGGTCAAGCACCCTCCACCCTAGCCTCAGCAATGAATGATGTGAGCTATCCAGGTCAAGCACCCTCCACCCTAGCCTCAGCAATGAATGATGTGAGCTATCCAGGTCAAGCACCCACCACCCTAGCCTCATCAATGAATGATGTAAGCTATCCAGGTCAAGCACCCTCCACCCTAGCCTCAGCAATGAATGATGTGAGCTATCCAGGTCAAGCACCCTCCACCCTAGCCTCAGCAATGAATGATGTGAGCTATCCAGGTCAAGCACCCTCCACCCCAGCCTCAGCAGTGAATGATGTCAGCTATCCAGGTCAAGCACCCTCCACCCCAGCCTCAGCAATGAATGATGTGAGCTATCAAGGTCAAGCACCCTCCACCCTAGCTTCAGCAATGAATGATGTGAGCTATCCAGGTCAAGCACCCTCCACCCTAGCCTTAGCAATGAGTGATGTGAGCTATCCAGGTCAAGCACCCTCCACCCTAGCCTCAGCAATGAATGATGTGAGCTATCCAGGTCAAGCACCCTCCACCCTAGCCTCAGCAATGAATGATGTGAGCTATCCAGGTCAAGCACCCACCACCCTAGCCTCATCAATGAATGATGTAAGCTATCCAGGTCAAGCACCCTCCACCCTAGCCTCAGCAATGAATGATGTGAGCTATCCAGGTCAAGCACCCTCCACCCTAGCCTCAGCAATGAATGATGTGAGCTATCCAGGTCAAGCACCCTCCACCCTAGCCTCAGCAATGAATGATGTGAGCTATCCAGATCAAGCACCCTCCACCCTAGCCTCAGCAATGAATGATGTGAGCTATCCAGGTCAAGCACCCTCCACCCTAGCCTCATCAATGAATGATGTAAGCTATCCAGGTCAAGCACCCTCCACCCTAGCCTCAGCAATGAATGATGTGAGCTATCCAGGTCAAGCACCCTCCACCCTAGCCTCAGCAATGAATGATGTGAGCTATCCAGATCAAGCACCCTCCACCCTAGCCTCAGCAATGAATGATGTGAGCTATCCAGGTCAAGCACCCTCCACCCTAGCCTCAGCAATGAATGATGTGAGCTATCCAGATCAAGCACCCTCCACCCTAGCCTCAGCAATGAATGATGTGAGCTATCCAGGTCAAGCACCCTCCACCCTAGCCTCAGCAATGAATGATGTGAGCTATCCAGATCAAGCACCCTCCACCCTAGCCTCAGCAATGAATGATGTGAGCTATCCAGGTCAAGCACCCTCCACCCTAGCCTCAGCAATGAATGATGTGAGCTATCCAGGCCAAGCACCCTCCGCTCTAGCTTCAGCAGTGAATGATGTGAGCTATCCAGGTCAAGCACCCTCCACCCTAGCTTCAGCAATGAATGATGTGAGCTATCCAGGTCAAGCACCCGCCTCAGCAATGAATGATGTGAGCTATCCAGGTCAAGCACCCTCCACCCTAGCTTCAGCAGTGAATGATGTGAGCTATCCAGGCCAAGCACCCTCCACCCTAGCCTCAGCAGTGAATGATGTGAGCTATCCAGGTCAAGCACCCTCCTAGCCTCAGCAATGAATGATGTGAGCTATCCAGGTCAAGCACCCTCCACCCTAGCCTCAGCAATGAATGATGTGAGCTATCCAGGTCAAGCACCCTCCTAGCCTCAGCAATGAATGATGTGAGCTATCCAGGTCAAGCACCCTCCACCCTAGCCTCAGCAATGAATGATGTGAGCTATCCAGGTCAAGCACCCTCCACCCTAGCCTCAGCAATGAATGATGTGAGCTATCCAGGTCAAGCACCCTCCTAGCCTCAGCAATGAATGATGTGAGCTATCCAGGTCAAGCACCCTCCTAGCCTCATCAATGAATGATGTGAGCTATCCAGGTCAAGCACCCTCCAGCCTAGCTTCAGCAATGAATGATGTGAGCTATCCAGGTCAAGCACCCTCCACCCTAGCTTCAGCAATGAATGATGTGAGCTATCCAGGTCAAGCACCCTCCACCCTAGCTTCAGCAATGAATGATGTGAGCTATCCAGGTCAAGCACCCTCCACCCCAGCCTCAGCAGTGAATGATGTCAGCTATCCAGGTCAAGCACCCTCCACCCCAGCCTCAGCAATGAATGATGTGAGCTATCCAGGTCAAGCACCCTCCACCCTAGCCTCAGCTATGAATGATGTGAGCTATCCAGGTCAAGCACCCTCCACCCTAGCCTCAGCAATGAATGATGTGAGCTATCCAGGTCAAGCACCCTCCACCCTAGCTTCAGCAATGAATGATGTGAGCTATCCAGGTCAAGCACCCTCCGCTCTAGCTTCAGCAATGAATGATGTGAGCTATCCAGGTCAAGCACCCTCCACCCTAGCCTCATCAGTGAATGATGTGAGCTATCCAGGTCAAGCACCCTCCACCCTAGCTTCAGCAATGAATGATGTGAGCTATCCAGGTCAAGCACCCTCCGCTCTAGCTTCAGCAATGAATGATGTGAGCTATCCAGGTCAAGCACCCTCCACCCTAGCCTCATCAGTGAATGATGTGAGCTATCCAGGTCAAGCACCCTCCACCCTAGCTTCAGCAATGAATGATGTGAGCTATCCAGGTCAAGCACCCTCCGCTCTAGCTTCAGCAATGAATGATGTGAGCTATCCAGGTCAAGCACCCTCCACCCTAGCTTCAGCAATGAATGATGTGAGCTATCCAGGTCAAGCACCCTCCGCTCTAGCTTCAGCAATGAATGATGTGAGCTATCCAGGTCAAGCACCCTCCATCCTAGCCTCAGCAATGAATGATGTGAGCTATCCAGGTCAAGCACCCTCCACCCTAGCCTCAGCAATGAATGATGTCAGCTATCCAGGTCAAGCATCCTCCACCCTAGCCTCAGCAATGAATGATGTGAGCTATCCAGGTCAAGCACCCTCCACCCTAGCCTCAGCAATGAATGATGTGAGCTATCCAGTTCAAGCACCCTCCACCCTAGCTTCAGCAATGAATGATGTGAGCTATCCAGGTCAAGCACCCTCCACCCTAGCCTCAGCAATGAATGATGTGAGCTATCCAGGTCAAGCACCCTCCACCCTAGCTTCAGCAATGAATGATGTGAGCTATCCAGGTCAAGCACCCTCCACCCTAGCCTCAGCAATGAATGATGTGAGCTATCCAGGTCAAGCACCCTCCGCCCTAGCCTCAGCTATGAATGATGTGAGCTATCCAGGTCAAGCACCCTCCACCCTAGCCTCAGCAATGAATGATGTGAGCTATCCAGGTCAAGCACCCTCCACCCTAGCTTCAGCAATGAATGATGTGAGCTATCCAGGTCAAGCACCCTCCGCTCTAGCTTCAGCAATGAATGATGTGAGCTATCCAGGTCAAGCACCCTCCACCCTAGCCTCATCAGTGAATGATGTGAGCTATCCAGGTCAAGCACCCTCCACCCTAGCTTCAGCAATGAATGATGTGAGCTATCCAGGTCAAGCACCCTCCGCTCTAGCTTCAGCAATGAATGATGTGAGCTATCCAGGTCAAGCACCCTCCACCCTAGCCTCATCAGTGAATGATGTGAGCTATCCAGGTCAAGCACCCTCCACCCTAGCTTCAGCAATGAATGATGTGAGCTATCCAGGTCAAGCACCCTCCGCTCTAGCTTCAGCAATGAATGATGTGAGCTATCCAGGTCAAGCACCCTCCACCCTAGCTTCAGCAATGAATGATGTGAGCTATCCAGGTCAAGCACCCTCCACCCTAGCCTCAGCAATGAATGATGTGAGCTATCCAGGTCAAGCACCCTCCACCCAGGCCTCAGCAATGAATGATGTGAGCTATCCAGGTCAAGCACCCTCCGCTCTAGCTTCAGCAATGAATGATGTGAGTTATCCAGGTCAAGCACCCTCCACCCAGGCCTCAGCAATGAATGATGTGAGCTATCCAGGTCAAGCACCCACCACCCTAGCCTCATCAATGAATGATGTGAGCTATCCAGGTCAAGTACCCTCCACCCTAGCTTCAGCAATGAATGATGTGAGCTATCCAGGTCAAGCACCCTCCATCCTAGCCTAAGCAATGAATGATGTGAGCTATCCAGGTCAAGCACCCTCCACCCTAGCCTCAGCAATGAATGATGTCAGCTATCCAGGTCAAGCATCCTCCACCCTAGCCTCAGCAATGAATGATGTGAGCTATCCAGGTCAAGCACCCTCCACCCTAGCCTCAGCAATGAATGATGTGAGCTATCCAGGTCAAGCACCCTCCACCCTAGCTTCAGCAATGAATGATGTGAGCTATCCAGGTCAAGCACCCTCCACCCTAGCTTCAGCAATGAAAGATGTGAGCTATCCAGGTCAAGCACCCTCCACCCTAGCTTCAGCAATGAATGATGTGAGATATCCAGGTCAAGCACCCTCCACCCTAGCTTCAGCAATGAATGATGTGAGCTATCCAGGTCAAGTAGAAACTTAGCTTGAAGTCACATGCATGCACAGTTAGTGAAAACTGTGCTTTTTTAAGCTATAACTTATTTCAGGAATAATCTCTTCCTGTCATTATGCAATAAGTTGTGAAGAGCTAAGCAGACACACAGTAAGAAACGTCTGTGCAGCTTTCTCTAAGCAGAAGGGCTTCCAGGCAGAGCAATGACAGAAGGTGCGATCAAGCCCTGGTACCCCTCTGCAATGACATGTCCAGGAACTGGAGTGCATCATCTCCGACCTGCCTAGTGCCCATCCACGGGTCAAGCACCAGCACACTTGGCTGGCTAGTGAGTGGCAAGCACCAGCACACTTGGCTGGCTAGTGAGTGGCAAGCACCAGCACACTTGGCTGGCTAGTGAGTGGCAAGCACCAGCACACTTGGCTGGCTAGTGAGTGGCAAGCACCAGCACACTTGGCTGGCTAGTGAGTGTCAAGCACTGGCACACTTGGCTGGCTAGTGAGTGGCAAGCACCAGCACACTTGGCTGGCTAGTGAGTGTCAAGCACCAGCACACTTGGCTGGCTAGTGAGTGTCAAGCACCAGCACACTTGACTGGCTAGTGAGTGGCAAGCACCAGCACACTTGGCTGGCTAGTGAGTGGCAAGCACCAGCACACTTGGCTGGCTAGTGAGTGGCAAGCACCAGCACACTTGGCTGGCTAGTGAGTGTCAAGCACTGGCACACTTGGCTGGCTAGTGAGTGTCAAGCACCAGCACACTTGGCTGGCTAGTGAGTGGCAAGCACCAGCACACTTGACTGGCTAGTGAGTGTCAAGCACCAGCACACTTGGCTGGCTAGTGAGTGTCAAGCACCAGCACACTTGGCTGGCTAGTGAGTGTCAAGCACTGGCACACTTGCTGGCTAGTGAGTGGCAAGCACCAGCACACTTGCTGGCTAGTGAGTGTCAAGCACTGGCACACTTGCTGGCTAGTGAGTGTCAAGCACCAGCACACTTGGCTGGCTAGTGAGTGGCAAGCACCAGCACACTTGGCTGGCTAGTGAGTGGCAAGACTGGCACACTTGCACGTAGACTAGGGCAAAAGATTGAGGAATGAATGACCTTTGCACTGCATGATGCGTGTGTATATGTATATGTACATGCGTGTGTTTGCGTGCATGTGTGTACGTGTGTGTGTACATGTATATGTGTGTGTGTACGTGTGTGTGTGCGTGCATGTGTGCGTGTATGTGTGCGCGTATATTCCCCCCTTAGTTTTGGAACTTACCTTGGAAAGCTTGCTGTGCCCGTGCTACTATTTCGTGTGGAGGGTAGCTTCCTAGGTGACCCCGTGCATGCTTAGTCTTGCAATAGGTGCACTGGTTCAGACACCTAGACACACCCACCACATTACACCAGCAAAAACAACATACACAGCCCCAGGGCAAATCAGTTTGACACTATAGTGTCAGTCACCATGTAACACTAATTAACACAGTGCTAATATGTTTAATCCACATCATCCCCATGTCACAGTTGTGTAATGTAGGTTTACACCATGTCTCCTGTGTCACATGCTATTAGATTGATATCACAGCATGTAAGCTCTAACCCAGTGCAAATGAGGTTAATATTTGTAGATGATCATAACATCAATTGTCACATCATGTAACTTCACTAACCCAGTGCTGATTGGTATGATCTCAATTAGAGGATTCTTCCTGATCTTGGGCATATCCAGAGGAGCTCCTCCTAACCTCCTGCCATCTCGCTTCCTCTGTCCATACAGCCGCACACTCCTCCCTTGCAGCGTCTCCTCCACCACCTCCACCACACGATCAATCTGTTGTACCTTCACAAGCCACACACATCACACCACACACCCATCAACACCATATCCACATTATCAATGTGCAGCACTGCAAATAATCCACACACTGTCAGCCGCACTGCACGACTCTTCGTGAAGAAGCTCCACCAGACTCACCCCAACTACAGAGAGTCCCTGCACGTCAGAGTGGTTCCTCTGGCCCTGGGGCACACAGCCTGTAATTACCAGGGGCTTACCCAGCTCCTTCCCTTTACGGATGGAGTTATTGAGACTGTCCTCAGAGGGACCCTTTACCGTACAACTGTTCAGCAGCCACAGGTCTGCACTCAGTGGAGAATCTGGAAAATCAAAATAACTCTCAACATGGAGATATTTTACCAACATCAGGCGATAATGGCGTAGTGATCACGCTGTCTTGGATTATTAACAGGAGCACCTAACACATGGAGACCTTTTACCAACATTCAGGGTGCAGTAATGCCGTTTAGATCTGCATTCACAGTCCAGGACCATAATCAACAACCACACCCATTCACCCACATACAGCTGGCTACACTAATTAGTCATTGAGTGTCACATGCAAACCATGTGACTTTCAAGGCCTTAATTGGCACGGGTGGGGGGGCTAGCTGTCTCCAGCAACCGTGCCATCCCCAAGAGGTACGGTACAGCATTGTTGTATGGAGAGAATATTCAACCAAGGTCCAGCATGAGCATGTGTGCACTTTGACTGACCAGTGATGGTGTATCCACTGATAGCCAACAAGCCAGCCATGTATTCTCCATCACTGTTGTTGTGAGAACAGCCCCACGTCTTGATGTAAATAGACTGGGTACCCGCTATAAAGCTATCCGCTAATGGCTTGTCAGGAGGAACCAACTTTCTCCTCAGAGCCCGTGGCAATACCTTATTCTCAGCCCTCAGGCGGTCCATGGGACCCATATTTTCTGGTCCAACACAATCTTCGATGTCCACAGTACCGACACAATTCGCAGGAGGCATCTTCACCCACAGGTAGTCAGTAAAAGGAAATGGTCATCACATATAGTAATGCATGTAGTGGCGAGCGACAGCGCCACGTTGATGACCAAATAAACTTCTCTGGCCAGAAGACAGCTAGTGAAGGAGGCATTACATATCAGCCTAGCACCAAAGTGCGAGAGATTCAATGGAGACCGTGGAGTGGACTTGTCTAGCTGCTGGGGAGCCAATCTCAAGAGCTTGAACTTGAAGCTAAGACCACCATAATGATTGATACTGCTGAGCTTGTTAAGGCCACATATATATATTACAGCACAGTGTGAGACTTATGTAACAGTAACTAACACATTAATAATAATATCCACAATACTAATAATTATGAGTGTCCCACTGCTCAAGGAGGAGGGAGGGGAGGGGACCAAAGATCATTCCTCAGCTCGCCATACAACGGTTCCTTTCTCCTCTGCCACCACTTCCCTACCCAATACATAACACACTCACCCACCTCCTCCATCACTGCATCACTGACTCCTCCACACCTTCCCTACAAGCAATGCCACCTTTCCATCCTTACCAACTCTTCTAAATTCATCTAGCCACTGTCCTGCCCCTGCAGTTCTGCACACCTCATCCATCAGTACCAGCCGATCCCTCTCAAATATCCTGCACATCACCAAGAAATGTTCCACGTCTTCCCCTGCTCCACTATCACACATGATACACCTCTCATCCCTAACTATCCCACATCTTCTTATCTCTAACAACCCAGCTGATGCAGTCCTCAGTCTAAATTGTAACTGCTTCAGCATAGTTTTGCCATTTACTTCCTCCTCCCAATCCTTCTCATTTCTCACTTTCATTTTCCCCTTCCACTTGCGCACTGACCCAACCTCGTTGTTTAGCTCATATTTCCTCCCCAAGATCTCATATTCTTCCCACCATCCGATTCCTCCATCCTCTCTAAGTTTATTTACAACTATTTTTACCAGTTCCAATACCTCTAATCTCTTACCAAACAAAACCTTCATGTCTTCCCTCCTCTCCTCCAGCTTCCTCCACCCCATATTCTCCCCGTATTGCCACTCCTGCTACTGTATTACTTACCCCAATATTCTCCTACCCACTCTCATCTGTGCTGACTCTAACTTCTTGCAAGCATCCTGTCTCCCACACTTCAGCTACATACTCCATACTAGGTCTCACTAGAAGCTCCCATCATTATATATCTCATCATTTACCATTCCCTGCCATCTAATGACATTTTCTGTTGACCTACCTACTCCCAATCTCGAGTCCTTCCACCTCTGGACCAATTGTCTGTGTGCAAATTCCTACCCTTCTGGATGTTCAAAAAGAAGCTAGGAGCTCCTGGGCTGGCCTCATGGGTGATGTCTGGGACGGCCTCATGGTGATGTCTGGGCTGGCCTCATGGTGATGTCTGGGCTGGCTTCATGGTGATGTCTGGGCCGGCCTCATGGTGATGTCTGGGCTGGCCTCATGGTGATGTCTGGGCCGGCCTTATGGTGATGTCTGGGCTGGCCTCATGGTGATGTCTGGGCCGGCCTCATGGTGATGTCTGGGCTGGCCTCATGGTGATGTCTGGGCCGGCCTCATGGTGATGTCCGGGCCAGATGAGAACCAAGGTAAGTTCAGCAAGGCAATCCTTGGGGGGGGGGGCAGGTTCAAGATTGTGTGTACCTCGACACTTTATGTGATATATCCCCAAGGATCTTCAAACTGCACTCCCCATCATCGAGGAAGATTGCCCAGCGATTGCCCAGCTTGTTGTCCACCAGGACAGGGCCAAGTCTCCCCTTCACATTCCCAAAGCTGTTTCCCCTCTTCATAAATAATCCCCTCCCTGCTGACATCCCCATCGTCAGAGAAGGGTTTGACCTCCTCAGTTCCTCCATTGGCCCTCCCTCTCACTGTGATTCTGCCATAGTTGGAGGGGGGGGGGGGGGGGAATCTATGAAAATTCATTTTTTTGATACATGATTTACATGTGGAGACACGGAAGTTCAGGAGTTCACACTAGATTAACTTTGGCAGGACGGAGAGGCTGGTGAGGTGTCTACAGGTGGCATTGTCCTTCCTCGCGAGATGGGCAGGGCTGGAAGAAGTGTTGTGTGGACTGAGGTGGTGGGATGCCTAACCTTTGACCCTGAAGACGAGGAGATGGCCAGGACCTTGGAGTGAGTATCTGCTAGCTGATGCTAGGAGTTGGTGGTGAGATTCCTCATCAATGCAGTGAGCGCTGGCAACAAGGGACATCAATCTGAACCAAGCAACTCCAGTCTGACCCTCCAGTAGCTTTGACCAGGTGAGCTAGCCAAATAATGGCTTGCCTCAGGACATGCCCCAGGATCCGAGCAACCAGGTCACTTGATTGTCCATGGAGCTGACATAGTAGAGGGCAAGGAGGCCGTCCTGATGTCCAGCCCCCTGCAAGAGGGAGTGAGGCCTTCAGCCAGGCCCACTCTGAGAGAGGGCCACCTGCAAGGTCAGACCGAGCCTTGCACATGGTCATTGAAACTAGAGATGGCCTGTTGGATACGACCTGAAGGACAAGACTGGAGGGAAAACGACTTAGGGGGAGCAGGGCATGAGTGGAGAAGTGTTGTCTCCATCTGTGAGTACCTGGATCAGGTATCTGTGAGTACCTGGATCGGGTATCTGTGAGTACCTGGATCAGGTATCTGTTAGCAGGTATCTGTTGAGTACCTGGATCGGGTATCTGTTGAGTACCTGGATCGGGTATCTGTGAGTACCTGGATCGGGTATCTGTGAGTATACCTGGATCGGGTATCTGTGAGTACCTGCATCGGGTATATGTGAGTACCTGGATTGGGTATCTGTGAGTACCTGGATCGGGTGGATCAGGTATCTGTGAGTACCTGGATCAGGTCACTTGGACAGGATCTCTTTCACTTCCTCTACCGTCTTCAATGCTGTTTATCAAATGATGTGGTTATTGGGCAGCCAAGGAGATTAAAACCCTCACTAGTGATAGTGATGGCAGGAGGGAGGGGATTAATGGAGGAGGGGTTTGAACTTTTGGGATGTAGAGCAGGAATTTTCCTCGATTCAGGTGGAGAGCCTGAGGTGGACCATTTCCTCAATTATCCTCAAAGCTTGAGCCAACTAGTTGGGAGAGCCTCAGAGGGTCCCATCATCTAGGACATCCAAGCCAAGAATCTCTTCCTTGATTCGCTCCATGATGGGCTGAAGCATAAGAGCAAAGCCCAGGGGGCCCAAGGGATCCCCTTGCTGGATGCCACACTATCTTCCATAGCAGCTCTCCATCCAGGCAGCAATAGATGGCATCCGGGTCCTTACTTCCTTGATATCCAGGTCCTTACTTCCTTGATATCCAGGACCTTACTTCCTTGATATCCGGGCCCTTACTTCCTTGATATCTGTGCCCTTACTTCCTTGATATCTAGACCCTTACTTCCTTTATATCCAGGACTTTACTTCCTTGATATCCGGGCCCTTACTTCCTTGATATCCAGGACCTTACTTCCTTGATATCCAGGACCTTACTTCCTTGATATCCGGGCCCTTACTTCCTTGATATCCGGGCCCTTACTTCCTTGATATCCAGATCCCTACTTCCTTGATATCCAGGACCTTACTTCCTTGATATCCGGGCCCTTACTTCCTTGATATACGGGCCCTTACTTCCTTGATATCCAGATCCTTACTTCCTTGATATCCAGACCCTTACTTCTTTGATATCTGGGCCCTTACTTCCTTGATATCCAGGACCTTACTTCCTTGATATCCGGGACCTTACTTCCTTGATATCCAGGACCTTACTTCCTTGATATCCAGGACCTTACTTCCTTGATATCCGGGACCTTACTTCCTTGATATCCAGACCCTTACTTCCTTGATATCCGGGCCCTTCCTCCACTTCATCTTTTGCCACCTCTTTCTCCATCCATTCCTCTGCTCCTTCCAGCTGCTCTTCCACTTCTAGCCCCACTTCTTCTGCTTCTACCTCTCCTTCTTCCTCCTCCATGGCCACCTCTTCTTCCACCTCGTCCTCCTCCATATCTTCTCCCACCTCCAAGATATCAAAGAGCTCTATAATATCTGGAATATCGTAAGCTGTTTGAAAAGTATGCCTGAACGCTCACCTTTTTATGATGCTGACATTGTATTGATGACTGACTCAACAAACTGCCAGAACACAAAGAAATAACATCACAATATTACTGTGCTGATATTTCCTGGGCTTTGCACCAGAGAAAAGGAATCTAACTAAACTGGGAAGATGACCTCTTCTGAATTGATGTTCATATGACCACTCACATTGACTCTATTCTATTCCTAGTTTTGACCTTGACTCTTTAATTCTTAGGATGTGGGGAGATGAATTGGTGTGAGGAAGAAGAAATGTAAGAGGTTGAGAGGGAAGCAAGGGGAGAGAGAGGCTACATTAAGACAATTATGGGATGACTAAAGGAGAAGCAAGAAAAGAAGTGAAAAGGGCTATTAGGAAAGAGAGGAAGGAATTGAGGAAGAGAACTATAAAGAAGATTAGAGAGCAGGGTGGGACTAGTTGTAAGCTGTTTTGGAATGATTTAAGAGTAAAGAGGAAGGAGAGAGGAATGAAAGATGATGGGGAAGGATGGTGGAAGACGAGGTGTTGGAGGTGATGGCAAAACACTGGGAAGAGCTGGGGAGGAGAAAAGAGGATTTAGAGATAGGAGATATGAGTGGGCATGAGTTAGGTATGTGTAAAGAAGTAAGTTTGGATGAAGTAGTAGAGGTAATGAAGTGTTTGAAGAGAGGAAAGGCACCAGGCCCTGATGGAATGTTGAATGATGCTGATGTGTGGAGGTCGAAGGTTGGTGGAGGTGATGGTGCGGGTGATGAATGTTGTGATGAGGATTGAGTGCTGCCCAGCAGAATGGAAGAGGAGTTTGTGCTAGTAGTACCACAAGGATGGCGATGAGGAACAAGTAAGGGATTGCATCAGGTGGTAGTATGGTGTTTGTAAGAGTGTTGGCGAGGAGGTTGGGAGGGTTTACCGAGGATAGGATTTTGACAGAAGCACAAGGAGGATTTAGAGTCGGAGAAGATGTTCGGACCTTAATTGTCAGATTTACATATACAAGGGAATGACAATAAATGGTTAGAGTATAAGCTAGTCAAGACAGACATGAAAGACATCCTGCTGATGATATTATGATCATAAATTTGTCGCACCAGTTTGAGCATACAATTTGTCAAGTTATTGTTAGTGTTACTTCTGTTGGTTAAACAGTCTATGGACTCTATTTAGTGCATCTCCGCGCAAGGAATAGGCATCTTGGAATTATTCTTCTAGATTTCTCCAATATCGAGAGCTTTCAATCTGGTACGTACATATGTTTCATGTGTTTTATTCAATCACAAATCACGAGTGTTAATTATCATTTTAGCTAAATCAGAGAAGGGGCAATGTGAACAGTGCTGAGAAATCAGGTTCAGCCTACCCCCTCCTCTACCACCAGGAGGTAACTTGAAAGTGGGGTAGCTAGGAGTCTTTACAACGCCCTGGAAAAGTCAGTCGAGGCAATCCTTTACCTATACATGTAGCACATTTGACCTCACTAACAACAACAAAACTAACGGTAAAGTATCGCCACCCGCCCGAGATTACACACGAACAGTCGATGGAACGGAGAGACCAGCAGCCTAAGGAGAGCTACTTGAGTGGTTGTGATAACCGATCTGAGTCCTATCCTGGCTTGAACAAAGATCATGGACTCTTCAGCTTGATACAGAGGAACCAAAGAGATAGGGATGACTACCACCATAGGATGAAACAGGTATGTATCAAAAGAGTGTAGTTAGCTTTTTACCCACATTTCAAAATGGGAGCAAAAAACAACAACACAAAACAAACGCAACAACTCACTTTGGTAGTCTAAACAGTGCCCAGTTTAAACAGTGCCTTCATAGTCTAAACAGTCTTCAGCCACTATTAGCAGTCTAAACACTGCCTTCAGCCACTATTAGCAGTCTAAACACTGCCTTCAGCCACTATTAGCAGTCTAAACACTGCCTTCAGCCACTATTAGCAGTCTAAACACTGCATTCAGCCACTATTAGCAGTCTAAACACTGCATTCAGCCACTATTAGCAGTCTAAACACTGCATTCAGCCACTATTAGCAGTCTAAACACTGCATTCAGCCACTATTAGCAGTCTAAACACTGCCTTCAGCCACTATTAGCAGTCTAAACACTGCCTTCAGCCACTATTAGCAGTCTAAACACTGCATTCAGCCACTATTAGCAGTCTAAACACTGCCTTCAGCCACTATTAGCAGTCTAAACACTGCATTCAGCCACTATTAGCAGTCTAAACACTGCATTCAGCCACTATTAGCAGTCTAAACACTGCATTCAGCCACTATTAGCAGTCTAAACACTGCCTTCAGCCACTATTAGCAGTCTAAACACTGCCTTCAGCCACTATTAGCAGTCTAAACACTGCATTCAGCCACTATTAGCAGTCTAAACACTGCATTCAGCCACTATTAGCAGTCTAAACACTGCATTCAGCCACTATTAGCAGTCTAAACACTGCCTTCAGCCACTATTAGCAGTCTAAACACAGTCTTCAGCCACTATTAGCAGTCTAAACACTGCATTCAGCCACTATTAGCAGTCTAAACACTGCCTTCAGCCACTATTAGCAGTCTAAACACTGCCTTCAGCCACTATTAGCAGTCTAAACACAGTCTTCAGCCACTATTAGCAGTCTAAACACTGCATTCAGCCACTATTAGCAGTCTAAACACTGCCTTCAGCCACTATTAGCAGTCTAAACACTGCCTTCAGCCACTATTAGCAGTCTAAACACTGCCTTCAGCCACTATTAGCATAGTCTAAACACTGCATTCAGCCACTATTAGCAGTCTAAACACTGCCTTCAGCCACTATTAGCAGTCTAAACACTGCCTTCAGCCACTATTAGCAGTCTAAACACTGCCTTCAGCCACTATTAGCAGTCTAAACACTGCATTCAGCCACTATTAGCAGTCTAAACACTGCATTCAGCCACTATTAGCAGTCTAAACACTGCCTTCAGCCACTATTAGCAGTCTATACACTGCCTTCAGCCACTATTAGCAGTCTAAACACTGCATTCAGCCACTATTAGCAGTCTAAACACTGCATTCAGCCACTATTAGCAGTCTAAACACTGCCTTCAGCCACTATTAGCAGTCTAAACACTGCATTCAGCCACTATTAGCAGTCTAAACACTGCATTCAGCCACTATTAGCAGTCTAAACACTGCCTTCAGCCACTATTAGCAGTCTAAACACTGCATTCAGCCACTATTAGCAGTCTAAACACTGCATTCAGCCACTATTAGCAGTCTAAACACTGCATTCAGCCACTATTAGCAGTCTAAACACTGCCTTCAGCCACTATTAGCAGTCTAAACACAGTCTTCAGCCACTATTAGCAGTCTAAACACTGCATTCAGCCACTATTAGCAGTCTAAACACTGCCTTCAGCCACTATTAGCAGTCTAAACACTGCCTTCAGCCACTATTAGCAGTCTAAACACAGTCTTCAGCCACTATTAGCAGTCTAAACACTGCATTCAGCCACTATTAGCAGTCTAAACACTGCCTTCAGCCACTATT
The DNA here is from genome assembly GCA_028752905.1 of Cladorhizidae sp. MBARI D1340-BT2. Classification (NCBI taxonomy): domain Eukaryota; kingdom Metazoa; phylum Porifera; class Demospongiae; order Poecilosclerida; family Cladorhizidae; species Cladorhizidae sp. MBARI D1340-BT2. The sequence continues at coordinate 49,163,657 of JAQNBH010000008.1, read as the reverse complement.
AGCAGTCTAAACACTGCCTTCAGCCACTATTAGCAGTCTAAACACTGCCTTCAGCCACTATTAGCATAGTCTAAACACTGCATTCAGCCACTATTAGCAGTCTAAACACTGCCTTCAGCCACTATTAGCAGTCTAAACACTGCCTTCAGCCACTATTAGCAGTCTAAACACTGCCTTCAGCCACTATTAGCAGTCTAAACACTGCATTCAGCCACTATTAGCAGTCTAAACACTGCATTCAGCCACTATTAGCAGTCTAAACACTGCCTTCAGCCACTATTAGCAGTCTATACACTGCCTTCAGCCACTATTAGCAGTCTAAACACTGCATTCAGCCACTATTAGCAGTCTAAACACTGCATTCAGCCACTATTAGCAGTCTAAACACTGCATTCAGCCACTATTAGCAGTCTAAACACTGCATTCAGCCACTATTAGCAGTCTAAACACTGCATTCAGCCACTATTAGCAGTCTAAACACTGCATTCAGCCACTATTAGCAGTCTAAACACTGCATTCAGCCACTATTAGCAGTCTAAACACTGCCTTCAGCCACTATTAGCAGTCTAAACACTGCCTTCAGCCACTATTAGCAGTCTAAACACTGCATTCAGCCACTATTAGCAGTCTAAACACTGCATTCAGCCACTATTAGCAGTCTAAACACTGCATTCAGCCACTATTAGCAGTCTAAACACTGCCTTCAGCCACTATTAGCAGTCTAAACACAGTCTTCAGCCACTATTAGCAGTCTAAACACTGCATTCAGCCACTATTAGCAGTCTAAACACTGCCTTCAGCCACTATTAGCAGTCTAAACACTGCCTTCAGCCACTATTAGCAGTCTAAACACAGTCTTCAGCCACTATTAGCAGTCTAAACACTGCATTCAGCCACTATTAGCAGTCTAAACACTGCCTTCAGCCACTATTAGCAGTCTAAACACTGCCTTCAGCCACTATTAGCAGTCTAAACACTGCCTTCAGCCACTATTAGCATAGTCTAAACACTGCATTCAGCCACTATTAGCAGTCTAAACACTGCCTTCAGCCACTATTAGCAGTCTAAACACTGCCTTCAGCCACTATTAGCAGTCTAAACACTGCCTTCAGCCACTATTAGCAGTCTAAACACTGCATTCAGCCACTATTAGCAGTCTAAACACTGCATTCAGCCACTATTAGCAGTCTAAACACTGCCTTCAGCCACTATTAGCAGTCTATACACTGCCTTCAGCCACTATTAGCAGTCTAAACACTGCATTCAGCCACTATTAGCAGTCTAAACACTGCATTCAGCCACTATTAGCAGTCTAAACACTGCCTTCAGCCACTATTAGCAGTCTAAACACTGCATTCAGCCACTATTAGCAGTCTAAACACTGCATTCAGCCACTATTAGCAGTCTAAACACTGCCTTCAGCCACTATTAGCAGTCTAAACACTGCATTCAGCCACTATTAGCAGTCTAAACACTGCATTCAGCCACTATTAGCAGTCTAAACACTGCATTCAGCCACTATTAGCAGTCTAAACACTGCCTTCAGCCACTATTAGCAGTCTAAACACAGTCTTCAGCCACTATTAGCAGTCTAAACACTGCATTCAGCCACTATTAGCAGTCTAAACACTGCCTTCAGCCACTATTAGCAGTCTAAACACTGCCTTCAGCCACTATTAGCAGTCTAAACACAGTCTTCAGCCACTATTAGCAGTCTAAACACTGCATTCAGCCACTATTAGCAGTCTAAACACTGCCTTCAGCCACTATTAGCAGTCTAAACACTGCCTTCAGCCACTATTAGCAGTCTAAACACTGCCTTCAGCCACTATTAGCATAGTCTAAACACTGCATTCAGCCACTATTAGCAGTCTAAACACTGCCTTCAGCCACTATTAGCAGTCTAAACACTGCCTTCAGCCACTATTAGCAGTCTAAACACTGCCTTCAGCCACTATTAGCAGTCTAAACACTGCATTCAGCCACTATTAGCAGTCTAAACACTGCATTCAGCCACTATTAGCAGTCTAAACACTGCCTTCAGCCACTATTAGCAGTCTATACACTGCCTTCAGCCACTATTAGCAGTCTAAACACTGCATTCAGCCACTATTAGCAGTCTAAACACTGCATTCAGCCACTATTAGCAGTCTAAACACTGCATTCAGCCACTATTAGCAGTCTAAACACTGCATTCAGCCACTATTAGCAGTCTAAACACTGCATTCAGCCACTATTAGCAGTCTAAACACTGCCTTCAGCCACTATTAGCAGTCTAAACACAGTCTTCAGCCACTATTAGCAGTCTAAACACTGCATTCAGCCACTATTAGCAGTCTAAACACTGCCTTCAGCCACTATTAGCAGTCTAAACACTGCCTTCAGCCACTATTAGCAGTCTAAACACAGTCTTCAGCCACTATTAGCAGTCTAAACACTGCATTCAGCCACTATTAGCAGTCTAAACACTGCCTTCAGCCACTATTAGCAGTCTAAACACTGCCTTCAGCCACTATTAGCAGTCTAAACACTGCCTTCAGCCACTATTAGCATAGTCTAAACACTGCATTCAGCCACTATTAGCAGTCTAAACACTGCCTTCAGCCACTATTAGCAGTCTAAACACTGCCTTCAGCCACTATTAGCAGTCTAAACACTGCCTTCAGCCACTATTAGCAGTCTAAACACTGCATTCAGCCACTATTAGCAGTCTAAACACTGCATTCAGCCACTATTAGCAGTCTAAACACTGCCTTCAGCCACTATTAGCAGTCTATACACTGCCTTCAGCCACTATTAGCAGTCTAAACACTGCATTCAGCCACTATTAGCAGTCTAAACACTGCATTCAGCCACTATTAGCAGTCTAAACACTGCCTTCAGCCACTATTAGCAGTCTAAACACTGCATTCAGCCACTATTAGCAGTCTAAACACTGCATTCAGCCACTATTAGCAGTCTAAACACTGCCTTCAGCCACTATTAGCAGTCTAAACACTGCATTCAGCCACTATTAGCAGTCTAAACACTGCATTCAGCCACTATTAGCAGTCTAAACACTGCATTCAGCCACTATTAGCAGTCTAAACACTGCCTTCAGCCACTATTAGCAGTCTAAACACAGTCTTCAGCCACTATTAGCAGTCTAAACACTGCATTCAGCCACTATTAGCAGTCTAAACACTGCCTTCAGCCACTATTAGCAGTCTAAACACTGCCTTCAGCCACTATTAGCAGTCTAAACACAGTCTTCAGCCACTATTAGCAGTCTAAACACTGCATTCAGCCACTATTAGCAGTCTAAACACTGCATTCAGCCACTATTAGCAGTCTAAACACTGCCTTCAGCCACTATTAGCAGTCTAAACACTGCCTTCAGCCACTATTAGCAGTCTAAACACTGCATTCAGCCACTATTAGTAGTCTAAACACTGCATTCAGCCACTATTAGCAGTCTAAACACTGCCTTCAGCCACTATTAGCAGTCTATACACTGCATTCAGCCACTATTAGCAGTCTAAACACTGCATTCAGCCACTATTAGCAGTCTAAACACTGCCTTCAGCCACTATTAGCAGTCTAAACACTGCCTTCAGCCACTATTAGCACTCTAAACACTGCCTTCAGCCACTATTAGCAGTCTAAACACTGCCTTCAGCCACTATTAGCAGTCTAAACACTGCATTCAGCCACTATTAGCAGTCTAAACACTGCATTCAGCCACTATTAGCAGTCTAAACACTGCCTTCAGCCACTATTAGCAGTCTAAACACTGCATTCAGCCACTATTAGCAGTCTAAACACTGCCTTCAGCCACTATTAGCAGTCTAAACACTGCATTCAGCCACTATTAGCAGTCTAAACACTGCCTTCAGCCACTATTAGCAGTCTAAACACTGCCTTCAGCCACTATTAGCAGTCTAAACACTGCATTCAGCCACTATTAGCAGTCTAAACACTGCCTTCAGCCACTATTAGCAGTCTAAACACTGCATTCAGCCACTATTAGCAGTCTAAACACTGCATTCAGCCACTATTAGCAGTCTAAACACTGCCTTCAGCCACTATTAGCATAGTCTAAACACTGCATTCAGCCACTATTAGCAGTCTATACACTGCCTTCAGCCACTATTAGCAGTCTAAACACTGCATTCAGCCACTATTAGCAGTCTAAACACTGCCTTCAGCCACTATTAGCAGTCTAAACACTGCCTTCAGCCACTATTAGCAGTCTAAACACTGCATTCAGCCACTATTAGCAGTCTAAACACTGCCTTCAGCCACTATTAGCAGTCTAAACACTGCATTCAGCCACTATTAGCAGTCTAAACACTGCCTTCAGCCACTATTAGCAGTCTAAATACTGCATTCAGCCACTATTAGCATAGTCTAAACACTGCATTCAGCCACTATTAGCAGTCTAAACACTGCCTTCAGCCACTATTAGCAGTCTAAACACTGCCTTCAGCCACTATTAGCAGTCTAAACACTGCATTCAGCCACTATTAGCAGTCTAAACACTGCATTCAGCCACTATTAGCAGTCTAAACACTGCATTCAGCCACTATTAGCATAGTCTAAACACTGCATTCAGCCACTATTAGCAGTCTAAACACTGCATTCAGCCACTATTAGCAGTCTATACACTGCATTCAGCCACTATTAGCATAGTCTAAACACTGCATTCAGCCACTATTAGCAGTCTAAACACTGCATTCAGCCACTATTAGCAGTCTAAACACTGCCTTCAGCCACTATTAGCAGTCTAAACACTGCCTTCAGCCACTATTAGCAGTCTAAACACTGCCTTCAGCCACTATTAGCAGTCTAAACACTGCATTCAGCCACTATTAGCATAGTCTAAACACTGCATTCAGCCACTATTAGCAGTCTAAACACTGCATTCAGCCACTATTAGCAGTCTAAACACTGCATTCAGCCACTATTAGCACTCTAAATACTGCCTTCAGCCACTATTAGCAGTCTAAACACTGCATTCAGCCACTATTAGCAGTCTAAATACTGCATTCAGCCACTATTAGCATAGTCTAAACACTGCATTCAGCCACTATTAGCAGTCTATACACTGCCTTCAGCCACTATTAGCAGTCTAAACACTGCATTCAGCCACTATTAGCAGTCTAAACACTGCCTTCAGCCACTATTAGCAGTCTAAACACTGCCTTCAGCCACTATTAGCAGTCTAAACACTGCATTCAGCCACTATTAGCAGTCTAAACACTGCCTTCAGCCACTATTAGCAGTCTAAACACTGCATTCAGCCACTATTAGCAGTCTAAACACTGCCTTCAGCCACTATTAGCAGTCTAAATACTGCATTCAGCCACTATTAGCATAGTCTAAACACTGCATTCAGCCACTATTAGCAGTCTAAACACTGCCTTCAGCCACTATTAGCAGTCTAAACACTGCCTTCAGCCACTATTAGCAGTCTAAACACTGCATTCAGCCACTATTAGCAGTCTAAACACTGCATTCAGCCACTATTAGCAGTCTAAACACTGCATTCAGCCACTATTAGCATAGTCTAAACACTGCATTCAGCCACTATTAGCAGTCTAAACACTGCATTCAGCCACTATTAGCAGTCTATACACTGCATTCAGCCACTATTAGCATAGTCTAAACACTGCATTCAGCCACTATTAGCAGTCTAAACACTGCATTCAGCCACTATTAGCATAGTCTAAACACTGCATTCAGCCACTATTAGCAGTCTATACACTGCCTTCAGCCACTATTAGCAGTCTAAACACAGTCTTCAGCCACTATTAGCAGTCTAAACACTGCATTCAGCCACTATTAGCAGTCTAAACACTGCCTTCAGCCACTATTAGCAGTCTAAACACTGCCTTCAGCCACTATTAGCAGTCTAAACACTGCCTTCAGCCACTATTAGCAGTCTAAACACTGCATTCAGCCACTATTAGCATAGTCTAAACACTGCATTCAGCCACTATTAGCAGTCTAAACACTGCATTCAGCCACTATTAGCAGTCTAAACACTGCATTCAGCCACTATTAGCACTCTAAATACTGCCTTCAGCCACTATTAGCAGTCTAAACACTGCATTCAGCCACTATTAGCAGTCTAAATACTGCATTCAGCCACTATTAGCATAGTCTAAACACTGCATTCAGCCACTATTAGCAGTCTAAACACTGCCTTCAGCCACTATTAGCAGTCTAAACACTGCCTTCAGCCACTATTAGCAGTCTAAACACTGCCTTCAGCCACTATTAGCAGTCTAAACACTGCATTCAGCCACTATTAGCAGTCTAAACACTGCCTTCAGCCACTATTAGCAGTCTAAACACTGCATTCAGCCACTATTAGCAGTCTAAACACTGCCTTCAGCCACTATTAGCAGTCTAAACACTGCCTTCAGCCACTATTAGCAGTCTAAACACTGCATTCAGCCACTATTAGCAGTCTAAACACTGCCTTCAGCCACTATTAGCACTCTAAACACTGCCTTCAGCCACTATTAGCAGTCTAAACACTGCATTCAGCCACTATTAGCAGTCTAAACACTGCCTTCAGCCACTATTAGCAGTCTATACACTGCATTCAGCCACTATTAGCAGTCTATACACTGCATTCAGCCACTATTAGCAGTCTAAACACTGCCTTCAGCCACTATTAGCAGTCTAAACACTGCCTTCAGCCACTATTAGCAGTCTAAACACTGCATTCAGCCACTATTAGCAGTCTAAACACTGCCTTCCTAGTCAACAGTGAGCACCTGTGTGTATTCCATTACCTTCCCACACATGGTTTGCAACTCATAGGCCACTCCTATTTTTGCTACTCAACCAGAAGTGTCCACTGCATGGCCATAATGAAGCACTCTCTAACTCGGGAAAACATGAAGTGGGTGGAGCTCATCACAACTGCGTGTGGATATGCTACAGCTCTCCAGCAGGAGCCTGAAACTGATAGCTATTGTACTTCACAATCGGTGAAGATGTCACTGTACATGAAGAGACCTTCAACTCGACCAAGTCAAGTGCTTGTGGCCCTGCTTCAGTTACCCGGCTACCTATTCTGTGCATGTGGTGTAGTGTGCAACACATCTGCTATGTTTGTGGATGTCCTCTGAGCTACTGCCTCCACCAGGTCTGCTATGTTTGTGGATGTCCTCTGAGCCTCCACCAGGTCTGCTATGTTTGTGGATGTCCTCTGAGCCTCCTCCAGGTCTGCTATGTTTGTGGATGTCCTCTGAGCCTCCACCAGGCCTGCTATGTTTGTGGATGTCCTCTGAGCCTCCACCAGGTCTGCTATGTTTGTGGATGTCCTCTGAGCCTCCACCAGGTCTGCTATGTTTGTGGATGTCCTCTGAGCCTCCACCAGGTCTGCTATGTTTGTGGATGTCCTCTGAGCCTCCACCAGGTCTGCTATGTTTGTGGATGTCCTCTGAGCCTCCACCAGGTCTGCTATGTTTGTGGATGTCCTCTGAGCCTTCACCAGGTCTGCTATGTTTGTGGATGTCCTCTGAGCTTCTGCCTCCACCAGATCTGCTATGTTTGTGGATGTCCTCTGAGCTGCTGCCTTCACCAGATCATTGAAGAACTAATGACAAAGCAAACAATACACAATAGCATGTGCTGGAGTTGCAGAAAGTCAGGCTTCACAGACCTCGGACCTAAGAAAGGTTCTCATGGAGTAAGTATCTCCTGCAGCTGCTGGGACTGTCAGGGAGATAGAGTGCTACCTTAGAATTAGTGTCAAGCTGCAGGGCCAGCAGAAGCCTGTTTTGGTTGTCTTGTATGGTAACTAGCACCTCCTATATATGACACCAGGTGATGGTGGGGTCGTCATACAGTCAAAAGATTGATGTTGGAGTGCAGTGCTTCATGCCATGCTAGCTGCTGTGTTGGAGTGCAGTGCTTCATGCCATGCTAGCTGCTGTGTTGGAGTGCAGTGCTTCATGCCATGCTAGCTGCTGTGTTGGAGTGTAGTGCTTCATGACATGCTAGCTGCTGTGTTGGAGTGCAGTGCTTCATGACATGCTAGCTGCTGTGTTGGAGTGCAGTGCTTCATGCCATGCTAGCTGCTGTGTTGGAGTGCAGTGCTTCATGCCATGCTAGCTGCTGTGTTGGAGTGCAGTGCTTCATGCCATGCTAGCTGCTGTGTTGGAGTGTAGTGCTTCATGACATGCTAGCTGCTGTGTTGGAGTGCAGTGCTTCATGACATGCTAGCTGCTGTGTTGGAGTGCAGTGCTTCATGACATGCTAGCTGCTGTGTTGGAGTGTAGTGCTTCATGACATGCTAGCTGCTGTGTTGGAGTGCAGTGCTTCATGCCATGCTAGCTGCTGTGTTGGAGTGCAGTGCTTCATGACATGCTAGCTGCTGTGTTGGAGTGCAGTGCTTCATGACATACTAGCTGCTGTGTTGGAGTGCAGTGCTTCATGACATGCCAGCTGCTGTGTTGGAGTAGTGCAGTGCTTCATGACATGCCAGCTGCTGTGCATTAGAGTGAAGGGGAAAAAGAGTGTAGCTGCCGGAAGGAGAAACAAACCCACAGAATTTCCCCTTGATCTAGTCATATATAAACTCGAGTCTTCATTGATGCCCTCACTGGCACACAACACATCAACTTGCCACTCAATGCCAATGCTTACAGTATGTTCCTAACAGGCTAAGAAGACTGAGCTGCAGAAGCAAAAGAGTGAGAGAGAATCAAGAAGCCGGCCTTCTCTACCACTCTACAGCCCTCCACACCGCCATGAGACAGCAAAGGGAAGAGGAGCTACTACATCCCCTTGTAAAGAAGGACAAAATGGCCGCAATCCCTGCAGGAACATCACTAGATACAGGGTGGAGGTGGAGCTACACCCACAACACTGGGTTGCCATGGTGTTGGAGGTAATGTATAGAGGGATATTTTGGGAGCCGGGTTAATTTCACAATTTGCATGACTAGAATTATAGGTAGGGCCAACTAGCAGAGCACGGGATGGCTTCTACTATACTACACCAGGTAAGGTGTGGCCAACTAGCAGAGCACGGGATGGCTTCTACTATACTACACCAGGTAAGGTGTGGCCAACTAGCAGAGCACGGGGTGGCTTCTACTATACTACACCAGGTAAGGTGTGGCCAACTAGCAGAGCACGGGATGGCTTCTACTATACTACACCAGGTAAGGTGTGGCCAACTAGCAGAGCACGGGGTGGCTTCTACTATACTACACCAGGTAAGGTGTGGGCCAACTAGCAGAGCACAGGATGGCTTCTACTATACTACACCAGGTAAGGTGTGGGCCAACTAGCAGAGCACGGGATGGCTTCTACTATACTACACCAGGTAAGGTGTGGCCAACTAGCAGAGCACGGGGTGGCTTCTACTATACTACACCAGGTAAGGTGTGGGCCAACTAGCAGAGCACGGGATGGCTTCTACTATACTACACCAGGTAAGGTGTGGGCCAACTAGCAGAGCACGGGATGGCTTCTACTATACTACACCAGGTAAGGTGTGGCCAACTAGCAGAGCACAGGATGGCTTCTACTATACTACACCAGGTAAGGTAGGGCCAACTAGCAGAGCACAGGATGGCTTCTACTATACTACACCAGGTAAGGTGTGGGCCAACTAGCAGAGCACAGGATGGCTTCTACTATACTACACCAGGTAAGGTGTGGCCAACTAGCAGAGCACGGGATGGCTTCTACTATACTACACCAGGTAAGGTGTGGGCCAACTAGCAGAGCACAGGATGGCTTCTACTATACTACACCAGGTAAGGTGTGGGCCAACTAGCAGAGCACTACACCAGGTAAGGTGTGGCCAACTAGCAGAGCACAGGATGGCTTCTACTATACTACACCAGGTAAGGTGTGGGCCAACTAGCAGAGCACGGGATGGCTTCTACTATACTACACCAGGTAAGGTGTGGGCCAACTAGCAGAGCACGGGATGGCTTCTACTATACTACACCAGGTAAGGTGTGGGCCAACTAGCAGAGCACAGGATGGCTTCTACTATACTACACCAGGTAAGGTGTGGCCAACTAGCAGAGCACAGGATGGCTTCTACTATACTACACCAGGTAAGGTGTGGCCAACTAGCAGAGCACGGGATGGCTTCTACTATACTACACCAGGTAAGGTGTGGCCAACTAGCAGAGCACGGGATGGCTTCTACTATACTACACCAGGTAAGGTAGGGCCAACTAGCAGAGCACGGGATGGCTTCTACTATACTACACCAGGTAAGGTGTGGCCAACTAGCAGAGCACGGGATGGCTTCTACTATACTACACCAGGTAAGGTGTGGCCAACTAGCAGAGCACGGGATGGCTTCTACTATACTACACGACATACACTAGTATCCAACCCATACCCTGTTTGTCACTATTGAATGAACAATGCATACAGGTAGCATCTAGATACACAACCTTCATGGAAGAATAATTCTCATTCCTGTGACTCGTAATTAGAATACTGTTCTACTGAAGCTGTGACATATTTAGGGGGGGGGGAACATTCCTTCTCCATTACTTTGATTAATCTAACGAATCCAATGAACCATTTCTGTGCATCCAGAGAGTTAGTTATATAGCTAGAATCGCTTTACTAGCCATCGTCATAGGGAGCGTCACTAACAAGCTGTGTTGCTATCACATGCATGACCTGCAAACATTGTCAGCCTTCACATGCATGACCTGCAAACATTGCCAGCCTCACATGCATGACCTACAAACATTGTCAGCTTCACATGCATGACCTGCAAACATTGCCAGCCTCACATGCATGACCTACAAACATTGCCAGCCTCACATGCATGACCTACAAACATTGTCAGCCTCACATGCATGACCTGCAAACATTGTCAGCCTCACATGCATGACCTGCAAACATTGTCAGCCTCACATGCATGACCTGCAAACATTGTCAGCCTCACATGCATGACCTGCAAACATTGTCAGCCTCACATGCATGACCTGCAAACATTGTCAGCCTCACATGCATGACCTGCAAACATTGTCAGGCAGCCTCACATGCATGACCTGCAAACATTGTCAGCCTCACATGCATGACCTGCAAACATTGTCAGCCTCACATGCATGACCTGCAAACATTGTCAGCCTCACGTGCATGACCTACAAACATTGTCAGCCTCACGTGCATGACCTACAAACATTGTCAGCCTCACATGCATAACCTGCAAACATTGTCAGCCTCACATGCATAACCTACAAACATTGTCAGCCTCACATGCATGACCTGCAAACATTACCAGCCTCACATGCATGACCTGCAAACATTGCCAGCCTCACATGCATGACCTGCAAACATTGTCAGCCTCACATGCATGACCTGCAAACATTGTCAGCCTCACATGCATGACCTACAAACATTGTCAGCCTCACATGCATGACCTACAAACATTGTCAGCCTCACATGCATGACCTGCAAACATTGTCAGCCTCACATGCATGACCTGCAAACATTGCCAGCCTCACATGCATGACCTGCAAACATTGTCAGCCAGCCTCACATGCATGACCTACAAACATTGTCAGCCTCACATGCATGACCTACAAACATTTCCAGCCTCACATGCATGACCTGCAAACATTGTCAGCCTCACATGCATGACCTACAAACATTGTCAGCCTCACATGCATGACCTACAAACATTGTCAGCCTCACATGCATGACCTGCAAACATTGTCAGCCTCACATGCATGACCTGCAAACATTGCCAGCCTCACATGCATGACCTGCAAACATTGTCAGCCAGCCTCACATGCATGACCTGCAAACATTGTCAGGCAGCCTCACATGCATGACCTACAAACATTGTCAGCCTCACATGCATGACCTGCAAACATTGCCAGCCTCACATGCATGACCTGCAAACATTGTCAGCCTCACATGCATGACCTGCAAACATTGTCAGGCAGCCTCACATGCATGACCTACAAACATTGTCAGCCTCACATGCATGACCTGCAAACATTGTCAGCCTCACATGCATGACCTGCAAACATTGTCAGCCTCACATGCATGACCTGCAAACATTTCCAGCCTCACATGCATGACCTGCAAACATTGTCAGCCTCACATGCATGACCTACAAACATTGTCAGCCTCACATGCATGACCTACAAACATTGTCAGCCTCACATGCATGACCTGCAAACATTGTCAGCCTCACATGCATGACCTGCAAACATTGCCAGCCTCACATGCATGACCTGCAAACATTGTCAGCCAGCCTCACATGCATGACCTGCAAACATTGTCAGCCTCACATGCATGACCTACAAACATTGTCAGCCTCACATGCATGACCTGCAAACATCGTCAGCCTCACATGCATGACCTGCAAACATTGTCAGCCTCACATGCATGACCTGCAAACATTGTCAGCCTCACATGCATGACCTCAAAGATGAGCATCTTTATTGTGGTTCTATATCACACTCGTGTATATAGAAACAAGCATCTTTATTTTGGTTCTATATTATGTGTATATAGAGACGAGCATCTTTGTGGTTCTATATCACACTTGTGTATATTGAGACGAGCATCTTTGTGGTTCTATCACACTTGTGTATATCGAGATGAGCATCTTGATTGTGGTTCTATCACCTTGTGTATAGAGACAAGCATCTTTAGTGGTTCTATAACACACGAGTATATAGTCAAGAAACTTTATAATGGTTCTAATCACATTTGTATGTCGAGACAAGCATCTTTATTGTGGTTCTAATCACAATTATATGAGACAAAGCATCTTTAGTATGGTTCTATATCACTTGCGTATATAGAGACAAGCAACTTTATAGTGGTTCTAATCACATTTGTATATATAGAGCCAAGCATCTTTATAGTGGTTGTAGATCACTTGTTAATTGGTTCTAATCAAATTTGACATAGGGACAAGCATCTTTATAGTGGTTCTAATCAATTTGTACATATAGAGACGAGCATCTTAATCATGGTTACATCACACTTATGTGCTTGTGTGTGTGTATTGTTCTAGTGTGGGGAGGAAGTGTCTGTCGTTGACAAGCAATCATGGTTACTGTACTTGTGTGTGTGTGTATTGTTCTAGTGTGGGGAGGAAGTGTCTGTCGTTGACAAGCAATCATGGTTACATCACACGTGTGTGCTTGTGTGTGTGTATTGTTCTAGTGTGGGGAGGAAGTGTCTGTCGTTGACAAGCAATCATGGTTACATCGTGCTTGTGTGTGTATTGTTCTAGTGTGGGGAGGAAGTGTCTGTCGTTGACAAGCTGGCAGAGGATCATGGATTGTCAGTCTCCTTCAGAGAAGCTCTGTTACAGATGATGACACATTACCAACACAACTTAGTGTCATGATCCTTCGTGTCTTCCATGTTACAGATGATGACACCATTACCAACAGAACTTAGTGTCATGATCATTCGTGTCTTCCATGTTACAGATGACACCATTACCAACAGAACTTGATGTCATGATCACTTGTCTTCATCAAAGCAGATTTCTCTTGCACATTTTAACATCTCTCCCCAAAAATCGCCTAATCAGGCATGGCTTTAACATGGGGTAGGGGTGTGGCTTTAACAGCGCCACTTTAACATGGGTTAGGGTAGGGGTGTGGCTTAATAGCTCCACCTTAACATGGGGTGGGTGTGGCTATAGTAACTACTTGAACATGGGGTGGGTGTGGCTATATAGCACACACCCAACCCATGTTAAAAGTATGGGAGCAGCTACTCTACTGATTAGCATGGTTGTGGGTGGAGTTATGGTTGTGGGTGGAGTTATGGCAGGAGTGGGAGTTGAACTTGTTGCAGAGAAACAATTGAATTTTGTATATAAACAATGACAGTGCATTTGTTTCTGCATGGACTAGTCTTGTAGAAGGTCATCATCATCGTCCAGGTCAATGCCCTGCACACACACAGACGAGGGGAGAGGGAGGGAGGACAAGATCTCATATAGCAGCTCACAGCCCGCCCAGGACAGGATGACGAGGTCCACACATCATTTAGATCAGCTACTAACCTCAATATCACCTAGCCCCAAGTCATCATTTTCAAGGTCGAAGTTCACATCCTACAGAATATAATAAATAGTATATATATTCTAAGTTGCCTCTCAATTGGCACAACATATTACAATGACCCCATTGACCCCAATAATCAACTTGTAATTACTCTCTCCACGTTTCAACCAGATGCTCTAGCCTTCATCAGGAGACCAGATGCTCTAGCCTTCATCAGGAGACCAGATGCCCTAGCCTTCATCAGGAGACCAGATGCCCTAGCCTTCATCAGGAGACCAGATGCTCTAGCCTTCATCAGGAGACCATATGCTCTAGCCTTCATCAGGAGACCAGATGCTCTAGCCTTCATCAGGAGACCAGATGCTCTAGCCTTCATCAGGAGACCAGATGCCCTAGCCTTCATCAGGAGACCAGATGCCCCAGGAGACCAGATGCTCTAGCCTTCATTTCTACAACCTTAGTGAGGGATTCAAGGCTCACTGGAAGTGTTTAGGTCTGCTGGTTTACTACCTTAGTGAAGGATTCAAGGCTCACTGGAAGTGTTTAGGTCTGCTGGTTTACTACCTTAGTGAAGGATTCAAGGCTCACTGGAAGTGTTTAGGTCTGCTGGTTTACTACCTAGTGAGGGATTCAAGGCTCACTGGAAGTGTTTAGGTCTGCTGGTCGTACTACCTAGTGAGGGATTCAAGGATCACTGGAAGTGCTTAGGTCTGCTGGTTTACTACCTAGTGAGGGATTCAAGGCTCACTGGAAGTGTTTAGGTCTGCTGGTCGTACTACCTAGTGAGGGATTCAAGGCTCACTGGAAGTGCTTAGGTCTGCTGGTTCACTACCTTAGTGAGGGATTCAAGGCTCACTGGAAGTGTTTGTGGAGAAAACAAAGATATCCTCATATATATCCTCATATATAATAATATTTGTAAGCTTGTGCACTCTATATATCCACTTATATAATATTTCTAAGCATCTGCACTCTATATATCAACTCATATAATATTTGTAAGCTTGTGCACTCTATATATCCACTCATATAATATTTTTAAGCATCTGCACTCTATATATCAACTCGTATAATATTTTTAAGCATCTGCACTCTATATATCAACTCATTTAATATTTGTAAGCGTCTGCACTCTATATATCAACTCATTTAATATTTGTAAGCGTCTGCACTCTATATATCAACTCATATAATATTTGTAAGCATCTGCACTCTATATATCCACCCATATAATATTTTTAAGCATCTGCACTCTATATATCAACTCATTTAATATTTGTAAGCTTCTGCACTCTATATATCAACTCATATAATATTTTTAAGCGTCTGCACTCTATATATCCCCCCATATAATAATATTTGTAAGCTTCTGCACTCTATATATCCACCCATATAATAATATTTGTAAGCTTCTGCACTCTATATATCCACCCATATAATAATATTTGTAAGCTTCTGCACTCTATATATCCACCCATATAATAATATTTGTAAGCTTCTGCACTCTATATATCCACCCATATAGTAAGCTTCTGCACTCTATATACCCACACTAATAATAAATGAATGTGGTCAAGATCAAGCTGAGGGGGCACAACCTGCATTGGATAACTCGGAGTTTCATAGAGGGCTAATAATGTGTGCATCATGTACAAAACCCAGTAGCTTACATCCCAACTTGAACCTGTACTGCCACCATGTGCATGACAGTTATCATTACCAGTTTATACTCGTTGCATGCAATATATTTTGCCACTAGAAATGGAGGAATAACTAGACAAAGGTTACATGCACCCTACCAGAGTCAGTCAGGGCCCTGAAGCTCTCAACAATGAAGCTCCTGAGCTGCTGGGAACTGCTGACACTTGTACTGCATATAGCTACTACTATGGTACAGGATACATGTATATGTATGTAGCTACTACTAATGGTACAGGATACATGTATATGTAGCTACTACTAATGGTACATGATACATGTATATGTAGCTACTACTATGGTACAGGATACATGTATATATAGCTACTACTATGATACATGTACATGTATATGTAGCTACTACTATGGTACATGATACATGTATATGTAGCTACTACTAATGGTACAGGATACATGTATATGTAGCTACTACTAATGGTACAGGATACATGTATATGTAACTACTACTATGGTACAGGATACATGTATATATAGCTACTACTATGATACATGTACATGTATATGTAGCTACTACTATGGTACATGATACATGTATATGTAGCTACTACTATGGTATAGGGTACAGGGTACATGTAGCTACTACTAATGGTACAGGATACATGTATATGTAGCTACTAATGATACAGGATACATGTACATGTAGCTACTACTATGATACATGTACATGTATATGTAGCTACTACTATGGTACATGATACATGTATATGTAGCTACTACTAATGGTACAGGATACATGTATATGTAGCTACTACTAATGGTACAGGATACATGTATATGTAACTACTACTATGGTACAGGATACATGTATATATAGCTACTACTATGATACATGTACATGTATATGTAGCTACTACTATGGTACATGATACATGTATATGTAGCTACTACTATGGTATAGGGTACAGGGTACATGTAGCTACTACTAATGGTACAGGATACATGTATATGTAGCTACTAATGATACAGGATACATGTACATGTAGCTACTACTATGATACATGTACATGTATATGTAGCTACTACTATGGTACATGATACATGTATATGTAGCCACTACTATGGTACAGGATACATGTATATGTAGCTACTACTAATGGTACAGGATACATGTATATGTAGCTACTAATGATACAGGATACATGTACATGTAGCTACTACTATGGTACAGGGTACATGCTACTACTATGGTACAGGATACATGTACATGTATATGTAGCTACTACTATGGTACAGGATACATGTACATATGTAGCTACTACTAATGGTACAGGATACATGTATATGTAGCTACTACTAATGGTACAGGATACATGTATATGTAGCTACTACTATGGTACAGGATACATGTATATGTAGCTACTACTATGGTACAGGATACATGCTACTACTAATGGTACAGGATACATGTATATGTAGCTACTACTATGGTACAGGATACATGTACATGTATATGTAGCTACTACTATGATACAGGATACATGTACATATGTAGCTACTACTAATGGTACAGGGTACATGTATATGTAGCTACTACTATGGTACAGGATACATGTACATGTATATGTAGCTACTACTATGATACAGGATACATGTACATATGTAGCTACTACTAATGGTACAGGGTACATGTATATGTAGCTACTACTAATGATACAGGATACATGTATATGTACAGGATACATGTATATGTAGCTACTACTAATGGTACAGGATACATGTACATGTAGCTACTACTAATGGTACAGGGTACATGTATATGTAGCTACTACTAATGGTACAGGATACATGTATATGTAGCTACTACTATGGTACAGGATACATGTATATGTAGCTACTACTATGGTACAGGATACATGTATATGTAGCTACTACTATGGTACAGGATACATGTATATGTACCTACTACTATGGTACAGGATACATGTATATGTAGCTACTACTATGATACAGGATACATGTATATGTAGCTACTACTATGGTACAGGATACATGTATATGTACCTACTACTATGATACAGGATACATGTATATGTAGCTACTTGTATATGTAGCTACTACTATGGTACAGGATACATGTATATGTACCTACTACTATGATACAGGATACATGTATATGTAGCTACTACTAATGATACAGGATACATGTATATGTACAGGATACATGTATATGTAGCTACTACTAATGGTACAGGATACATGTATATGTACAGGATACATGTATATGTAGCTACTACTATGGTACAGGATACATGTATATGTAGCTACTACTATGATACAGGATACATGTATATGTACCTACTACTATGGTACAGGATACATGTATATGTAGCTACTACTAATGATACAGGATACATGTATATGTACAGGATACATGTATATGTAGCTACTACTATGATACAGGATACATGTATATGTAGCTACTACTATGGTATAGGGTACAGGGTACATGTAGCTACTTAGTCAACACACAAATTCTACAACATTCAAAAATAAATAAATATTTCAACCTAACTTCTAGTCCCCCCTGTTTGTACTTCACTAACATCGTCTCCCACGCTTGGTTTGTCTGGCTCCACCATCTCCTTCTCCTCTCCCACGGAAGCAGCTGGCATGGGGGCCAACCTTCCCTCCGCCAACTCCTGCAGCACATTCCTATCTGCTGGGCTCTGCACAGGAACAAGTAAGTGAAATATTACAAAAGTCTCCTTCCCCAGTTCATTTCACTTAATGAGCAGGGTAGCCACCCTTGTCCCAAAGCTTTAACGTGGGTGCCTGTTCTGAGGCACACACAAGAGTACTTCCATCTGTGCTGGCTCCCTCAACAGACGAGGAAGATGGTATACACACTATTAGACACAACAACAAGTCCTCTTTCCACAGCACCATTACTGGTTGATCACTAGTCACTATGTTGACTACAGTCCAGATACCTTTAGAATTATACTACAAGACAACAACATTAGCCTGCCCTAACCCTCTTACCTTACTCTTACCTGCCCTAACCCTCATACCTTACTCTTACCTGCCCTAACCCTCATACCTTACTCTTACCTGCCCTAACCCTCATACCTTACTCTTACCTGCCCTAACCCTCATACCTTACTCTTACCTGCCCTAACCCTCATACCTTACTCTTACCTGCCCTAACCCTCATACCTTACTCTTACCTGCCCTAACCCTCATACCTTACTCTTACCTGCCCTAACCCTCATACCTTACTCTTACCTGCCCTAACCCTCATACCTTACTCTTACCTGCCCTAACCCTCATACCTTACTCTTACCTGCCCTAACCCTCATACCTTACTCCTAACCCTCATACCTTACTCTTACCTGCCCTAACCCTCATACCTTACTCTTACCTGCCCTAACCCCATACCTTACTCTTACCTACCCTAACCCTCATACCTTACTCTTACCTGCCCTAACCCCCATACCTTACTCTTACCTGCCCTAACCCTCATACCTTACTCTTACCTACCTACCCTAACCACCATACCTTACTCTTACCTGCCCTAACCCCCATACCTTACTCTTACCTACCCTGCGCCCTCATACCTTACTCTTACCTGCCCTAACCGCCCTAACCTCATACCTTACTCTTACCTGCCCTAACCCTCATACCTTACTCTTACCTGCCCTAACCCTCATACCTTACTCTTACCTGCCCTAACCCTCATACCTTACTCTTACCTGCCCTAACCCTCATACCTTCCTCTTACCTGCCCTAACCCCCATACCTTACTCTTACCTGCCCTAACCCTCATACCTTACTCTTACCTGCCCTAACCCTCATACCTTACTCTTACCTGCCCTAACCCTCATACCTTACTCTTACCTGCCCTAACCCTCATACCTTACTCTTACCTGCCCTAACCCCCATACCTTACTCTTACCTACCCTGCGCCCTCATACCTTACTCTTACCTGCCCTAACCGCCCTAACCTCATACCTTACTCTTACCTGCCCTAACCCTCATACCTTACTCTTACCTGCCCTAACCCTCATACCTTACTCTTACCTGCCCTAACCCTCATACCTTCCTCTTACCTGCCCTAACCCCCATACCTTACTCTTACCTGCCCTAACCCTCATACCTTACTCTTACCTGCCCTAACCCTCATACCTTACTCTTACCTGCCCTAACCCTCATACCTTACTCTTACCTGCCCTAACCCTCATACCTTACTCTTACCTGCCCTAACCCTCATACCTTACTCTTACCTGCCCTAACCCTCATACCTTACTCTTACCTGCCCTAACCCCCATACCTTACTCTTACCTACCCTAACCCTCATACCTTACTCTTACCTGCCCTAACCCTCATACCTTACTCTTACCTGCCCTAACCCTCATACCTTACTCTTACCTGCCCTAACCCCCATACCTTACTCTTACCTACCCTAACCCTCATACCTTCCTCTTACCTACCCTAACCCTCATACCTTACTCTTACCTGCCCTAACCCTCATACCTTACTCTTACCTGCCCTAACCCTCATACCTTACTCTTACCTGCCCTGCGCCCTCCTCTTACCTCTAGCCCTGCCATGCCCTAACCCATGCCCTCGTGCCCTGCTCTTACATCTAGCCCTGCTATGTCCTAACCCATGCCCTCGTGCCCTGCCATGCCCTAACCCATTACTTGCTCTTACCTCCAGCCATGCCCTGCCCCAACCCACGCCCTCACACATTAACCCTGTCACAACGTACGGTTGAGGAGATGTAACTAGTTGCAGATATGAGAGTAGCTCTCTCAGCCTTGAGAGCTTGCTCTGCCTGCAGGGCTCGCTGTAGCTCAGGGAAAAGGTTCTCATATTGTGTGGGGTCAGCCAGAGACTGGGCAGCTTTGGCGTTGGTCTTGGCCAAGTTCTCCTTCCACAATGCAACGACTCTGCAGATGAGACGAGAGGAGAAGATGATGCCATATCAAGGTTTTAAAAACAAGTATTGGACTGACCTTTAGGAAAAAATGTACTCATTTGGATTCATTTGGATACCTTAGATCACCAACATTTAGAGGACCTTAGAGCAGTAATGTTTAGAGGACCTTAGATTACTAACATTTGCTTAGAGCAGTAATGTTTAGAGGATCTTAGATTACTGACATTTAGAGGAGCTTAGATTACTAACATTTAGAGGACCTTAGATTACATGCCCTTAGATTACTAACATAAATAGAGGACCTTAGATTACTAACTTTAGAGTACTAACTTTAGAGGACCTTCACTAACGTTTAGAGGACCTTTAGATCACTAACGTTCAGATCACTAACATTTAGATGACCTTAGATCACTAACATTTAGATGACCTTAGATTACCAACATTTAGAGGACATTTAGAGGACATTAGATCACTAACATTTAGAGGATCTTGCAATGTTCTCCCCAGTAAGGGATGTTGGCATTTCAGTGGTGGAGTAGAGGACTAATAAACCATGATGGTCTGTGTTCTTTTGTCTTGGTGTTTATAGGTTGAAGGAGGTTAGGTGCGGGAGAGGAGCAGTGAAGGTGTGGGAGAGGAGCAGTGAAGGTGTAGGAGAGGAGCAGTGAAGGTGTGGGAGAGGAGCAGTGAAGGTGTGGGAGAGGAGCAGTGAAGGTGTGGGGGAGGAGGAGCAGTGAAGGTGTGGGAGAGGAGCAGTGAAGGTGTAGGAGAGGAGCAGTGAAGGTGTGGGAGAGGAGCAGTGAAGGTGTGGGAGAGGAGCAGTGAAGGTGTGGGGGAGGAGCAGTGAAGGTGTGGGAGAGGAGCAGTGAAGGTGTGGGAGAGGAGCAGTGAAGGTGTGGGGGAGGAGCAGTGAAGGTGTGGGAGAGGAGCAGTGAAGGTGTGGGAGAGGAGCAGTGAAGGTGTGGGAGAGGAGCAGTGAAGGTGTGGGAGAGGAGCAGTGAAGGTGTGGGAGAGGAGCAGCGAAGGTTAGGTGTGGGGGAGGAGCAGTGAAGAAAGAGCTGCAAAGAACAATCTTTCAAACAAGGCATGCTGAACTTTACTGCAGCTAAAAGTTGCTCAAGACAGTCAAGAAGTTGTCAAAGTGAGTTCCAGCTGGTGCAGGAGCCTCGAGGGCTGTTTTTGTGTTCGCATTTTTGGGTCAAGCATTTTGAAATAGGCCAACCCAGAGAGTGCCACTCCACTCTGATAGATAGCCTCAAGATGGCCGACCCAGAGAGTGCTGCTCCACTCTGATAGATAGCCTCAAGATGGCCGACCCAGAGAGTGCTGCTCCACTCTGATAGATAGCCTCAAGATGGCCGACCCAGAGAGTGCCACTCCACTCTGATAGATAGCCTCAAGATGGCCGACCCAGAGAGTGCCACTCCACTCTGATAGATAGCCTCAAGATGGCCGACCCAGAGAGTGCCGCTCCACTCTGATAGATAGCCTCAAGATGGCCGACCCAGAGAGTGCCGCTCCACTCTGATAGATAGCCTCAAGATGGCCGACCCAGAGAGTGCCGCTCCACTCTGATAGATAGCCTCAAGATGGCCGACCCAGAGAGTGCCACTCCACTCTGATAGATAGCCTCAAGATGGCCGACCCAGAGAGTGCCACTCCACTCTGATAGATAGCCTCAAGATGGCCGACCCAGAGAGTGCCACTCCACTCTGATAGATAGCCTCAAGATGGCCGACCCAGAGAGTGCTGCTCCACTCTGATAGATAGCCTCAAGATGGCCGAGGCCTTACAAACACCACACGCATACAGGCAGAAGTACTACACAAGTCAGCCCTGACTCCAAATCAACCTGAGGTGGCCAGATCAAGGGAGCAGGCGTAGAGCCACTTCTGGTGATGGTGGTGTGTGTGTGTGGTGAGGTTGGTGGTGTGTGTGGTATGTGTGGTGAGGGTGGTTTGTGTGTGTGTGGTGAGGGCGGTGTATGTGGTGAGGGTGGTATGTGTGGTGAGGGTGGTGTGTGTGTGGTGAGGGTGGTGTGTGTGGTGAGGGTGGTATGTGTGGTGAGGGTGGTGTGTGTGTGTGTAATCAGATTATCTACATATTATTCATACACATTACTGCACCCTGACCTTGACACCTGACTAGGGAGGTAGGTCCTGGCGAAGAAGGCGGCCTCAGGGTGCCTGCCAGTGTCCACCAGCACCTCTAGAGCCTCCTCCAGTCTCCCTAGCAGGAAGTGGGCCATGAAGGAAATATTATGCTGCCCGTCCTTAGCAGAGACGCCTGCCAACATATCCAATGTCTTTGCATCTCCTGCACTCGTGGCCAGCAGCAACAATCCGCCATAGTCCTGGGCGTGGTTGAGACACTCCAAGGCAAGTCCAAACTGGCACTTTATAATGGCAAGCTCAGACAACACCTTCCACTTGGAGTCACTCTGCATTACAAGGTTAGTGTCACTTGGAGTCACTCTGCATTACAAGGTTAGTGTCACTTGGAGTCACTCTGCATTACAAGGTTAGTGTCACTTGGAGTCACTCTGCATTACAAGGTTAGTGTACATATGTGTGTGGGAGTGTGTGCGTGCACGGGCTACCTAACAGCCACTCACTGTCTGGAGTGACTTACTTCAAGCTTCTTGGGAGTATGTGTGTGCATGGTGGGGTTGGCTACCTAACAACCACTCACTGTCTGGAGAGACTTACTTCAAGCTTCTTGGGAGTATGTGTGTGCATGGTGGGGTTGGCTACCTAACAGCCACTCACTGTCTGGAGTGACTTACTTCAAGCTTCTTGGGAGTATGTGTGTGCATGGTGGGGTTGGCTACCTAACAGCCACTCACTGTCTGGAGTGACTTACTTCAAGCTTCTTGGGAGTATGTGTGTGCATGCTGGGGTTGGCTACCTAACAGCCACTCACTGTCTGGAGTGACTTACTTCAAGCTTCTTGGGAGTATGTGTGTGCATGGTGGGGTTGGCTACCTAACAGCCACTCACTGTCTGGAGAGACTTACTTCAAGCTTCTTGGGAGTATGTGTGTGCATGGTGGGGTTGGCTACCTAACAACCACTCACTGTCTGGAGAGACTTACTTCAAGCTTCTTGGGAGTATGTGTGTGCATGCTGGGGTTGGCTACCTAACAGCCACTCACTGTCTGGAGTGACTTACTTCAAGCTTCTTGGGAGTATGTGTGTGCATGGTGGGGTTGGCTACCTAACAGCCACTCACTGTCTGGAGTGACTTACTTCAAGCTTCTTGGGAGTATGTGTGTGCATGGTGGGGTTGGCTACCTAACAGCCACTCACTGTCTGGAGTGACTTACTTCAAGCTTCTTGGGAGTATGTGTGTGCATGCTGGGGTTGGCTACCTAACAACCACTCACTGTCTGGAGTGACTTACTTCAAGCTTCTTGGGAGTATGTGTGTGCATGGTGGGGTTGGCTACCTAACAGCCACTCACTGTCTGGAGTGACTTACTTCAAGCTTCTTGGGAGTATGTGTGTGCATGCTGGGGTTGGCTACCTAACAACCACTCACTGTCTGGAGTGACTTACTTCAAGCTTCTTGGGAGTATGTGTGTGCATGGTGGGGTTGGCTACCTAACAGCCACTCACTGTCTGGAGTGACTTACTTCAAGCTTCTTGGGAGTATGTGTGTGCATGCTGGGGTTGGCTACCTAACAGCCACTCACTGTCTGGAGTGACTTACTTCAAGCTTCTTGGGAGTATGTGTGTGCATGGTGGGGTTGGCTACCTAACAGCCACTCACTGTCTGGAGTGACTTACTTCAAGCTTCTTGGGAGTATGTGTGTGCATGGTGGGGTTGGCTACCTAACAGCCACTCACTGTCTGGAGTGACTTACTTCAAGCTTCTTGGGAGTATGTGTGTGCATGGTGGGGTTGGCTACCTAACAGCCACTCACTGTCTGGAGAGACTTACTTCAAGCTTCTTGGGAGTATGTGTGTGCATGGTGGGGTTGGCTACCTAACAGCCACTCACTGTCTGGAGAGACTTACTTCAAGCTTCTTGGGAGTATGTGTGTGCATGGTGGGGTTGGCTACCTAACAGCCACTCACTGTCTGGAGTGACTTACTTCAAGCTTCTTGGGAGTATGTGTGTGCATGGTGGGGTTGGCTACCTAACAGCCACTCACTGTCTGGAGTGACTTACTTCAAGCTTCTTGGGAGTATGTGTGTGCATGGTGGGGTTGGCTACCTAACAGCCACTCACTGTCTGGAGTGACTTACTTCAAGCTTCTTGGGAGTATGTGTGTGCATGGTGGGGTTGGCTACCTAACAGCCACTCACTGTCTGGAGAGACTTACTTCAAGCTTCTTGGGAGTATGTGTGTGCATGGTGGGGTTGGCTACCTAACAGCCACTCACTGTCTGGAGTGACTTACTTCAAGCTTCTTGGGAGTATGTGTGTGCATGGTGGGGTTGGCTACCTAACAGCCACTCACTGTCTGGAGTGACTTACTTCAAGCTTCTTGGGAGTATGTGTGTGCATGGTGGGGTTGGCTACCTAACAACCACTCACTGTCTGGAGTGACTTACTTCAAGCTTCTTGGCTATATCATAGGCAGATCGCAAGTCCTTCAGCTGCATAGCCAACTCAAACCTGTGGACAAGAGAATCAACCACCAAACACTCCAGTGTGGTGTGAGTGTGTGTGACTGGTGTGTGTGTAGACTAAAGGCATGTCCGCACTGGGACCACTATTGACCTAGATCTGATCTGGATAAGTGGGATCTAGATCTGATCTGGATAAATCCTGTCCGCACTGCAAAAATGAACAACCACAATTAAAAGCATTTAAAAGCATTTTACACCTCCAAGCAGCTGCGTGTCACATGACATGACAGCTGGTATCGCTCACATTACTGCTGCTAGTGTACTTGTACTTGAAGATGGATATGTCCTGGCTCTGTGTGTTCTTTCTATATTATATCACCACTGTGCTTCCCTCACTATTTGCAGGTACATGATGCACGTGTTTTTGCTAATTCGGCATTTTATAGAAATGCATGCAATGGGTCTTTGTTTCCCAACTGGACAAAACTCTTCAATGACGCTGAAGTGCCACTTGTTCTGGGTGATCCAGCATATCCACTTCTACCATGGCTGATGAAACCCTACTTGGAGACATCCAGTACACCAGAAGAACTGAACTTTAATTATAGGCAAAGCAGGGCAAGGATGGTGGTGGAGAATGCTTTTGGTCGGTTAAAGGGCCGATGGCGATGTCTACTGAAGAGAATAGACTCGAACTTGGCCAATGTACCAAGCATTGTTAGTTTATGCATAGTATTGCACGTGTGTGAGATCTATGGTGATCATTGTCAAGATAACTGGCTCAATCGGGAAGGTAGTGCAAGTGGAAGTGTATCAATCACAGCAGCAAGCAGTGGCACAGCTACAGCCATCAGAGACAAACTGTACTAACAATTAGCAGATCAGAATGGTTTATCATAGTATATAAATAAAATTGAATAACACAATAATAAGCTATGGTGAAGGTGAATAGTGGTGAGGGAAGTTAAGAGATGAAAAATAAGTTGGTGGTGGTGGAGATGGGAAAGGTGCAAGGGGAAAGGGTGGGCGGGGGGAAGAGAAGTGTGGAAACTATTAGGAGGGTACGTGGATGGTGGAGGATAATACTGCTGAACATGGCCATCATGCGTTCCTCGTGCTTCTCTTCCCTTTCCCTCCTCTTCGCCTCTAGTGCTAGCTCCTTCGCTTGCAGTTCTGCTTCCCTCTCTGCAGCACGCTCCTCCCTCTCAGCTGCACGCTCCTCTGCCGGTTGGAAGATTGCAGCAAGCTCCCTCAGCCCACTGTCTTCATGCTGGCGTTTTTGTCCTACCGGTTTAAAAGGAATAGTTAACACTGTATTGTACAAACCTCTAAATACAAACCTTTCTTTCGAGCCGTCACTGCCTCTCTTCTGTGCTGAGAACTCAAGGTACCTAATAAATTAAATTCATCATTAATATTGTAAAACGGCGAGCAAAACCCAAAAGCTTATAGCTAAACCCAAAAGCTTATAGCTAAACCAGCCAGCCAGCAAAACCCAAAAGCTTAAAATGCTTATAGATATACGGTTAAAACCAAAAAGCTTACCTTCCTATACCTCTGGGTGAGGTTCTTTACTTTCGTTTTACATTGTTGCCACGTCCGCTCGTGTCCCAGGTCTTTCATGGCTTGGGCAATACGCTGGTACACCGACCTGTTCCTGGCCACGCCATCTAACTGAGCCTGAACATCCTCATCCCCCCAGATTCCTACCAAAGCCTTCGTCTCCTCCAAGTCCTTCGTCTCCTCCAAGCTGCCATAACTCTTTCGTATCGCTAGCCGCGTTTTTGTCACGTGAGAATGCCACACCCACCATATATTTCACTCGGATAGGACCTTATAGCGATCGGATCTACCTACCCCGGGTGGACCAGCGCGATCGCGATCGGATCGTACCCGGAAAAATGTGAGTGCAGTGCGGACAGGATTTATATCGATCGGATGTAGATCGTTGGTATAGTGCGGACAGGCCTTAAGACTACGAGCAGAGGACTAACTTGTGCTCCAAGTCGGTGGAGACGGCTAGTGCTTGCTGTTTGAATCCTTGCTTCTCCAGAAAGTGAGCCACTCGTGTGCGCTGGAGCTTGGGGAGGGTAGGCAAGACCTGCACACACACAAGCACACACAAGACCAGTGCTTGGGGAGGGTTGGCAAGACCTGCACACACACAAGCACACACAAGACCAGTGCTTGGGGAGGGCTGACTAGAACCCCCCCTCCCCCTACACACAGACGAGACTGATGCTTGCCTGGACAGCTAGCTAGTTAGCTAGCCTGGCAAGAGGATTTGGTCGCCACGTAAACGTCATGTGGAGTGTTCTATAGATGTTAATGACCGTGACAGAAAATAATTATTATGCACTCACTAAAGATGCCCAGTGCTCACTCACTAAAGATGCCCAGTGCTCACTCACTAAAGATGCTCAGTGCTCACTCACTAAAGATGCCCACTGCTCACTCACTAAAGATGCCCAGTGCTCACTCACTAAAGATGCCCAGTGCTCACTCACTAAAGATGCCCAGTGCTCACTCACTAAAGATGCCCAGTGCTCACTCACTAAAGATGCCCAGTGCTCACTCACTAAAGATGCCCAGTGCTCACTCACTAAAGATGCCCAGTGCTCACTCACTAAAGATGCCCAGTGCTCACTCACTAAAGATGCCCAGTGCTCACTCACTAAAGATGCCCAGTGCTCACTCACTAAAGATGCCCAGTGCTCACTCACTAAAGATGCCCAGTGCTCACTCACTAAAGATGCCAAGTGCCCACTCACTAAAGATGCACTCACTAAAGATGCCCAGTGCTCACTCACTAAAGATGCCCAGTGCTCACTCACTAAAGATGCCCAGTGCTCACTCACTAAAGATGCCCAGTGCTCACTCACTAAAGATGCCCAGTGCTCACTCACTAAAGATGCCCAGTGCTCACTCACTAAAGATGCCCAGTGCTCACTCACTAAAGATGCCCAGTGCTCACTCACTAAAGATGCCCAGTGCTCACTCACTAAAGATGCCCAGTGCTCACTCACTAAAGATGCCCAGTGCTCACTCACTAAAGAT
Organism: Cladorhizidae sp. MBARI D1340-BT2; assembly: GCA_028752905.1. Lineage (NCBI taxonomy): Eukaryota > Metazoa > Porifera > Demospongiae > Poecilosclerida > Cladorhizidae > Cladorhizidae sp. MBARI D1340-BT2. The sequence continues at coordinate 49,135,396 of JAQNBH010000008.1, read as the reverse complement.
GCCCAGTGCTCACTCACTAAAGATGCCAAGTGCCCACTCACTAAAGATGCACTCACTAAAGATGCCCAGTGCTCACTCACTAAAGATGCCCAGTGCTCACTCACTAAAGATGCCCAGTGCTCACTCACTAAAGATGCACTCACTAAAGATGCCCAGTGCTCACTCACTAAAGATGCCCAGTGCTCACTCACTAAAGATGCCCAGTGTTTGGGCAAGAAGCCATGAACCAACTATATTAAATGTATGCATCCATGTCTTTCTTCCTTCCCAACCATTCCAGCACATCCAATAGATACATCAAACGATTCACACCCATTAACCCTAATCTATTAATCACTCAGTTCAATTAATACTCATTCACGCATCCTTTCTTGTATCTATGCTGTGCAGCACTTCTACCATTACCATATATGTACATGTCGTGATTCTCACTCTTTCTTGACCAATCCCTGGCCTCCACTCCATTCTACCCCACCTCTCTCAAATCTAACTATTTAAACCTTCCCTCCTTCTCCACTCCTCAGTTCACTCCAAGTTCACAATTCTCATTGTGTACCAAACCTATGTTCATCGTCTGCTACCAGACTATTCCTTCCACCATTGTGAACTCCGGTAACCATCGTCACCCTATTGTATGCCAGACTTCTACACTTAGTAGAGGTCTATACTATGTACTCACCTATTGATTCTTTCTAATCTTAACCTTATTATTTATCACCTATTTAATCTACTTTGAATCTACCTTCCTACCTAATCAACCAGTGCCATCCTAGCCACCAGCTAGGTAAACCGCCCATCAAAAAGAGCTCCAGAGGGATTTGGAGGAGAAGAGCAATAAGAGAGCAGTTACACGCCCTCAGGCCATCTCACTTCCCAGATCGGCCTCACCAAGCCGGGAGTTACGTCCCAGGTAAAGGAGCAGTTGCCAATTGCATACCATCCAGACACCTTGGCACAGGGTCGAAGTACTAGCGAATCTCGAGCATAAGAGAGCCCAAACACCCAGTGCTCACTCACTAAAGATGCCCAGTGCTCACTCACTAAAGATGCCCAGTGCTCACTCACTAAAGATGTCCAGTGCTCACTCACTAAAGATGCTCAGTGCTCACTCACTAAAGATGCCCACTGCTCACTCACTAAAGATGCCCAGTGCTCACTCACTAAAGATGCCCAGTGCTCACTCACTAAAGATGCCCAGTGCTCACTCACTAAAGATGCCCAGTGCTCACTCACTAAAGATGCCCAGTGCTCACTCACTAAAGATGCCCAGTGCTCACTCACTAAAGATGCCCAGTGCTCACTCACTAAAGATGCCCAGTGCTCACTCACTAAAGATGCCCAGTGCTCACTCACTAAAGATGCCCAGTGCTCACTCACTAAAGATGCCCAGTGCTCACTCACTAAAGATGCCCAGTGCTCACTCACTAAAGATGCCCAGTGCTCACTCACTAAAGATGCCAAGTGCCCACTCACTAAAGATGCACTCACTAAAGATGCCCAGTGCTCACTCACTAAAGATGCCCAGTGCTCACTCACTAAAGATGCCCAGTGCTCACTCACTAAAGATGCACTCACTAAAGATGCCCAGTGCTCACTCACTAAAGATGCCCAGTGCTCACTCACTAAAGATGCCCAGTGCTCACTCACTAAAGATGCCCAGTGCTCACTCACTAAAGATGTCCAGTGCTCACTCACTAAAGATGCCCAGTGCTCACTCACTAAAGATGCCCAGTGCTCACTCACTAAAGATGCCCAGTGCTCACTCACTAAAGATGTCCAGTGCTCACTCACTAAAGATGCCCAGTGCTCACTCACTAAAGATGCCCAGTGCTCACTCACTAAAGATGCCCAGTGCTCACTCACTAAAGATGTCCAGTGCTCACTCACTAAAGATGCCCAGTGCTCACTCACTAAAGATGCCCAGTGCTCACTCACTAAAGATGCCCAGTGCTCACTCACTAAAGATGCCCAGTGCTCACTCACTAAAGATGCCCAGTGCTCACTCACTGCATTTAAAATGTCTAACTTATAGCACACAGGTAATTAAGGCAACCAATTAGACACACCAAACTGACCTTTTTGAATGAGAGAAATGGCTTCGGGGGAGGAATACTACGAGTGTTATAAAACTTGTGTGGACTTCAGAGCTCCACTGACTCTGCACACTTCACTTATGAACATGAACTAGATATATAGCTCAAAAGATGCTCTCTCTGTGTGCTCTCTTTTGATACACTAAAAAACTTTTGCATAAGTATAATCATACCCAAGGTAGAGAAAATTGGGGGCCTCCATACCCAAGTTCCCCAAGTTCCCAAGTTTTCTGCAGTTCTAGGTACCACTAGCTCCTACCAGGCACCACTAGCTCCTACCAGGTACCACCAGCTCCTACCAGGTACCACTAGCTCCTACCAGGCACCACTAGCTCCTACCAGACACCACTAGCTCCTACCAGGCACCACTAGCTCCTACCAGACACCACTAGCTCCTACTAGGTACCACTAGCTCCTACCAGGTACCACTAGCTCCTACCAGTACCACTAGCTCCTACCAGACACCACTAGCTCCTACCAGACACCACTAGCTCCTACCAGGTACCACTAGCTCCTACCAGACACCACTAGCTCCTACTAGGCACCACTAGCAGGTACCACTAGCTCCTACCAGGTACCACTAGCTCCTACCAGATACCACTAGCTCCTACCAGGTACCACTAGCTCCTACCAGACACCACTAGCTCCTACTAGGCACCACTAGCAGGTACCACTAGCTCCTACCAGGTACCACTAGCTCCTACCAGACACCACTAGCTCCTACCAGGTACCACTAGCAGGTACCACTAGCTCCTACCAGGTACCACTAGCTCCTACCAGGCACCACTAGCTCCTACCAGGCACCACTAGCTCCTACCAGGCACCACTAGCAGGTACCACTAGCTCCTACCAGATACCACTAGCTCCTACCAGGTAGCACTAGCTCCTACCAGATACCACTAGCTCCTACCAGGTACCACTAGCTAGAGGAAGCCCTACTCTACAATAACAGTGCTTTCATTAAGCGCTAAAAGGTGAGATGTGGTCATGCGAGTTGTTGAAAGTCAATTTCCTAATCCACCCCCACATTTGATCATTTTAGTGCCTAAAGGAGTTCACAATATGACAGATGGGAAGTGATGGAGGACAGAGATGGAGGGCAGAGATGGAGGGCAGAGATGGAGGGCAGAGATGGAGGACAGAGATGGAGGACAGTGATGGAGGACAGTGATGGAGGACAGTGATGGAGGACAGAGATGGAGGGCAGAGATGGAGGGCAGAGATGGAGGACAGAGATGGAGGACAGAGATGGAGGACAGAGATGGAGGGCAGAGATGGAGGACAGTGATGGAGGACAGTGATGGAGGACAGTGATGGAGGACAGTGATGGAGGGCAGAGATGGAGGGCAGAGATGGAGGACAGTGATGGAGGACAGAGATGGAGGGCAGTGATGGAGGACAGTGATGGAGACAGTGATGGAGGACAGAGATGGAGGGCAGAGATGGAGGACAGTGATGGAGGACAGTGATGGAGGACAGAGATGGAGGGCAGAGATGGAGGGCAGAGATGGAGGGCAGAGATGGAGGGCAGAGATGGAGGGCAGAGATGGAGGGCAGAGATGGAGGACAGTGATGGAGGGCAGAGATGGAGGACAGAGATGGAGGGCAGAGATGGAGGACAGAGATGGAGGGCAGAGATGGAGGGCAGAGATGGAGGACAGAGATGGAGGACAGAGATGGAGGACAGAGATGGAGGACAGAGATGGAGGACAGAGATGGAGGACAGAGATGGAGGACAGTGATGGAGGACAGAGATGGAGAGCAGTGATGGAGGACAGAGATGGAGGACAGTGATGGAGGACAGAGATGGAGGGCAGTGATGGAGGACAGTGATGGAGGACAGTGATGGAGGACAGTGATGGAGGACAGTGATGGAGGACAGAGATGGAAGGCAGTGATGGAGGACAGTGATGGAGGACAGTGATGGAGGACAGAGATGGAAGGCAGTGATGGAGGGCAGAGATGGAGGACAGTGATGGAGGACAGAGATGGAGGACAGTGATGGAGGGCAGTGATGGAGGACAGGCAGTGACGAGGGCAGAGATGGAGGGCAGAGATGGAGGACAGTGATGGAGGACAGAGATGGAGGACAGTGATGGAGGACAGTGATGGAGGACAGAGATGGAGGACAGAGATGGAGGGCAGAGATGGAGGACAGAGATGGAGGGCAGAGATGGAGGACAGAGATGGAGGACAGAGATGGAGGGCAGAGATGGAGGGCAGAGATGGAGGGCAGAGATGGAGGGCAGAGATGGAGGGCAGAGATGGAGGACAGTGATGGAGGACAGAGATGGAGGGCAGTGATGGAGGACAGTGATGGAGGACAGAGATGGAGGACAGTGATGGAGGACAGAGATGGAGGACAGTGATGGAGGACAGTGATGGAGGACAGAGATGGAGGACAGAGATGGAGGGCTGAGATGGAGGACAGAGATGGAGGGCAGAGATGGAGGACAGAGATGGAGGGCAGAGATGGAGGGCAGAGATGGAGGGCAGAGATGGAGGGCAGAGATGGAGGGCAGAGATGGAGGACAGTGATGGAGGACAGAGATGGAGGGCAGTGATGGAGGACAGTGATGGAGGACAGAGATGGAGGACAGAGATGGAGGACAGAGATGGAGGACAGGCAGAGATGGAGGACAGAGATGGAGGACAGAGATGGAGGACAGAGATGGAGGACAGAGATGGAGGGCAGAGATGGAGGACAGTGATGGAGGACAGAGATGGAGGGCAGAGATGGAGGACAGTGATGGAGGACAGTGATGGAGGACAGAGATGGAGGGCAGAGATGGAGGGCAGAGATGGAGGGCAGAGATGGAGGGCAGAGATGGAGGACAGAGATGGAGGGCAGAGATGGAGGACAGTGATGGAGGACAGTGATGGAGGACAGTGATGGAGGACAGTGATGGAGGGCAGTGATGGAGGACAGTGATGGAGGGCAGAGATGGAGGACAGTGATGGAGGCAGTGATGGAGGACAGTGATGGAGGACAGAGATGGAGGGCAGAGATGGAGGGCAGTACTGGCAGTGAGGAAGAGCTGGATTTGATTTTGCTATTGGCTAGCTGCAGAAAGAGGTCTCACTATTTTTAGAGCTGTCTAGCTAGTAGTTGCCTGGAGAGCCACTTCCTTCCAGGCATTTTCTTAGGCCCTAAGATCTCTACAGCCTCTAGCTGGGACCTGCCAGAGGCTGGGCAAGCTACTCACCGCTTCAATAATTAAAAAAATTCCCGAGACATCATGGAAAGAGTGCAAAGTTCAACATATGATATGTTCGTGTATGTGTGTGCTACCTTGTCAGTAGTGTCAAAGTCTTTCCTCGTGATAGCTGTGTGTGTGCATGTGGTGTGTGTGTGTGTATGTGTGTGCTACCTTGTCAGCAGTGTCAAAGTCTTTCCTCGTGATAGCTGTGTGTGTGCATGTGTGGTGTGTGTGTGTATGTGTGAGTGCTCTACCTTGTCAGCAGTGTCAAAGTCTTTCCTCATGATAGCTGTCTGGTATTCCAACACCGCCAGCTGTAGGGAGTAACTGACCACACCCAACTCCTTGTCACCCAGGTAGACCCGGTTGTCCTTGGGAATGTAACCAAGCACGTACAAGGGTCTGCGCATGGGTGAGTTTTGGGAGAGGGGGTTTAAAGACAGCACATACAGGGGGCTGAAGTTAAGGGGGCATGAGAGGAAGGGGAGGGGCCCACAACATGTGCAGGGGCTGAAGTTAAGAGGGCAAGAGAGGGAGGGCATCATGTGCAGGGGGCTGAAGTTAAGGGGGCATGAGAGGAAGGGGAGGGGCCAACATCATGTGCAGGGGGCTGAAGTTAAGGGGGCAAGAGAGGGAGGGGAGGGGGCACACATCATGTGCAGGGAAGTTAAGGGGGCAAGAGAGGGAGGGGAGGGGCACACATCATGTGCAGGGTGTCGTACCGGTCCAGGTGGGAGATGGTGACAATCACTCCTCCCACACAATAGTTGAGTCTGTTCACAGAGTTGGTGTAGATGAAGCAGTCTCCCACCCACTGGCCGGTCTTGACAGTCTCCTCTATCTCACTCAGCACGTCAAAGGCTGCCTCAACACCGTCCTCGTCAACACCCTCGTTAGAGGCCAGGGCATGAGCAACTGCATCAGCGTGGAACTGCAGCACAAAGTAGCTGCCCTCCGTCGCCACACACACCAGCTCACCACTGTCAGCCCAAAACACCTGCACACATCACACACACACACACACACCAGCTCACCACTGTCAGCCCACAACACCTGCACACATCACACACACACACACACACACATACCAGCTCACCACTGTCAGCCCAAAACACCTGCACACATCACACACACACCACTGTCAGCCCACAACACCTGCACACATCACACACACACACACACCAGCTCACCACTGTCAGCACAAAACACCTGCACACATCACACACACACACCAGGTCACCACTGTCAGCCCACAACACCTGCACACATCACACACACACACCAGCTCACCACTGTCAGCCCACAACACCTGCACACATCACACACAGACACCAGCTCACCACTGCCATCCACATCACCTGACCTGCTTGACTTGTATTTCTATTCTCCTGACGAGTTCCACGTTGTCCCAGTCATAGAAAGTGAGAGCACTGGTAGAACGCACGCCAAGCAAACTACCACCAAAGATACCCTCACAGCCAAACTCAGGCTTCAGAGACTTCTTCTCCTTGAAATTCTTGAAGATCTTCAGTTTGGAAGAGCTCTCCCTCACAGCATACCTGCTGACAAACACCAACATTATGACACGCAGAGGGGGAAGCACTGCATAGCAACTTGCTCTGAGGAGTCAGCGCCCCACACAAACTCCTGGGCAGAACCAAAGCTCTTGTTACGCAGAGCCATGGCGGTGTAGATAATGTACTCACCATCACCGCACACCACCACAAACCTGCAGCCAAGTCACACCACTAAACACTCACACTAGTGCTGATTAGAGCATCTTTCTGACCTGCCATTCTGGTTGTGCGAGATGTTCTGAGGATATATCTCACAGCTTCCCATGTCCTTGAAAGTGAGGGGAAGTTGCTCCCCATCTTGGACGTCCATGTCAGTCATGTTCTTCAGGTTAGCCTGCTGGATCTCACTATGCTTGGCCCAAATGATCTTACCATTGTTGTCCATACTCATAGCTGGCTCTTCTCTCCCTAGCTGCACACACACACACACACCATCACCACACACACCGTCACCACACACACCATCACCACACACACACCATCACCACACACACCATCACCACACACACACACCATCACCACACACACCGTCACCACACACACCATCACCACACACACCATCACCACACACACCATCACCACACACACACCATCACCACACACACCATCACCACACACACCATCACCACACACACCATCACCACACACACACCATCACCACACACACACCATCACCACACACACACCATCACCACACACACCATCACCACACACACCATCACCACACACACACACCGTCACCACACACACCGTCACCACACACACAGTCACCACACACACACCATCACCACATACCATCACCACACACACCATCACCACACACACCATCACCACACACACCATCACCACACACACCATCACCACACACACCATCACCACACACACCATCACCACACACACCATCACCACACACACCATCACCACACACACCATCACCACACACACCATCACCACACACACCATCACCACACACACACCTCACCTTGATCATCACGCTGCCCTCGTCAAAGCCAATCCCAACATCATTGGAGCCGCGTATATGAACTATAGACCACACCCTCTCCAGCCCATAATTGAGGGTGGTCTCCAGCCGGTAGGTGCTGGCATGCCATATCCTCACTGTCCCGTCTTCTGATCCAGTCAGGATGATGGGGAGCTCGGGATGGAAGGCTACGGCCGTCACGTTCTGAGCATGCCCCTCCAGCGTCTGGACACATGTCTTGTTCTGGTAGTCCCATACCTTCACAAACCTGCATCACATGACCTGTGTCTCATGTGACCTCTAGCTATGCCCCTCCCTCACCTGTCGTCAGCCCCCGAGATAAGATAAGGCTTGTCCCCTCCTTGGAAGTAGTCGATGCAATTGATACCCTTCTCATGTCCATCCAAGGTGAAGTTAGGGCTGGTTGCCCCGAGCTGCCACACCTACACCAGGCACGCCAGCATAGTAGTAACACAGTAGCAGCACAGAAGCGGTGTAGCATAGTAGTAGTGGTATAATATAGTAATAGTAGTAGTAACAGTTGTAGTATAGTAGTAGTATAGTAGTAATACAGTAGCAGTACAGTATAGTATAGTAGTAATGGTATAGTATAGTAGTAGTAGTAACAGTGTAGTAGTGTAGTAGTATAGTAGCAGTATAGTAGAAGTATATAGTAGTAGTAATAATATAGTAGTAGTAAAGTATAGTAGTAGTAGTAAAGTATAGTATAATAGTAGTGTATAGTGGTGGTAGAGTATAGTAGTAGTAACAGTTGTAGAGTAGTGTATTAGTAGTGTAGCAGTATATTATTAGTATAGTATAGTATAGTAGTACTTATTGGTATAGCAGTAGTACAGTAGTAGTAACAGTTGTAGAGTAGTGTATTAGTAGTGTAGCAGTATATTATTAGATGTAGTAGTATATTAGTACTATAGTAGTAGTAGTATAGAGTAGTAGTATATTAGTATAGTAGTACTTATTGGTATAGCAGTAGTATAGCAGTAGTAACAGTTGTAGAGTAGTGTATTAGTAGTGTAGCAGTATATTATTAGATGTAGTAGTATATTAGTACTATAGTAGTAGTAGTATAGAGTAGTAGTATATTAGTATAGTAGTAGTAGTAGTAGTAGTAATAGTAGTAGTAGTAGTAGTAATAGTGAGGTGCCTGCAACATGCTATAGAACTTGCCCTCCCACAGGGGTCAGACTTGGTGGAAAGATGTGATCTACCAATAAATCCACCACGATACCGACAGGCCTACTAGAGGCTCCGGCTTACCTTGACGGTCCTGTCCAAGGAGGCACTGGCAAACTGGTTGTTGTCCTTGGGGTTGATGACAATCATCATCACGTAGTGGGAGTGGCCCTCGAACACCTGACTACAGTGCCAGTGCTTCTCCCAGTCCCATAGCTTGATCAGCATGTCGTCTAGACAACACACAGTGGGAGGAGCACATGCCACAACACACACACGCTCAAGTCTCTCCCGGCTAGTCTATGGCTCACCACTGTCCGTGTGTGTGCATGTTCGTGTGGTGTGTTGTGTGTGTGTGTGTGTGTGCGTGGCTCACCACTGCTGGTGAGGACATAGGGGTGTGTGGGATGCACTACGATGGAGCGGATGTAGTCCGTGTGGGCCTCGAATGTGTGGACCTTCTCCAGAGTGTTGTAGTTGAAGATCCTGACTTGCATGTCATCAGAGCCAGCCACAATCCAGCTCTTACGTACCACAAACTTAGCTGCTCGCACTGCAGGGCGCACACACACACACACACACAGTTAGTGCATCTCCACACCAGACCTGATCCAACAATGCTGTTTCTTTAACCCTCTCCTTCCCATACCAGGTCTTCCCTCACAAATGTGCTTAGGGTTAGGGGGACATGAGCTTGAAGCACGTGGCCTTATTATAAAGTGCCACATCTGTGCACACATTCGTGCTCGGGAATGTAGCCAGTGCAGATGCCTTCTGATGGTAGTTTTTGTTTTGCCAGGTATGTTGTTTATCTTTTGGAACTGCAGGTTGAAATGTGAAGTGAAATCTCCCCCTCAGACTCCTTGCGTAACTACTTTCCAGCATCATGTCTTGAATGGCTATAACAACTGTGACTGAGAAGCATCAAGTCTTGAGTGGCTATATGTGATGGAGAAGCTGTCAAGTCTTGAGTGGCTATATGTGATGGAGAAGCTGTCAAGTCTTGAGTGGCTATATGTGACTGAGAAGCTGTCAAGTCTTGAGTGGCTATATGTGATGGAGAAGCTGTCAAGTCTTGAGTGGCTATAGTGATGGAGAAGCTGTCAAGTCTTGAGTGGCTATATGTGATGGAGAAGCTGGCAAGTCTTGAGTGGCTATATGTGACTGAGAAGCTGTCAAGTCTTGAGTGACTATATGTGATGGAGAAGCTGTCAAGTCTTGAGTGGCTATATGTAATGGAGAAGTTGTCAAGTCTTGAGTGGCTATATGTGATGGAGAAGCTGTCAAGTCTTGAGTGGCTATATGTGATGGAGAAGCTGTCGAGTCTTGAGTGGCTATATGTGATGGAGAAGTTGTCAAGTCTTGAGTGGCTATATGTGATGGAGAAGCTGTCAAGTCTTGAGTGGCTATATGTGATGGAGAAGCTGTCAAGTCTTGAGTGGCTATATGTGATGGAGAAGTTGTCAAGTCTTGAGTGGCTATATGTGATGGAGAAGCTATCAAGTCTTGAGTGGCTATATGTGATGGAGAAGTTGTCAAGTCTTGAGTGGCTATACGTGATGGAGAAGTTGTCAAGTCTTGAGTGGCTATATGTGATGGAGAAGTATCAAGTCTTGAGTGGCTATATGTGATGGAGAAGCTGTCAAGTCTTGAGTGGCTATATGTGATGGAGAAGTTGTCAAGTCTTGAGTGGCTATATGTGATGGAGAAGCTGTCAAGTCTTGAGTGGCTATATGTGATGGAGAAGTTGTCAAGTCTTGAGTGGCTATGTGATGGAGAAGTTGTCAAGTCTTGAGTGACTATATGTGATGGAGAAGCTGTCAAGATCTACTGCTCACAAAGATGACCAAGATCTTCTGCTCTGCTCACAAGAATGACCAAGATCTACTGCTAACAAGAATGGTCAAGATCTACTGCTCACAAGAATGGCCAAGATCTACTGCTCACAAGAATGGTCAAGATCTACTGCTCACAAGAATGGCCAAGATCTACTGCTCACAAGAATGGCCAAGATCTACTACTCACAAGAATGGCCAAGATCTACTGCTCACAAGAATGGCCAAGATCTACTGCTCACAAGAATGGCCAAGATCTACTGCTCACAAGAATGGTCAAGATCTACTGCTCACAAGAATGGTCAAGATCTACTGCTCACAAGAATGGCCAAGATCTACTGAAATGGCCAAGATCTACTGATCACAAGAATGGCCAAGATCTACTGATCACAAGAATGGTCAAGATCTACTGCTCACAAGAATGGCCAAGATCTACTGCTCACAAGAATGACCAAGATCTACTGCTCACAAGAATGGCCAAGATCTACTGCTCACAAGAATGGTCAAGATCTACTGCTCACAAGAATGGTCAAGATCTACTGCTCACAAGAATGGCCAAGATCTACTGATCACAAGAATGGCCAAGATCTACTGATCACAAGAAAGGTCAAGATCTACTGCTCACAAAGATGGCCAAGATCTACTGCTCACAAGAATGGCCAAGATCTACTGCTCACAAGAATGGCCAAGATCTACTGATCACAAGAATGGTCAAGATCTACTGCTCACAAGAATGGTCAAGATCTACTGCTCACAAGAATGGCCAAGATCTACTGATCACAAGAATGGTCAAGATCTACTGCTCACAAGAATGGCCAAGATCTACTGCTCACAAGAATGGCCAAGATCTACTGCTCACAAGAATGGTCAAGATCTACTGATCACAAGAATGGTCAAGATCTACTGCTCACAAGAATGGCCAAGATCTACTGCTCACAAGAATGGCCAAGATCTACTTCTCACAAGAATGGTCAAGATCTACTGCTCACAATAATGGCCAAGATCTACTGCTCACAAAGATCTACTGATCACAAGAATGGTCAAGATCTACTGCTCACAAGAATGGTCAAGATCTACTGCTCACAAGAATGGTCAAGATCTACTGCTCACAAGAATGGCCAAGATCTACTGCTCACAAGAATGGCCAAGATCTACTGCTCACAAGAATGGCCAAGATCTACTGCTCACAAGAATGGCCAAGATCTACTGCTCACAAGAATGGCCAAGATCTGCTGCTCACAAGAATGGCCAAGATCTACTGCTCACAAAGATGGCCAAGATCTACTGCTCATGGATCATGTAAATTCCTACAGTAGGTGTGCAGTGCCAAAAATAGAATTCCACCTTTACCAACTAGAACACACTCCACACACTTAACTGATGACTCCTCACCCTCCACACTGCAGCTTTCTTAAATGTGCAGTCTTGGACAATCCCGACACAACACTGCAAAGGCTATTTAGGTCACCTTTGCTCAGCATGTGAAACAAGAGCCTACTACAGCAGCTGAAGGTGGTGGGCATTAATAGACCACAATAACTGACACCATATCTGGCTTGCTGGATGGAAATAACAACGATGTCGCAGTGACATCATAGGTCAGGCAAAGTCTACTATACCTACTAATAACAAGTGAGTGATGGAGGAGGTGGGAGTGTGTATGTATTGGGTGGTGAGTGATGGAGGAGATGGGAGTGTGTTATGTATTGGGTGGTGAGTGGTGGAGGAGGTGGGAGTGTGTTATGTATTGGGTGGTGAGTGGTGGAGGAGGTGGGAGTGTGTTATGTATTGGGTGGTGAGTGATGGAGGAGGTGGGAGTGTGTTATGTATTGGGTGGTGAGTGATGGAGGAGGTGGGAGTGTGTTATGTATTGGGTGGTGAGTGATGGAGGAGGTGGGAGTGTGTTATGTATTGGATGGTGAGTGATGGAGGAGGTGGGAGTGTGTTATGTATTGGGTGGTGAGTGATGGAGGAGGTGGGAGTGTGTTATGTATTGGGTGGTGAGTGGTGGAGGAGGTGGGAGTGTGTTATGTATTGGGTGGTGAGTGATGGAGGAGGTGGGAGTATGTTATGTATTGGGTGGTGAGTGATGGAGGAGGTGGGAGTGTGTTATGTATTGGGTGGTGAGTGATGGAGGAGGTGGGAGTGTGTTATGTATTGGGTGGTGAGTGGTGGAGGAGGTGGGAGTGTGTTATGTATTGGGTGGTGAGTGATGGAGGAGGTGGGAGTGTGTTATGTATTGGATGGTGAGTGATGGAGGAGGTGGGAGTGTGTTATGTATTGGGTGGTGAGTGATGGTGGAGGTGGGAGTGTGTTATGTATTGGGTGGTGAGTGTGATGGAGGAGGTGGGAGTGTGTTATGTATTGGGTGGTGAGTGGTGGAGGAGGTGGGAGTGTGTTATGTATTGGGTGGTGAGTGGTGGAGGAGGTGGGAGTGTGTTATGTATTGGGTGGTGAGTGATGGAGGAGGTGGGAGTGTGTTATGTATTGGGTGGTGAGTGATGGAGGAGGTGGGAGTGTGTTATGTATTGGATGGTGAGTGATGGAGGAGGTGGGAGTGTGTTATGTATTGGGTGGTGAGTGATGGAGGAGGTGGGAGTGTGTTATGTATTGGGTGGTGAGTGGTGGAGGAGGTGGGAGTGTGTTATGTATTGGGTGGTGAGTGATGGAGGAGGTGGGAGTATGTTATGTATTGGGTGGTGAGTGATGGAGGAGGTGGGAGTGTGTTATGTATTGGGTGGTGAGTGATGGAGGAGGTGGGAGTGTGTTATGTATTGGGTGGTGAGTGGTGGAGGAGGTGGGAGTGTGTTATGTATTGGGTGGTGAGTGATGGAGGAGGTGGGAGTGTGTTATGTATTGGATGGTGAGTGATGGAGGAGGTGGGAGTGTGTTATGTATTGGGTGGTGAGTGATGGTGGAGGTGGGAGTGTGTTATGTATTGGGTGGTGAGTGTGATGGAGGAGGTGGGAGTGTGTTATGTATTGGGTGGTGAGTGGTGGAGGAGGTGGGAGTGTGTTATGTATTGGGTGGTGAGTGGTGGAGGAGGTGGGAGTGTGTTATGTATTGGGTGGTGAGTGATGGAGGAGGTGGGAGTGTGTTATGTATTGGGTGGTGAGTGATGGAGGAGGGGGGAGTATGTTATGTATTGGGTAGGGAAGTGGTGGCAGAGGAGAAAGGAACTGTTGTATGGTGAGCTGAGGAAAGATCTTTGGTCCCCTCCCCTCCTCCTCCTTGAGCAGCGGGACACTCATAACTTAGTATTGTGGATATTATTATTAATTAAGTACTGTGTTAGTACTGTGTTAGTCATTGTTACATAGTCTCACACTGTGCTGTAGTATAAGTGGTGGCCTAGTATATGTGGTGGCCTTAACAGGCTCAGCAGTATCAAGATTAAATCATAACAAACAGACATGACCAACTTGTCAGTAACTAATGTTAAAGTGTTTATGCAACCAAGCCCTCTCCCAGATAGTAAACTCTATAATAATGGCACACCTGGAACCTCTGTGACTTCAAAGGATTTGACCAAGGTCTGCGACTCATAGTTCCACACATGCACATTCCCATTGTAGAGACTAACCAGCATCCAGGGCTCCTTAGGGTGCAAGTCCATGCATTTGACTCGATCCGAGCGAGCCAGCAATTTCCTCTATAGAACATTCCAAATGTAGCACACCACATGCAAACTTTTTACCTGTAAGAAATTAGCACTGGTCTGGTCTAGCTCACCTTAACGTCCAATTTGAGAGGCATCTTGCTGCAGTACACAAATCTAGTCTAACACAATTTAAAACAAAAACTCGCTCCCTTTCTCGTCTACCACTTCTGCCACGTATCAAAATTCGGCCACGCGCATGAACCGATTGCGTGCGCGCGCTATTGACTGGAAATTCGAATTGGCAATGTCCGACCTAGGTCGAGATGAAGAGCTAGAAAACAAACAAGTAACCAGCTACTTCTGCATGTATGTATTGTGATATACTGCGTGATAACTTCAGAGGCTGAAAGCTGCCCTGCACTACTCGGTAGGGGAAATATGTAGTCAAGTGGAGGACATGACCTTCAGCAGAGAAATTGTGGCCGTGCTAACTGAAACTGCCTTCAAACAAGCAGAATTACTGGCAACTGATCTCGAGCTATTTGCTAAGTATGCTAGTGTGGATTTGGTGTGAACACTGTGTGTTATTGCATGTAAAGTTTGTATGTATATCACTAGACATGCCAAGAGAAGCACTGTGTCTGTTGAAGATGTGCGGTTGTGCTCGCGACGCAGTCCCTCCCTCCTCCAGTTTATAACAGAGCAAGGTGAACAGCTCAAGGCTGAACGAGAGGAGCAGCAGAGAGCTGGAAAGGAGGGAGATGGAGGGGGAAAGGAAGGAAGTGAAGGGAAGGTGGGAGGAAGCCGAGTTGGAACAGGGAGAGGAGGAAAAGAAGGAGAAGAGAAGAAAGGAAGAAGAGTGAAGAAGGGAAGAGCTGGAGCGGAGGATGAAGAGATTGGAGATGATGAGGGTCAGAACAGTAAAAAATCAGTGGCTAAAAAAACTAATAAAGCAGGACTGAACAAGAAGACAAACATTGATTAATATTGGGTAATGGTGGTAATTGACATTATTGGGTAATGGTCATCAGTCGCCATTCGGTGTTGATCATCATAATCATAGGGACCGAACGCGAGCTATGGAGGTGATTCGGAATAAGGACCATGGTCTCCTGCGAGTAGCTAGTGGAAGTGATAGGGTGTATAAGGATGAGTGCATATATTGCTTCAATACACCGGTAAATCCATCAGCAAGGGATGGTGGATGCAATGTGTGTCACTTTTCTCTGGTAACTCCTATATAGGAGTGTGAAGGAGGTTTGTATGTGAGTCTAAGTTCCTTCCTGGGTCTGTGCAGGAACCACTTACAGCTCCACTACTCCAAGACTTGTGAGCCACTGTACCTGCAGATACTACTGGTAGCAGGCCAGGTAACTCGCCTATGCGTACTGGATGTATTGTACTATTGGTGACAAGCAGCATGCAAGCTTCAAGCCTACACTCCTCACCAGCTATTAATCACATACAATTTCCAAGTGTCTGCCATTAATCAGATGATAATGTTATCTTACTAATTTGCGGTGATTGTCATCTTGTAGGTCAACCATTTTTACTTCATTTGTGGGAAAGGGTTTGCATGCCACTGTTTGTTTTGTGGTATTCTATTGGTGTCAGATTCTATTGGTGTCAGATAAGTGGGCACATACCCGAGACATCACCGTAAGGTCGTGACCTCTGTCATTCCAAGTCGGCCAGCATGTAGTATGCTAGTCTGGCCAGACCCTTTGCTGGAAGTTAAGGGTTTGACAACACCTGATCATTGCTATGGTAACATGCACATGTTAGGCCATGCCCCTTAGTGATGAAGCCACACCTCTGGAAGAGGTAATCAGTAAGCCCACCCGCCTGGCAATAGGCATGGATGGAGGCTTCGATGGTGGCCAGCAGAGGAGACAAGAAATGGAGCAGTCTCTTGCAGTGGTGGCCATGCCAGAGCTCTCTTCTGTGGCCTGGCCATGTGACCAGCTCTCACAGCAGGTCAGGTGAAACTGAGAAGAGTGTAACTGAGTACATGAGAGATGGTGATGGCGATATATATATTATGCTAAGCACAGGTGCAGTCGTCTGTGAGCAGTGTGATGTCTGCCATTACTGCCTGTAAGCAAGACACTATTGCTTCCTGGGATGGAGAGAAAAGACTGATCTCTAAGTATGTATATATACACTTCACACATGTATGGCAGCACACACACACATGCACACACTCACACACACATCCACTCACACAGCTAGCTCACCTGGAGAAAGCTTCATCAGAGTATTGGCTGTTGAGCCAGCTTCATCAGCGTATTAGCTCACCTTGAGCCAGCTTCATCAGAGTATTGGCTCACATTGAGCAAGCTTCATCAGAGTATTGGCTGACCTTGAGCCAGCTTCATCAGAGTATTAGCTCACCTTGAGCCAGCTTCATCAGAGTATTGGCTCACCTTGAGCCAGCTTCATCAGAGTATTGGCTCACCTTGAGCCAGCTTCATCAGAGTATTGGCTCACCTTGAGCCAGCTTCATCAGAGTATTAGCTCACCTTGAGCCAGCTTCATCAGAGTATTAGCTCACCTTGAGCCAGCTTCATCAGAGTATTGGCTGACCTTGAGCCAGCTTCATCAGAGTATTAGCTCACCTTGAGCCAGCTTCATAGCTCACCTTGAGCCAGCTTCATCAGAGTATTGGCTGACCTTGAGCCAGCTTCATCAGAGTATTGGCTGACCTTGAGCCAGCTTCATCAGAGTATTGGCTCACCTTGAGCCAGCTTCATCAGAGTATTGGCTCACATTGAGCAAGCTTCATCAGAGTATTGGCTGACCTTGAGCCAGCTTCATCAGAGTATTAGCTCACCTTGAGCCAGCTTCATCAGAGTATTGGCTCACCTTGAGCCAGCTTCATCAGCTCACCTTGAGCCAGTTTCATCAGAGTATTAGCTCACCTTGAGCCAGCTTCATCAGAGTATTAGCTCACCTTGATCCAGCTTCATCAGAGTATTGGCTGACCTTGAGCCAGCTTCATCAGAGTATTGGCTGACCTCTGTACTTACAATGAAGGGCATGGGCTTTCTGTAATTGAAGGAAGCAGCCGTGCCCCTCTCAATGACCTCATGTGCATACATACATACACATACATTTACACACATACACAGCATACACATGCATATACACAGTAGACACACACCATTCATACACACATATGCATAATTCTCTCAGTTGACAATGGTGTTGCATTGAATGAAGGCTAGAGGTCGAAACAAGGAGAGAGTAAAGTTCAAATTGATTATTGAGGTCATCGTTATTTTCACTTTTATTAGATTTGCAGAAGGCTTGGTTCAGCTGGACAATGGGGTCAATGTTCCCCCCAGGTGAAACCTGACAACCACAGCACCCAACCCCTTATGATGAACTTTGTGTGTGTGTGTGTGTGTGTGACCTTGTCTGTACCTAGTGGTTGGAAGTGCACATACTGTGACCTGACCTCTAACCTCTGGATGAACCTGACAGATGGGACTATTCTGTGTGGACGCAAATATTTTGAAGGTCAGTCAGTCACCACCAAACCTGTGCAGCCATGGCAACCCTGGCTCAGCTATGGCTGTCTAAACCTGTGCAGCCATGGCAACCCTGGCTCAGCTATGGCTGTCTAAACCTGTGCAGTCATGTCTTGGCTGGCTCAGCCATGGTTGTCTAAACCTGTGCAGCCATGGCAACCCTGGTTCAGCTATGGCTGTCTAAACCTGTGCAGTCATGTCTTGGCAACCCTGGCTCAGCTATGGCTGTCTAAACCTGTGCAGTCATGTCTTGGCTGGCTCAGCTATGGCTGTCTAAACCTGTGCAGTCATGTCTTGGCTGGCTCAGCTATCGTTGTCTAAACCTGTGCAGTCATGTCTTGGCTGGCTCAGCTATGGTTGTCTAAACCTGTGCAGTCATGTCTTGGCTGGCTCAGCTATGGCTGTCTAAACCTGTGCAGTCATGTCTTGGCTGGCTCAGCTATGGTTGTCTAAACCTGTGCAGTCATGTCTTGGCTGGCTCAGCCATGGTTGTCTAAACCTGTGCAGGCAATCCTGGCTCAGGTATCGATTATAGTTGATCACCAGACTCTCCACATCCTAGGTGCACATGCACTCCACATGCACACATGCACTGCTCCCTCTCTCTCTTCCTGACAGGGTCCGGGGGCAACAACCATGCTGTGCAGCATTACGATAATACCAGGTACCCCTTGGCTGTGAAACTTGGCACCATCACCCCAGAGGGGGCCGACGTGTACTCGTATGCAGAGGATGACATGGTCCAAGACCCCCGACTGACGGAGCACCTCGCACACTTCGGCATTGATGTAGCCAGCATGACCAAGGTGGGTGTGGTTTCTATATTAGTATGTTTGGTCGGGTATAAGTAACAGATCACGAACCCCTGAAGTTGAAATATATTTGGGGTAGTGCACTATCCCATACTAGCTCGACTAATTGAGCGACACTAGAGCATGTGACAAATTACAGCTCCAGTCTCAACTAAACTATTGGCAGCTTCTTAGCTGAGTACTAGAGATCATGGATTTGGAATCTTCTTAGCTATGTACTGGAGATGATGGATTTGGAAGCTTCTTAGCTGTGTACTGGAGATGATGGATTTGGAAGCTTCTTAGCTGTGTACTGGAGATGATGGATTTGGAAGCTTCTTAGCTATGTACTGGAGATGATGGATTTGGAAGCTTCTTAGCTATGTACTGGAGATGATGGATTTGGAAGCTTCTTAGCTGTGTACTGGAGATGATGGATTTGGAAGCTTCTTAGCTGAGTACTAGAGATGATGGATTTGGAAGCTTCTTAGCTGTGTACTGGAGATGATGGATTTGGAAGCTTCTTAGCTGTGTACTGGAGATGATGGATTTGGAAGCTTCTTAGCTGTGTACTGGAGATGACGGATTTGGAAGCTTCTTAGCTGTGTACTGGAGATGATGGATTTGGAAGCTTCTTAGCTGTGTACTGGAGATGATGGAGTTGGAAGCTTCTTAGCTATGTACTGGAGATGATGGATTTGGAAGCTTCTTAGCTGTGTACTGGAGATGATGGATTTGGAAGCTTCTTAGCTATGTACTGGAGATGATGGATTTGGAAGCTTCTTAGCTGTGTACTGGAGATGATGGATTTGGAAGCTTCTTAGCTATGTACTGGAGATGATGGATTTGGAAGCTTCTTAGCTATGTACTGGAGATGATGGATTTGGAAGCTTCTTAGCTGTGTACTGGAGATGATGGATTTGGAAGCTTCTTAGCTATGTACTGGAGATGATGGATTTGGAAGCTTCTTAGCTATGTACTGGAGATGATGGATTTGGAAGCTTCTTAGCTGTGTACTGGAGATGATGGATTTGGAAGCTTCTTAGCTGTGTACTGGAGATGACGGATTTGGAAGCTTCTTAGCTGTGTACTGGAGATGATGGATTTGGAAGCTTCTTAGCTGTGTACTGGAGATGATGGAGTTGGAAGCTTCTTAGCTATGTACTGGAGATGATGGATTTGGAAGCTTCTTAGCTGTGTACTGGAGATGATGGATTTGGAAGCTTCTTAGCTATGTACTGGAGATGATGGATTTGGAAGCTTCTTAGCTGTGTACTGGAGATGATGGATTTGGAAGCTTCTTAGCTATGTACTGGAGATGATGGATTTGGAAGCTTCTTAGCTATGTACTGGAGATGATGGATTTGGAAGCTTCTTAGCTGTGTACTGGAGATGATGGATTTGGAAGCTTCTTAGCTGTGTACTGGAGATGATGGATTTGGAAGCTTCTTAGCTGTGTACTGGAGATGAGGATTTGGCTTCTTCTTAGATCCAAATGTACTTCCAGACTTCCTTGATGAGTCCGACGCTAAGTCAGTAACAGGCAGACAGAATGTGAATAACCGTGAGATTTGTCTTCAAGGATATGCTGCATCCACCATCATCTCTTCTCTCCCATCCCTTCCCTTCAGTAGCACAACAACTCATAACAATTTACTACCAGAAGATTCCAACAACTGGGACAGGTATCTGCACCTTGCACTCTCTCTAGACCGCCACACCTGGCACTCTCTCTAGACCCCCACACCTGGCACTCTCTCTAGACCCCCACACCTGGCACTCTCTCTAGACCCCCACACCTGGCACTCTCTCTAGACCCCCACACCTGGCACAGTCTCTAGACCCCCACAGCCTTACCTACTTGAACTTGGCTTATTTACACCTACTTGTTGCTAATTGTTTTTCCAATGGCAGCAACTGGTTTATGGCCCAAGCTGCTCGTACAGGAGGTTTCACTGCGTGCTTGCCAACTCGTGTGCAGGATAGCAAGTAACAAGTTATAAAGAGAGTGAGACCTCTTCCTAACCTCTTCCTGGAGTCATAGAAACTTGGCCTTGGGATGACTGCTGCCCTGCTCTGGTGTAGCTGCCAGCATGGCCCAGCTCTCTGTCAGCATGGCCCCAGCTCTCTAGCATGGCCCCAGCTCTCTGACAGCATGGCCCCAGCTCTCTGTCAGCATGGCCCCAGCTCTCTGTCAGCATGGCCCCAGCTCTCTGTCAGCATGGCCCCAGCTCTCTGTCAGCATGGCCCCAGCTCTCTGTCAGCATGGCCCCAGCTCTCTGACAGCATGGCCCCAGCTCTCTGTCAGCATGGCCCCAGCTCTCTGTCAGCATGGCCCCAGCTCTCTGACAGCATGGCCCCAGCTCTCTGACAGCATGGCCCCAGCTCTCTGATAGCGTGGTCCATCTTTCTGTCAGGCTCTCTGACAGCATGGCCCAGCTCTCTGTATTTTATCAGCTTGTGAACTCTCAGTTGACATAATAACATTACAATAACCTTCTCAGTAATCAACTTGACAATTGTATTCTCTCAACATTTCGACTAGATGCTCTAGCCTTCATCAAGAATAAAAATCCTGATGAAGGCTAGAGCATCTAGTCGAAACATCAAGAGAATACAATTTCAAGTTGATTATTATTGTATAGCTAATAATAAAAAGATAAATCTATTTTACGTTTGTGGGCTAAAAATCACTATACCATGTAGGCCTCAGGCACTTAGGAGACCAAGGATGTACCCATGTAGGCCTCAGGCACTTAGGAGACCAAGGATGTACCCATGTAGTCCTCAGGCGTTTAGGAGACCAAGGATGTGCCCATGTAGGCCTCAGGCACTTAGGAGACCAAGGATGTGCCCATGTAGGCCTCAGGCATTAGGAGACCAAGGATGTACCCATGTAGGCCTCAGGCATAGGAGACCAAGGATGTACCCATGTAGGCCTCAGGCATAGGAGACCAAGGATGTGCCCATGTAGGCCTCAGGCACTTAGGAGACCAAGGATGTGCCCATGTAGGCCTCAGGCACTTAGGAGACCAAGGATGTACCCATGTAGGACTCAGGCACTTAGGAGACCAAGGATGTACCCATGTAGGACTCAGGCACTTAGGAGACCAAGGATGTGCCCATGTAGGCCTCAGGCACTTAGGAGACCAAGGATGTGCCCATGTAGGCCTCAGGCACTTACATGTAGGAGACCAAGGATGTACCCATGTAGGACTCAGGCACTTAGGAGACCAAGGATGTGCCCATGTAGGATCAGGCATTTACGAGACCTAGGATGTGCCCATGTAGGCCGACCAAGGATGTGCCCATGTAGGCCTCAGGCACTTAGGAGACCAAGGATGTACCCATGTAAGCCTCAGGCACTTAGGAGACCAAGGATGTACCCATGTAGTCCTCAGGCGTTTAGGAGACCAAGGATGTGCCCATGTAGGCCTCAGGCATTAGGAGACCAAGGATGTACCCATGTAGGCCTCAGGCATAGGAGACCAAGGATGTGCCCATGTAGGCCTCAGGCACTTAGGAGACCAAGGATGTGCCCATGTAGGCCTCAGGCACTTAGGAGACCAAGGATGTACCCATGTAGGCCTCAGGCACTTAGGAGACCAAGGATGTACCCATGTAAGCCTCAGGCACTTAGGAAACCAAGGATGTACCCATGTAGTCCTCAGGCGTTTAGGAGACCAAGGATGTGCCCATGTAGGCCTCAGGCATTAGGAGACCAAGGATGTACCCATGTAGGCCTCAGGCATAGGAGACCAAGGATGTGCCCATGTAGGCCTCAGGCACTTAGGAGACCAAGGATGTGCCCATGTAGGCCTCAGGCACTTAGGAGACCAAGGATGTACCCATGTAGGCCTCAGGCACTTAGGAGACCAAGGATGTACCCATGTAGGACTCAGGCACTTAGGAGACCAAGGATGTACCCATGTAGGACTCAGGCACTAAGGAGACCAAGGATGTGCCCATGTAGGCCTCAGGCACTTAGGAGACCAAGGATGTGCCCATGTAGGCCTCAGGCACTTAGGAGACCAAGGATGTGCCCATGTAGGCCTCAGGCACTTACATGTAGGAGACCAAGGATGTACCCATGTAGGACTCAGGCACTTAGGAGACCAAGGATGTGCCCATGTAGGATCAGGCATTTAGGAGACCAAGGATGTGCCCATGTAGGCCTCAGGCATTTAGGAGACCAAGGATGTGCCCATGTAGGCCTCAGGCATTTAGGAGACCCTTACTTTTTTTAACCATGTACACCATTATTATTATTATGTTCCTTTTTCAAATTTTAATAAATTTGGTGTACTGTACATGAATGTGTTAAGTGGTAAAGGATCGTCGGATGTTTGTGGCGCGCGTGGCCCGTTTCCTTTCATTTTTGACTAGTCATTGAGCATGTACAGGAAACTGCCTTTTACACTGCATGTGTTGGCATGCATGTCTCTGCTCACGGGATAGGCAAGCATGCATGGCTCTTGAAGCTAGTATTCTCCACATGTGTGTGCAAGTAAGTATGCACATGCCGAGAATACTACTTATGAGTTACTTCACTATGAGGGGGAGATGACTTTATTGTCTTGTTGGTGTGACCCCTCCTTCCCCACTTCCCTTCTCCTCCCCCTGCACAGACGGATGCCACCATGACGGAGCTAGAGATAGATATTAACATGCGGATTGGAGAGTGGGGCATTATTCAGGAGTCTGGCAAACAGCTGCACCCTTGCTATGGCCCGGGCTACACTGGCATGGTCAACTTGGGCAACTCCTGCTACCTCAACTCCATCATGCAGATATTCTTCACTTTACCAGAGTTCCAGCAGAGGTGGGCATCATTTATAAAACAAGGAGGACCCAGAGAGGGTGGAACCAGTGGGGAGGGGTAACCAGGGAAGGTGGAACCAGTGGGGACTAGGGGTAACCAGGGAGGGTGGAACCAGTGGGGACTAGGGGTAACCAGGGAGGGTGGAACCAGTGGGGACTAGGGGCAGGGAGAGTGGACCCAGTGGGGACCAGGGAAGGTGGACCCAGTGGGGACTAGGGGTAACCAGGGAGGGTGGAACCAGTGGGGACTAGGGGTAACCAGGGAAGGTGGAACCAGTGGGGACTAGGGATAACCAGGGAGGGTGGAACCAGTGGGGACTAGGGGTAACTCAACGGGAGAAGAACAAGGGCAGTTTGGGGGCCCTCTGGCCATGTCACACCCCAAAGCTTATAACAGCAGTTTTGCTCGTGCAGGCACTAGCAAAAAGAACCCAACTGTGAGTTTCTTGTATACTATATACAACTGTGAGTTTCTTGTATAATATATGCAGCTGTGAGTTTCTTGTATACTATATACAACTGTGAGTTTCTTGTATACATATGCAGCTGTTAGTTTCTTGTATACTATGTACAGCTATTAGTTTCTTGTATACTGTTAGTTTCTTGCATATCATGTATAGCTGTTAGTTTCTATATACAGCTGTTAGTTTCTTGTATACTAATACAGCTGTTAATTTCTAGTATACTATATATAGCCAATGGTGATCTTGTATACTATATGCTGCCAGTGGTGATCTTGTATACTATCATTGTGCTGCAGGTACTATGTTGACATGGCAAAGACCTTCCAAGCAGCTCCGGCCAATGCCACTACCGACTTTGAGACACAGATGTGAGCTCTGTACCAACCCTGTGTGTGTGTGTGTGTGTGTGTGTGTGTGTGTGTGTGTGTGGCGTCGACTATTTTGAAGCAGGGGTCGAACTAAACGGGAGTGTTAGTGTATTCCTTGATACGTGTACACACAGCACACGCTGTCATGAGGGAGGACATGTTTGCCCAGCTTTTTGAAATGGCAGACAGCAAACTCACAAACTCACCAAACACATTTCTCAGCTAAAACTCACATGTAGGGTAGCTTCTTAGCTGCCTAAGTGGTCTAGCCACGTTAATGGTGGTTTATGAGCTCCAAGAAGATACAGTACCAGGGGTGCCTTGAATCCTTCACAGTTCACCAAGGTAGTAAAGGCTACTTCCCCCCCCCACACACACACACACGAACATCCATGACTCATTGATCTTCCAATGTACGTCCATGACATCTTGGTTATTTGATTGTGGTAAGGTGTGGTCAGCAGTAGTTGTTGATGATCACCTGGCAGCCGGTGGTAATTTTTCCTGAAGCAGACAAGTGAGGAGAGACACCTGCCCCTCACATGTCTGGTGTGTGCAAGTGAGGAGAGACATAGCTGCCCCTCACACGTCTGGTGTGTGCAAGTGAGGAGAGACACCTGTCCCTCACACGTCTGGTGTGTGCAAGTGAGGAGAGACATAGCTGCCCCTCACACGTCTGGTGTGCGCAAGTGAGGAGAGACATAGCTGCCCCTCACATGTCTGGTGTGTGCAAGTGAGGAGAGACATAGCTGCCCCTCACACGTCTGGTGTGTGCAAGTGAGGAGAGACATAGCTGCCCCTCACACGTCTGGTGTGTGCAAGTGAGGAGAGACATAGCTGCCCCTCACACGTCTGGTGTGTGCAAGTGAGGAGAGACACCTGTCCCTCACACGTCTGGTGTGGGCAAGTGAGGAGAGACATAGCTGCCCCTCACACGTCTGGTGTGTGCAAGTGAGGAGAGACACCTGCCCCTTACATGTCTGGTGTGTGCAAGTGAGGAGAGACACCTGCCCCTCACACGTCTGGTGTGGGCAAGTGAGGAGAGACATAGCTGCCCCTCACACGTCTGGTGTGTGCAAGTGAGGAGAGACATAGCTGCCCCTCACACGTCTGGTGTGTGCAAGTGAGGAGAGACATAGCTGCCCCTCACACGTCTGGTGTGTGCAAGTGAGGAGAGACATAGCTGCCCCTCACACGGCAAGTGAGGAGAGACATAGCTGCCCCTCACACGGCAAGTGAGGAGAGACATAGCTGCCCCTCACACGTCTGGTGTGTGGGCAAGTGAGGAGAGACATAGCTGCCCCTCACACGTCTGGTGTGTGCAAGTGAGGAGAGACATAGCTGCCCCTCACGTCTGGTGTGGGCAAGTGAGGAGAGACATAGCTGCCCCTCACACGTCTGGTGTGTGCAAGTGAGGAGAGACATAGCTGCCCCTCACACGTCTGGTGTGTGCAAGTGAGGAGAGACATAGCTGCCCCTCACACGTCTGGTGTGTGCAAGTGAGGAGAGACATAGCTGCCCCTCACACGTCTGGTGTGTGGGCAAGTGAGGAGAGACATAGCTGCCCCTCACACGTCTGGTGTGTGCAAGTGAGGAGAGACATAGCTGCCCCTCACGTCTGGTGTGGGCAAGTGAGGAGAGACATAGCTGCCCCTCACACGTCTGGTGTGTGCAAGTGAGGAGAGACATAGCTGCCCCTCACACGTCTGGTGTGTGGGCAAGTGAGGAGAGACATAGCTGCCCCTCACACGTCTGGTGTGTGCAAGTGAGGAGAGACATAGCTGCCCCTCACACGTCTGGTGTGTGCAAGTGAGGAGAGACATAGCTGCCCCTCACACGTCTGGTGTGTGCAAGTGAGGAGAGACATAGCTGCCCCTCACACGTCTGGTGTGGGCTTTCCTTCAGTCTACTGCTGGCTAGTCTACTGCTGGCTAGTCTACTGCTGGCTAGTCTACTGCTGGCTAGTCTACTGCTGGCTAGTCTACTGCTGGCTAGTCTGCTGCTGGCTAGTCTACTGCTGGCTAGTCTACTGCTGGCTAGTCTACTGCTGGCTAGTCTACTGCTGGCTAGTCTACTGCTGGCTAGTCTGCTGCTGGCTGGTCTACTGCTGGCTAGTCTGCTGCTGGCTAGTCTACTGCTGGCTAGTCTACTGCTGGCTAGTCTACTGCTGGCTAGTCTACTGCTGGCTAGTCTACTGCTGGCTGGTCTACTGCTGGCTAGTCTACTGCTGGCTAGTCTACTGCTGGCTAGTCTACTGCTGGCTAGTCTACTGCTGGCTAGTCTACTGCTGGCTAGTCTACTGCTGGCTAGTCTACTGCTGGCTAGTCTACTGCTGGCTAGTCTACTGCTGGCTAGTCTACTGCTGGCTAGTCTACTGCTGGCTAGTCTACTGCTGGCTAGTCTACTGCTGGCTAGTCTACTGCTGGCTAGTCTACTGCTGGCTAGTCTACTGCTGGCTAGTCTACTGCTGGCTAGTCTACTGCTGGCTAGTCTACTGCTGGCTAGTCTACTGCTGGCTAGTCTACTGCTGGCTAGTCTACTGCTGGCTAGTCTACTGCTGGCTAGTCTACTGCTGGCTAGTCTACTGCTGGCTGGTCTGCTGCTGGCTGGTCTACTGCTGGCTAGTCTACTGCTGGCTAGTCTACTGCTGGCTAGTCTACTGCTGGCTAGTCTACTGCTGGCTAGTCTACTGCTGGCTGGCTAGTCTACTGCTGGCTGGTCTACTGCTGGCTAGTCTACTGCTGGCTAGTCTACTGCTGGCTAGTCTACTGCTGGCTAGTCTACTGCTGGCTAGTCTACTGCTGGCTAGTCTACTGCTGGCTAGTCTACTGCTGGCTAGTCTACTGCTGGCTAGTCTACTGCTGGCTAGTCTACTGCTGGCTAGTCTACTGCTGGCTAGTCTACTGCTGGCTAGTCTACTGCTGGCTAGTCTGCTGCTGGCTAGTCTACTGCTGGCTAGTCTACTGCTGGCTAGTCTGCTGCTGGCTAGTCTACTGCTGGCTAGTCTACTGCTGGCTAGTCTACTGCTGGCTAGTCTACTGCCGGCTGGTCTACTGCTGGCTAGTCTACTGCTGGCTAGTCTACTGCTGGCTGGTCTACTGCTGGCTAGTCTACTGCTGGCTGGTCTACTGCTGGCTGGTCTACTGCTGGCTAGTCTACTGCTGGCTAGTCTACTGCTGGCTAGTCTACTGCTGGCTAGTCTACTGCTGGCTAGTCTACTGCTGGCTAGTCTACTGCTGGCTAGTCTACTGCTGGCTAGTCTAGTCTACTGCTGGCTAGTCTACTGCTGGCTAGTCTACTGCTGGCTAGTCTACTGCTGGCTAGTCTACTGCTGGCTAGTCTACTGCTGGCTAGTCTACTGCTGGCTAGTCTACTGCTGGCTAGTCTACTGCTGGCTAGTCTACTGCTGGCTAGTCTACTGCTGGCTAGTCTACTGCTGGCTAGTCTACTGCTGGCTAGTCTACTGCTGGCTAGTCTACTGCTGGCTAGTCTAGTCTACTGCTGGCTAGTCTACTGCTGGCTAGTCTACTGCTGGCTAGTCTACTGCTGGCTAGTCTACTGCTGGCTGGTCTACTGCTGGCTAGTCTACTGCTGGCTGGTCTACTGCTGGCTAGTCTGCTGCTGGCTAGTCTACTGCTGGCTAGTCTACTGCTGGCTAGTCTACTGCTGGCTAGTCTACTGCTGGCTAGTCTACTGCTGGCTAGTCTACTGCTGGCTAGTCTACTGCTGGCTAGTCTACTGCTGGCTAGTCTACTGCTGGCTAGTCTACTGCTGGCTAGTCTGCTGCTGGCTAGTCTACTGCTGGCTAGTCTACTGCTGGCTGGCCTGCTGCCGGCTGGTCTGCCGCAGTTGAAGTGTAAAACAACATGGATACATAATAAATGGTAAAGGGTCATCTACTGGTTTCAGTCTGTGGGTACAGCCAATCCTATTTTCTTGTTTGTTAAGAATATTTTTGTATTGTTGACTGAAATGTGTGCAGGAGCAAGCTAGCTGCCGGTTTGCTGTCAGGGGATTATTCACAGCCCCCAACCACGGACCCCTCAACTGATAGCAACGTGGGTAATGAACCAAACACACCCACCACTGACCCCTCAACTCTGACCTCTGGTGCTGTAGGGACAGAGAAGCAGCCACCTGCAGTGAGTGGTGGTGGGAGTGGTGATAGTGAGTGGTGGTGGGAGTAGTGATAGGAGTGGTGATAGTGAGTGGTGGTGGGAGTAGTGATAGGAGTGGTGGTGGGAGTGCTGATAGTGAGTGGTGGTGATAGTGAGTGGTGTTCTGTTCTCAGGAACCAGAAGGAATCTCTCCGACAATGTTCAAGGCTCTGATAGGCAAGGGTCACCCAGAGTTCAGCAGTGCCAGACAGCAGGTACAGTAGCATAGAAAGTCATTTACAAACTCACTCTACCATGCTACACCCCTCCCACCACACACACACACACACACATTTGTCTCTCCCCATGCTCTCTCCTCCCTCCTTCTCCCCCTCACATCCTCCTTCTCCCCCTCATATCCTCCTTCTCCCCCTCACATCCTCCTCCCCCTCACATCCTCCTCCCCCTCACATTCTCCTTCTCCCCCTCATATCCTCCTTCTCCCCCTCACATCCTCCTCCCCCTCACATCCTCCTTCTCCCCCTCATATCCTCCTTCTCCCCTCACATCCTTCTCCCCCTCACATCCTCCCCCCCCTCACATCCTCCTTCTCCCCCTCATATCCTCCTTCTCCCCCTCACATCCTCCTCCTCCCCCTCACATCCTCCTTCTCCCCCTCATATCCTCCTTCTCCCCCTCACATCCTCCTCCTCCCCCTCACATCCTTCTCCCCCTCACATCCTCCTTCTCCCCCTCATATCCTCCTTCTCCCCCTCACATCCTCCTTCTCCCCTCACATCCTCCTCCCCCTCACATCCTCCTCCTCCCCCTCACATCCTCCTTCTCCCCCTCACATCCTCCTTCTTCTCCTGTTAGGATGCACAAGAGTTCTTCCTGCACATGCTCTGTACTATAGACAAGCAGCAGCGGCTCAGTTCCTGCGCAGGCCGCACCAACCCGGTGAACTGTTTCAGGTTCCAGCTGGAGGACAGAGTGCAATGTGTGGTGTCTGGGAAGGTGAGCTACTCTCACCGTGATGACTTCCTCTTGCAGCTTCCTGTTCCCATAGAGTTAGCCACCAATAAAGGCATGTCATGTGACTTCTCTCTAAGTCTATGGTGTCATGTGATATCATGTGACCTTCAGCTGATGTGGAGCAGTGGGAGGCGAGGAAGAAGGGACTAGAAGCAAACAAGCAGAGGATGTGAGTGTTTGGCTCTCTCTCTTTCA
The DNA here is from genome assembly GCA_028752905.1 of Cladorhizidae sp. MBARI D1340-BT2. Classification (NCBI taxonomy): domain Eukaryota; kingdom Metazoa; phylum Porifera; class Demospongiae; order Poecilosclerida; family Cladorhizidae; species Cladorhizidae sp. MBARI D1340-BT2. The sequence continues at coordinate 49,105,610 of JAQNBH010000008.1, read as the reverse complement.
TCTGCTCACCTCAACTGCTCAGCTTGACAGCATGTTCATCTCAAGTTTGTGTTTCCTAGCAACCCTGATGATGTGGTGCGTGCTCAAGTTCCCTTCTCTGTGTGTCTGAAGCTCTTCAGTAAAGCACAGGAAGTGGAGGACTTCTACAGTACTGCACTGGCAGCCAAGAGCACTGCCAGGAAGTAGGTCCCTCCCATCTCTCCATCACCTCCTCTCCTTCTCTCTTCCATCACTTCCTCCTCCTCTCTTAGTCATCTCTCCTCCTCCATCACTTCCTCCTCTCCTAGTCATCTCTCCTCCATCACTTCCTCCTCTCTTAGTCATCTCTCCTCCTCCATCACTTCCTCCTCTCCTAGTCATCTCTCCTCCATCACTTCCTCCTCTCCTAGTCATCTCTCCTCCTCCATCACTTCCTCCTCCTCTCCTAGTCATCTCGCCTCCTCCATCACTTCCTCCTCTCCTAGTCATCTCTCCTCCTCCATCACTTCCTCCTCCTCTCCTAGTCATCTCTCCTCCTCCATCACTTCCTCCTCCTCTCCTAGTCATCTCTCCTCCTCCATCACTTCCTCCTCTTCTCCTAGTCATCTCTCCTCCTCCATCACTTCCTCCTCCTCTCCTAGTCATCTCTCCTCCTCCATCACTTCCTCCTCCTCTCCTAGTCATCTCTCCTCCTCCATCACTTCCTCCTCCTCTCCTAGTCATCTCTCCTCCTCCATCACTTCCTCCTCTTCTCCTAGTCATCTCTCCTCCTCCATCACTTCCTCCTCCTCTCCTAGTCATCTCTCCTCCATCACTTCCTCCTCCTCTCCTAGTCATCTCTCCTCCTCCATCACTTCCTCCTCTCCTAGTCATCTCTCCTCCATCACTTCCTCCTCCTCTCCTAGTCATCTCTCCTCCTCCATCACTTCCTCCTCCTCTCCTAGTCATCTCTCCTCCTCCATCACTTCCTCCTCTCCTAGTCATCTCTCCTCCTCCATCACTTCCTCCTCTCTTAGTCATCTCTCCTCCTCCATCACTTCCTCCTCTCCTAGTCATCTCTCCTCCTCCATCACTTCCTCCTCTCCTAGTCATCTCTCCTCCTCCATCACTTCCTCCTCTCCTAGTCATCTCTCCTCCTCCATCACTTCCTCCTCTCCTAGTCATCTCTCCTCCTCCATCACTTCCTCCTCTCTTAGTCATCTCTCCTCCTCCATCACTTCCTCCTCTCCTAGTCATCTCTCCTCCTCCATCACTTCCTCCTCTTCTCCTAGTCATCTCTCCTCCTCCATCACTTCCTCCTCTCTTAGTCATCTCTCCTCCTCCTCTCCTCCTCCTCTCCTAGTCATCTCTCCTCCTCCTCTCCTCCTCCTCTCCTAGTCATCTCTCCTCCTCCATCACTTCCTCCTCCTCTCGTAGTCATCTCTCCTCCTCCATCACTTCCTCCTCTCCTAGTCATCTCTCCTCCTCCATCACTTCCTCCTCCTCCATCACTTCCTCCTCCTCTCCTAGTTATCTCTCCTCCTCATCTCCTCCTCCTCTCCTAGTCATCTCTCCTCCTCCATCACTTCCTCCTCTCTTAGTCATCTCTCCTCCTCCATCACTTCCTCCTCTCCTAGTCATCTCTCCTCCTCCATCACTTCCTCCTCCTCTCCTAGTCATCTCCTCCTCCTCCATCACTTCCTCCTCTCCTAGTCATCTCTCCTCCTCCATCACTTCCTCCTCTCCTAGTCATCTCTCCTCCTCCATCACTTCCTCCTCTCCTAGTCATCTCCTCCTCCTCCATCACTTCCTCCTCTCCTAGTCATCTCTCCTCCTCCATCACTTCCTCCTCTCCTAGTCATCTCTCCTCCTCCATCACTTCCTCCTCTCTTAGTCATCTCTCCTCCTCCATCACTTCCTCCTCCTAGTCATCTTTCCTCCTCGATCACTTCCTCCTCTCCTAGTCATCTCTCCTCCATCACTTCCTCCTCTTAGTCATCTCTCCTCCTCCATCACTCCTCCTCCTCTCCTAGTCATCTCTCCTCCTCCATCACTTCCTCCTCTCCTAGTCATCTCTCCTCCTCCATCACTTCCTCCTCTCCTAGTCATCTCTCCTCCTCCATCACTTCCTCCTCCTCTCTTAGTCATCTCTCCTCCTCCATCACTTCCTCCTCTCCTAGTCATCTCTCCTCCTCCATCACTTCCTCCTCTCTTAGTCATCTCTCCTCCTCCATCACTTCCTCCTCCTCTCCTAGTCATCTCTCCTCCTCCATCACTTCCTCCTCTCCTAGTCATCTCTCCTCCTCCATCACTTCCTCCTCTCTTAGTCATCTCTCCTCCTCCATCACTTCCTCCTCTCCTAGTCATCTCTCCTCCTCCATCACTTCCTCCTCCTCTCCTAGTCATCTCTCCTCCTCCATCACTTCCTCCTCTCCTAGTCATCTCTCCTCCTCCATCACTTCCTCCTCCTCTCCTAGTCATCTCTCCTCCTCCATCACTTCCTCCTCCTAGTCATCTCTCCTCCTCCATCACTTCCTCCTCTCCTAGTCATCTCTCCTCCTCCATCACTTCCTCCTCCTCTCTTAGTCATCTCTCCTCCTCCATCACTTCCTCCTCTCCTAGTCATCTCTCCTCCTCCATCACTTCCTCCTCTCCTCTCTTAGTCATCTCTCCTCCTCCATCACTTCCTCCTCTCTTAGTCATCTCTCCTCCTCCATCACTTCCTCCTCTCCTAGTCATCTCTCCTCCTCCATCACTTCCTCCTCTCCTAGTCATCTCTCCTCCTCCATCACTTCCTCCTCCTCTCCTAGTCATCTCTCCTCCTCATCACTTCCTCCTCTCTTAGTCATCTCTCCTCCTCCATCACTTCCTCCTCCTCTCCTAGTCATCTCTCCTCCTCATCACTTCCTCCTCCTAGTCATCTCTCCTCCATCACTTCACACTACCATGTACTCCTCTCCTCTATTCCTCCATCTTTCTTTCTGTCCTGCTCCAATTTCTTCTCTGCCATCAGGACCGTGCGTATGGCCACCTTCCCGGAATATTTGATGGTCCAGATGGCTAAGTTCTCCTTTGCCGAGGACTGGGTCCCCAAGAAGTATGGTAGGTGAAGATGTTCCTCACGAACATGCACTCATCTCTCTCTCATTACAGATGTGCTGATTGATGTCCCGGACACTTTGGACCTGTCCTGCTTGAAGGCACATGGTCTCCAGCCCGGGGAGGTGGAGTTACCCAATGAGCCGGCAGCAGAGGGTGTGGATGAGGGTGTGGAGGTGGATGAGGGGATGGTGGTGCAGCTCGTGTCCATGGGGTTTGACGTGGAGGGCTGTAAGAAGGCTGTTTACCACACCCACAACCAGGGGGTGGAGCTTGCCATGACCTGGATACTGGAGCACATGGGAGATGCAGGTATGTATGTGGGTGCATGCATGTGCTGTACATGTGTGTGCATGCATGTGTGTGGGTGGTTGCATGTGTTGTTCATATGTATTCATGTGTGTGGGTGCATGCATGTGTTTACATGTGTATGCATGTATGTTGGTGGGTGCATGCATTTACATGTGTATGCATGTGTGTGGGTGTGTGCATGCATGTCTTTACATGTGTATGCATGTGGGTGGGTGGGTGCATGCATGTGTTGTACATATGTATGCAAGCATGTGTATGTGTGAGGTGTTGTATGTGTGTGTGGTGTTATGTGTGTGTGAAGTGTTAGGAATGTAATATCAAAGGGAAAGTTTTGTGGTCTTCACCTGGTATTCAAGGTCCATAGTTCACCAGTTTACTTGGTACTCAATCCCCAATTCAATTTCTGGTGGAATCATTCACTTTTTCCCCATTTCCACCCACCCACACACACCCTCCCACGCACACCCTCCCACACACACCCTCCCACACACGCCCACCTTCCCGCACACCCTCCCACTCCCTATTAAGCTTCAAGTAAAATTCCAATTCCCCTCTCCTCGCTGGAGTCAATTTATCTTCAGTTTCTTTGTTCAGTATAGTGGGTGTGGTTTAGTGCGGATAAGTCAACTCCACCCATGTAATGATTATAATCTGAAATGGAATCAGGGATAGGGATAGGGATAGGGCTAGGATAGGCACTAGTACATCTTGACAACCACCACCAGTTTTTTTTTACTCTCCTTTAGTGCAGGTGGGTGGGTACTCTACTAGGATGGAATGCACCTGCTCTATGTGGACGACATTATTCATATATAGTGTGAGTGTAGGTGGGTGGGTACTCTACTAGGATGGAATGCACCTGCTCTATGTGGACGACTTTATTCATATATAGTGTGAGTGCAGGTGGGTGGGCACTCTACTAGGATGGAATGCACCTGCTCTATGTGGACGACATTATTCATATATAGTGTGAGTGCAGGTGGGTGGGTACTCTACTAGGATGGAATGCACCTGCTCTATGTGGACGACATTATTCATATATAGTGTGAGTGCAGGTGGGTGGGTACTCTACTAGGATGGAATGCACCTGCTCTATGTGGACGACATTATTCATATATAGTGTGAGTGCAGGTGGGTGGGTACTCTACTAGGATGGAATGCACCTGCTCTATGTGGACGACATTATTCATATATAGTGTGAGTGCAGGTGGGTGGGTACTCTACTAGGATGGAATGCACCTGCTCTATGTGGATGACATTATTCATATATAGTGTCATATCAACATCATTATTAATCTTACAAATGGTTTTCTTAATACCTAAAATTGAAATTTACTCTCTCGGCATTTCGGCTCTAGCCTTCCTCAGGAATGATTCATGAGTATTGAGGAATCCCTTGCAGAGTTCGCAGGTTTTATCCAGGGCTTGAGTGTAACCCAGGTTTAACCCGAGTCGGGTTAAATACCTTTTACTGGGTTTTTCCCAGGTTTTACTCAAACATGGATACAACCCAGGATAAAAGAATAGACACAATAGATAGACACAATAGATTTATTATAAACTGTAATAAACTGTAAAGATATTATAAACTCTGTAATCAGGAAGTAAGACATTCAATAAATGGCAACTGTAAAGAACTAGACAAAAACAGGAGCTGTGTTTCACTCAGCATTTATTTACCAAGTGACAAGGTTGTCTACTAGAGTATATATTTTTTATTTAATGATTAATTTAAATATTTAAACAAGATTCATGGGATTAAAGTCCAATTGATTTGCAAGTTAAACAGATTTAATAGTCAATCTCCTGAGGTCCTCGCAGGAGCCTGTGGCAGAAGACGAGTTTCTGAGCTTTTTCATTTCCCAGGCGGTTGCAGAGTTTGTTGTGGATAAGTCCATAGGAGCTAAATATACATTCTATGGAGCTGGAAGATGCAACTGCAGTGTGGAGTTGCTTCATAAGTTGCATGAATCCAGGGGGCAGGGCACACCTCTTGTCTACACCTTTACACCAAGTGAGAGGTGGGGTTTCAGTGGCACCAGGCTCAAAGTAGGATGAAGGGAATGGGGCCTCGATGGCTGTGCTAAGGAATGCTTGGCTTTTCGTCTTCAGCCAAGCTTTGGCATCCTCAATCTGATAATCACTAAGTAACTGGCCCTGATACTTAGGGTGAGTAGGTAGGCAGCAAGGTGGCCTACCTTAACCACTGCAGCAAAGCGTTTTTTGATAGCATCCTGGTGGGGTTCCAGATTGGGCTCTTTAAGGAGGGAGAGGTAGTGATGTGTAGCATCAGCAATCATGCAGCTATCACTTTGACATCTGTTAATGGCAAAGTAATAGGTTTGAGTTGTTCAAGGAGATCTCCAGCAGCACATAGAATACCTAGATTCTTGATCTTACTAACAATAATGGGATCCATCTCATCAGCATTGTCTATGGCTATTTTCTTGTAGATGGAATGATTGGTCATAAATGATTTCAGACGATCCAGATTACTATTCCAGCGTGTAGGACAAGGCAATTTGGGTTTAACATGGCCAGGTGACTCCCTCAACCATCCATGGGAACGGTGGACATGTTTGAAGTGATGGTTGATGGACTTGACATGCTCCATTAAGAAAAGTTTCCCACGGAATAGTTTCCACTGACCCATGGAGAGGACAGGTCTTGACAAAGAAGGTTCAGGCTGTGACTCGTGCAGCCATATACGCTGACATCAGGACGCTCTTTGTGGACCTCTTCACACACTTTCTTCATTTTGTTCTCGTTGTCTGTACAGCAGTTCAGTACTTCACAGCCATACTTGCTCTCTGCTGTCTTGATAGAGTCCAAAAGCAGATATTTGCATATTTCTGCAGTTTTCTTAGTGGATATGGGGTCATGAGCATCATGGAAGTAGCCTATGCCACCAGCAGTGAGAGAAGTGGCAATGATGGGGTCATCCTTGATGTTAGTCCAGCCATCCTGTTGGATAGTTGTGGGCTTATTCTGTAGCTGTTGCCTCATCTTTGATTGAAGTTGGTTGTGCGAATTATCAAGAAGTGAGCCACCGATGTGCTTGGCTGTTGGAGGTACATATCCTGGGCGCATCATGTTGCAAACTTTCTTGAATAATGGGTGATCAGCAAAGTTGAAGGGTATGTTGGTGGCATACAACAGATCAGCCCATGCCTGGTCCAGGTCTTGCTTTTGGACTGGTGTAGTTGTGACAAGGTGATCATTGAGACCAGTCGTCGCTGCTTCTTTGCAGGGGGAGGAAGAGAGGAGACTACATGGCTGGATGATGGTTGTTCAGCTTCTCCGATTTCATCCTGGAAGTCTGATAAGTCACATGCAGGTCTCTTTTGCGGGGTAGTCACAAGAGAGATACCCGAACATCTTTTGTGATGAGCGATGAGGCGCTCCACTTTTGCTGATAACAAATGAAAACACTTCCTGCATTGTGCTTTCTTGCCTTCTGTTGGATGAAGTGTTGCCACACAATATTCTTTGGCCGTCCACCCTTGAACATAGTGACTTTTGAATAGCAGAATTTCAGTTGTAATTGCAGTACACTTACTAAACTGTAAGCAGTGAATGACGACCTGTGGTATTTGCTTGCCTTTTAAATAGCCCTGGTGTCCACCACCACCCAGACTCTGGGACAGGGCTGTGACAGGGCTGTGACAGGGCTACAAATAAGTGTTTTATATCATTGGGTACCTGGGTAAAACCCGGGTAAAATAGGGGTAAAACCTGGGAGAAATACCTGGGAGAAATACCTAAAACACAGGTTTGGTTAAATAGGTTTTACCCGGGTAAAATGCAAACACTGAGCCCTTGTAAGCCACGAGGTCAACTTGAGTTCATTGAGAGATTATTATTGTTGCTAATGCTAATATTATTATTATTGTTGTTGTTGCTAATATTATTATTATTATTATTATTATTATTATTATTATTATTATTATTATTATTATTATTATTATTATTATTATTATTATTATTGCTAATATTATTATTATTATTGTTGTTGCTAATAATTATTTTTATTATTATATTGTTCTGTTTTCTGCAGATTTTGCTGCTCCTTTTGTTATGCCCTCACACAAGTCAGCAAAATCCAGTGAGACCACACCTCCTGATGATGCCATCGCCATGGTGGTGTCCATGGGCTTCACCAATGACCAAGCCCTGAGGGCACTAAAGGCCACAGTGAGTCCACTAGCTGTATTAGCACTCAAGGCCACAGTGAGTCCACTAGCACTCAAGGCCACAGTGAGTCCACTAGCTGTATTAGTACTCAAGGCCACAGTGAGTCCACTAGCTGTATCTCAAGGCCACAGTGAGTCCACTAGCTGTATTAGCACTCAAGGCCACAGTGAGTCCACTAGCTGTATTATTACTCAAGGCCACAATGAGTCCACTAGCTGTATTAGTACTCAAGGCCACAGTGAGTCCACTAGCTGTATTAGCACTCAAGGCCACAGTGAGTCCACTAGCTGTATTAGCACTCAAGGCCACAGTGAGTCCACTAGCTGTATTAGCACTCAAGGCCACAGTGAGTCCACTAGCTGTATTAGTACTCAAGGCCACAGTGAGTCCACTAGCTGTATTAGCACTCAAGGCCACAGTGAGTCCACTAGCTGTATTAGCACTCAAGGCCACAGTGAGTCCACTAGCTGTATTAGTACTCAAGGCCACAGTGAGTCCACTAGCTGTATTAGCACTCAAGGCCAGTGAGTCCACTAGCTGTATTAGCACTCAAGGCCACAGTGAGTCCACTAGCTGTATTATTACTCAAGGCCACAGTGAGTCCACTAGCTGTATTAGCACTCAAGGCCACAGTGAGTCCACTAGCTGTATTAGCACTCAAGGCCACAGTGAGTCCACTAGCTGCATTAGCACTCAAGGCCACAGTGAGTACACTAGCTGTATTAGTACTCAAGGCCACAGTGAGTCCACTAGCTGTATTAGCACTCAAGGCCACAGTGAGTCCACTAGCTGCATTAGCACTCAAGGCCACAGTGAGTCCACTAGCTGTATTAGTACTCAAGGCCACAGTGAGTCCACTAGCTGTATTAGCACTCAAGGCCACAGTGAGTCCACTAGCTGTATTAGCACTCAAGGCCACAGTGAGTCCACTAGCTGCATTAGCACTCAAGGCCACAGTGAGTACACTAGCTGTATTAGTACTCAAGGCCACAGTGAGTCCACTAGCTGTATTAGCACTCAAGGCCAGTGAGTCCACTAGCTGTATTAGCACTCAAGGCCAGAGTGAGTCCACTAGCTGTATTAGCACTCAAGGCCACAGTGAGTCCACTAGCTGTATTAGCACTCAAGGCCACAGTGAGTCCACTAGCTGTATTAGCACTCAAGGCCACAGTGAGTCCACTAGCTGTATTATTACTCAAGGCCACAGTGAGTCCACTAGCTGTATTAGCACTCAAGGCCACAGTGAGTCCACTAGCTGTATTAGCACTCAAGGCCACAGTGAGTCCACTAGCTGCATTAGCACTCAAGGCCACAGTGAGTACACTAGCTGTATTAGTACTCAAGGCCACAGTGAGTCCACTAGCTGTATTAGCACTCAAGGCCAGTGAGTCCACTAGCTGCATTAGCACTCAAGGCCACAGTGAGTACACTAGCTGTATTAGCACTCAAGGCCACAGTGAGTCCATTAGCTGTATTAGCACTCAAGGCCAGTGAGTCCACTAGCTGTATTAGCACTCAAGGCCACAGTGAGTCCACTAGCTGTATTAGCACTCAAGGCCACAGTGAGTCCACTAGCTGCATTAGCACTCAAGGCCATAGTGAGTCCACTAGCTGTATTAGCACTCAAGGCCAGTGAGTCCACTAGCTGTATTAGCACTCAAGGCCACAGTGAGTCCACTAGCTGTATTAGCACTCAAGGCCACAGTGAGTCCACTAGCTGTATTAGTACTCAAGGCCACAGTGAGTCCACTAGCTGTATTAGTAGTACTCAAGGCCACAGTGAGTCCACTAGCTGTATTAGCACTCAAGGCCACAGTGAGTCCACTAGCACTCAAGGCCACAGTGAGTCCACTAGCTGTATTAGTACTCAAGGCCACAGTGAGTCCACTAGCTGTATTAGCACTCAAGGCCACAGTGAGTCCACTAGCTGTATTGGTACTCAAGGCCACAGTGAGTCCACTAGCTGTATTAGCACTCAAGGCCACAGTGAGTCCACTAGCTGTATTAGCACTCAAGGCCACAGTGAGTCCACTAGCTGTATTAGTACTCAAGGCCACAGTGAGTCCACTAGCTGTATTAGCACTCAAGGCCACAGTGAGTCCACTAGCTATATTAGTACTCAAGGCCACAGTGAGTCCACTAGCTGTATTAGCACTCAAGGCCACAGTGAGTCCACTAGCTGTATTAGTACTCAAGGCCACAGTGAGTCCACTAGCTGTATTAGCACTCAAGGCCACAGTGAGTCCACTAGCTGTATTAGTACTCAAGGCCACAGTGAGTCCACTAGCTGTATTAGTACTCAAGGCCACAGTGAGTCCACTAGCTGTATTAGCACTCAAGGCCACAGTGAGTCCACTAGCTGTATTAGCACTCAAGGCCACAGTGAGTCCACTAGCTGTATTAATACTCAAGGCCACAGTGAGTCCACTAGCTGTATTAGCACTCAAGGCCACAGTGAGTCCACTAGCTGTATTAGTACTCAAGGCCACAGTGAGTCCACTAGCTGTATTAGCACTCAAGGCCACAGTGAGTCCACTAGCTGTATTAGCACTCAAGGCCACAGTGAGTCCACTAGCTGTATTAGTACTCAAGGCCACAGTGAGTCCACTAGCTGTATTAGCACTCAAGGCCACAGTGAGTCCACTAGCTGTATTAGTACTCAAGGCCACAGTGAGTCCACTAGCTGTATTAATACTCAAGGCCACAGTGAGTCCACTAGCTGTATTGGTACTCAAGGCCACAGTGAGTCCACTAGCTGTATTAGCACTCAAGGCCACAGTGAGTCCACTAGCTGTATTAGTACTCAAGGCCACAGTGAGTCCACTAGCTGTATTAGTACTCAAGGCCACAGTGAGTCCACTAGCTGTATTAGCACTCAAGGCCACAGTGAGTCCACTAGCTGTATTAGTACTCAATGCCACAGTGAGTCCACTAGCTGTATTAGCACTCAAGGCCACAGTGAGTCCACTAGCTGTATTAGCACTCAAGGCCACAGTGAGTCCACTAGCTGTATTAATACTCAAGGCCACAGTGAGTCCACTAGCTGTATTAGCACTCAAGGCCACAGTGAGTTCACTAGCTGTATTAGTACTCAAGGCCAGAGTGAGTCCACTAGCTGTATTAGCACTCAAGGCCATAGTGAGTCCACTAGCTGTATTAATACTCAAGGCCACAGTGAGTCCACTAGCTGTATTAGCACTCAAGGCCACAGTGAGTCCACTAGCTGTATTAATACTCAAGGCCACAGTGAGTCCACTAGCTGTATTAATACTCAAGGCCACAGTGAGTCCACTAGCTGTATTAGCACTCAAGGCCACAGTGAGTCCACTAGCTGTATTAATACTCAAGGCCACAGTGAGTCCACTAGCTGTATTGGTACTCAAGGCCACAGTGAGTCCACTAGCTGTATTAGTACTCAAGGCCACAGTGAGTCCACTAGCTGTATTAGCACTCAAGGCCACAGTGAGTCCACTAGCTGTATTGGTACTCAAGGCCACAGTGAGTCCACTAGCTGTATTAGCACTCAAGGCCACAGTGAGTCCACTAGCTGTATTAGTACTCAAGGCCACAGTGAGTCCACTAGCTGTATTAGCACTCAAGGCCACAGTGAGTCCACTAGCTGTATTAGCACTCAAGGCCACAGTGAGTCCACTAGCTGTATTAGTACTCAAGGCCACAGTGAGTCCACTAGCTGTATTAGCACTCAAGGCCACAGTGAGTCCACTAGCTGTATTAGTACTCAAGGCCACAGTGAGTCCACTAGCTGTATTAGTACTCAAGGCCACAGTGAGTCCACTAGCTGTATTAGTACTCAAGGCCACAGTGAGTTCACTAGCTGTATTAGTACTCAAGGCCACAGTGAGTCCACTAGCTGTATTAGCACTCAAGGCCACAGTGAGTCCACTAGCTGTATTAGCACTCAAGGCCACAGTGAGTCCACTAGCTGTATTAGCACTCAAGGCCACAGTGAGTCCACTAGCTGTATTAGCACTCAAGGCCACAGTGAGTCCACTAGCTGTATTAGTACTCAAGGCCACAGTGAGTCCACCAGCTGTATTAGCACTCAAGGCCACAGTGAGTCCACTAGCTGTATTTGTACTCAAGGCCACAGTGAGTTCACTAGCTGTATTAGTACTCAAGGCCACAGTGAGTCCACTAGCTGTATTAGCACTCAAGGCCACAGTGAGTCCACTAGCTGTATTAGCACTCAAGGCCACAGTGAGTCCACTAACTGTATTAGCACTCAAGGCCACAGTGAGTCCACTAGCTGTATTAGTACTCAAGGCCACAGTGAGTCCACTAGCACTCAAGGCCACAGTGAGTCCATTAGCTGTATTAGCACTCAAGGCCACAGTGAGTCCACTAGCTGTATTAGTACTCAAGGCCACAGTGAGTCCACTAGCTGTATTAGCACTCAAGGCCACAGTGAGTCCACTAGCTGTATTAGCACTCAAGGCCACAGTGAGTCCACTAGCTGTATTAGCACTCAAGGCCACAGTGAGTCCACTAGCTGTATTAGCACTCAAGGCCACAGTGAGTCCACTAGCTGTATTAGCACTCAAGGCCACAGTGAGTCCACTAGCTGTATTAGCACTCAAGGCCACAGTGAGTCCACTAGCTGTATTGGTACTCAAGGCCAGAGTGAGTCCACTAGCTGTATTAGCACTCAAGGCCACAGTGAGTCCACTAGCTGTATTAGTACTCAAGGCCACAGTGAGTCCACTAGCTGTATTAGCACTCAAGGCCACAGTGAGTCCACTAGCTGTATTAGTACTCAAGGCCACAGTGAGTCCACTAGCTGTATTAGCACTCAAGGCCAGAGTGAGTCCACTAGCTGTATTAGCACTCAAGGCCACAGTGAGTCCACTAGCTGTATTAGTACTCAAGGCCACAGTGAGTCCACTAGCTGTATTAGTACTCAAGGCCACAGTGAGTCCACTAGCACTCAAGGCCACAGTGAGTCCATTAGCTGTATTAGCACTCAAGGCCACAGTGAGTCCACTAGCTGTATTAGCACTCAAGGCCACAGTGAGTCCACTAGCTGTATTAGTACTCAAGGCCACAGTGAGTCCACTAGCTGTATTAGCACTCAAGGCCACAGTGAGTCCACTAGCTGTATTAGCACTCAAGGCCACAGTGAGTCCACTAGCTGTATTAGCACTCAAGGCCACAGTGAGTCCACTAGCTGTATTGGTACTCAAGGCCAGAGTGAGTCCACTAGCTGTATTAGCACTCAAGGCCACAGTGAGTCCACTAGCTGTATTAGTACTCAAGGCCACAGTGAGTCCACTAGCTGTATTAGCACTCAAGGCCACAGTGAGTCCACTAGCTGTATTAGCACTCAAGGCCACAGTGAGTCCACTAGCTGTGTACATGTAAGAGTAATTGCTGTTACAGTGTTATGCTGCAGGTGACAGTGTTGTGCTGCAGGTGACAGTGTCGTGCTGCAGGTGACAGTGTCGTGCTGCAGGTGACAGTGTTGTGTTGCAGGTGACAGTGTCGTGCTGCAGGTGACAGTGTCGTGCTGCAGGTGACAGTGCTGTGCTGCAGGTGACAGTGTCGTGCTGCAGGTGACAGTGTCGTGCTGCAGGTGACAGTGTTGTGTTGCAGGTGACAGTGTCGTGCTGCAGGTGACAGTGTCGTGCTGCAGGTGACAGTGCTGTGCTGCAGGTGACAGTGTCGTGCTGCAGGTGACAGTGCTGTGCTGCAGGTGACAGTGCTGTGCTGCAGGTGACAGTGTTGTGCTGCAGGTGACAGTGTTGTGCTGCAGGTGACAGTGTCGTGCTGCAGGTGACAGTGTCGTGCTGCAGGTGACAGTGTCGTGCTGCAGGTGACAGTGCTGTGCTGCAGGTGACAGTGTCGTGCTGCAGGTGACAGTGCTGTGCTGCAGGTGACAGTGCTGTGCTGCAGGTGACAGTGTCGTGCTGCAGGTGACAGTGTCGTGCTGCAGGTGACAGTGTCGTGCTGCAGGTGACAGTGTCGTGCTGCAGGTGACAGTGTCGTGCTGCAGGTGACAGTGCTGTGCTGCAGGTGACAGTGTTGTGCTGCAGGTGACAGTGCTGTGCTGCAGGTGACAGTGCTGTGCTGCAGGTGACAGTGTTGTGCTGCAGGTGACAGTGCTGTGCTGCAGGTGACAGTGCTGTGCTGCAGGTGACAGTGCTGTGCTGCAGGTGACAGTGTTGTGCTGCAGGTGACAGTGTCGTGCTGCAGGTGACAGTGTTGTGCTGCAGGTGACAGTGCTGTGTGTTGGTGTTGTAGGGCAATAATGTTGAGCGTGCGGTGGACTGGGTATTTAGTCATGCCAGTGAGTTGGACTCTGCCCCCATGGAGACTGAACCAGTAACTTCAACTGAAGACCTCTACAAAGATGGACCTACTAGTAAGACATACATACCTGCGTGCGTGTAAATCTCTCAGTGTGTCTTCAACAATGTGGCAGTATACTGGCCTAAAATGGGAGTGGTTTGTGTGACTGCCATATATAGTAAACTTGTATGCCCATTTTCACCATGGCAACATCATAACTGCCAGAGAAATGAGACATGACAGCAAATGTTAGAATGTTTAAGGGCAAAATGCCTCCAGCATGTGTGTACAATATTCACCTACACTAGTTTGCCATATAGCAGCAAATTTTGGTGGGAATTAAATTTGGAGGAGTGGTCCCAACCAGTCCAGTATGGAAATTGAGTAGATTTAAATTTGGTAGGTGGAGCATTAGCGATGAAAGGCGTGGTCCCATCTAGAAATGAAAGGCATAGTCACATCTAGCAATGAAAGGTGTGGTCACATCTAGCGATGAAAGGCATGGTCACATCTAGCGATGAAAGGTGTGGTCACATCTAGCGATGAAAGGCATGGTCACATCTAGCAGTGAAAGGTGTGGTCACATTTAGCAATTGTCGAGAGTGGTTCAGTGGCTTGTGTTGATAACTGCCTCATGGAGTCTGAAGTCATCTTGTGTTGATGACTACCTCATGGAGTCTGAAGTCATCTTGTGTTGATAACTAACTACCTCATGGAGTCTGAAGTCATCTTGTGTTGATGGCTACCTCATGGAGTCTGAAGTCATCTTGTGTTGATAACTGCCTCATGGAGTCTGAAGTCATGTTGTGTTGATAACTACCTCATGGAGTCTGAAGTCATGTTGTGTTGATGACTACCTCATGGAGTCTGAAGTCATGTTGTGTTGATGACTACCTCATGGAGTCTGAAGTCATCTTGTGTTGATAACTACCTCATGGAGTCTGAAGTCATCTTGTGTTGATGGCTACCTCATGGAGTCTGAAGTCATCTTGTGTTGATAACTACCTCATGGAGTCTGAAGTCATGTTGTGTTGATGGCTACCTTATGGAGTCTCAAGTCATGTTGTGTTGATAACCACCTCATGGAGTCTGAAGTCATGTTGTGTTGATAACTACCTCATGGAGTCTCAAGTCATCTTGTGTTGATAACTACCTCATGGAGTCTGAAGTCATGTTGTGTTGATAACTGCCTCATGGAGTCTGAAGTCATCTTGTGTTGATAACTACCTCATGGAGTCTGAAGTCATGTTGTGTTGATAACTACCTCATGGAGTCTGAAGTCATCTTGTGTTGATAACTACCTCATGGAGTCTGAAGTCATCTTGTGTTGATAACTACCTCATGGAGTCTGAAGTCATGTTGTGTTGATAACTACCTCATGGAGTCTGAAGTCATCTTGTGTTGATAACTACCTCATGGAGTCTGAAGTCATCTTGTGTTGATAGCTACCTCATGGAGTCTCAAGTCATGTTGTGTTGATGACTACCTCATGGAGTCTGAAGTCATCTTGTGTTGATAACTACCTCATGGAGTCTGAAGTCATCTTGTGTTGATAACTACCTCATGGAGTCTGAAGTCATGTGTTGATGGCTACCTTATGGAGTCTGAAGTCATATTGTGTTGATAACTATATACCTCATGGAGTCTGAAGTCATCTTGTGTTTATAGCTACCTCAGGACTCTGAAGTCATGGTCGATAACATCATTTGGGACATCACATTTATGAGAATGTTTGGAATCCAAGCGTTGGTGAAGAATTGCCCTGTAAGAGCAATGGCGTACAACTGTGGCAGTGAAGGAACACCGTCGTACCTCAGATGATATCAGCTTGGTCTTTGCAAAGATGGAACCTTCTCTAGAAAAATGCTTCAACAGGGCCACCATATTGTTCTTATATTTTGTCACCTTATAATGAGGGGGAAATAGCAAACCACACCTACCAGATAACTGGTATCATGACAAATATTGGCAGAATTAATTTGGTAGTCCCTCCGTTGAAACCAAATATTCCAGCTCTCTGGTAAATGTCCACAGGGGTCTGGTTTCTATCCTCCAAATGTCAGTTGATCCCCTCAATAATTGTAATTTTGAACCCCCCATAGGAATCCACAGAGAAGGTACAAATTCACAGTTTATTCCATGTCAATATCTGTGTGTGTGTGTGTGTGTGTGCAGGCTATGAGCTGCTGTGAGCCACAGGGCACCTCCACCATGTCATTATCTGTGTGTGTGTGACTGTGTGTGTGTGTGTGTGTGTGCAGGCTATGAGCTGCTGGGGTTTGTGAGTCACATGGGCACCTCCACCATGTGTGGGCATTATGTGTGTCACATCAAGAAGGAAGGTCGCTGGGTCATCTTCAATGACAGAAAAGTAGCCATGTCAGAGCAGCCGCCCAAGCAACTCGGCTACCTCTACCTCTACAAACGAACAACGGCTTGAACTCTTGAACTCACTGATTATATCTGTATAGGAGATCATGGTTGTGCATGAGCTATTTAACATTCTATACATCTGAGAGGCTATGAGCTATATAACAGTCATGTATCTGACAGAGTTATGAGCTATGTAACAGTCCTGTATCTGACAGAGTTATATAACAGTCATGTATCTGACAGAGTTATCAGCTATATAACAGACATGTATCTGACGAGTTATGAGCTATATAACAGTCATGTATCTGAGAGAGTTATGAGCTATATAACAGTGTATGTATCTGACAGAGTTATGAGCTATGTAACAGTGTATGTATCTGACAGCTATATAACAGTCATGTATCTGAGAGAGTTATGAGCTATATAACAGTCATGTATCTGACAGAGTTATGAGCTATGTAACTGCATGTATCTGACAGAGTTATGAGCTAACAGTGTATGTATCTGACTGAGTTATGAGCTAACACTGTATGTATCTGACAGAGTTATGAGCTATGTAACAGTCATGTATCTGTGAGCTATGTAACAGTGTATGTATCTGACA
Organism: Cladorhizidae sp. MBARI D1340-BT2; assembly: GCA_028752905.1. Lineage (NCBI taxonomy): Eukaryota > Metazoa > Porifera > Demospongiae > Poecilosclerida > Cladorhizidae > Cladorhizidae sp. MBARI D1340-BT2. Next base: position 49,088,764 of record JAQNBH010000008.1, on the reverse strand, counting down.
GAGTTATGAGCTATGTAACAGTGTATGTATCTGAGAGAGTTATGAGCTATGTAACAGTGTATGTATCTGACAGAGTTATGAGCTATGTAACTGTATGTATCTGACAGAGTTATAAACTATGTAACAGACATGTATCTGACAGAGTTATGAGCTATGTAACTGTATATATCTGACAGAGTTATGTAACAGTAGCTACCAGTCATTATTATATAGTAAGTTATACAGCAAGCCAGTCATTATTATACAGTAAGTCAGTCATTATTATACAGTAAGCCAGTCATTATTATACAGTAAGTCAGTCATTATTATACAGTAAGCCAGTCATTATTATACAGTAAGCCAGTCATTATTATACAGCAAGCCAGTCATTATTATACAGTAAGCCAGTCATTATTATACAGTAAGCCAGTCATTATTATACAGTAAGCCAGTCATTATTATGCAGTAAGTCTGTCATTATTATACAGTAAGTCAGTCATTATTATGCAGTAAGCCAGTCATTATTATACAGTAAGCCAGTCATTATTATACAGTAAGCCAGTCATTATTATACAGCAAGTCAGTCATTATTATACAGTAGTAAGCCAGTCATTATTATACAGTAAGTCAGTCATTATTATACAGTAAGCCAGTCATTATTATACAGTAAGTCAGTCATTATTATACAGCAAACCAGTCATTACTATACAGTAAGCCAGTCATTATTATACAGTAAGCCAGTAATTATTATACAGCAAACCAGTCATTATTATACAGTAAGCCAGTCATTATTATACAGCAAACCAGTCATTACTATACAGTAAGCCAGTCATTATTATACAGTAAGCCAGTCATTATTATACAGCAAGTCGGTCAATATTATACAGTATGCCAGTCATTATTATACAGTAAGTTAGTCATTATTATACAGTAAGCCAGTCATTATTATACAGTAAGCCAGTCATTATTATACAGTAAGCCAGTCAGTCATTATTATACAGTAAGCCAGTCATTATTATACAGTAAGCCAGTCAGTCATTATTATACAGTAAGCCAGTCGGTCATTATTATACAGTAAGCCTATACTCTGTCCTACATCTGATTCCTGTAAAACCTAAGGTATGGCAAGAGGTATGTCACATGCACTGAAATTGTAACTTTTTACTGTTTAAATTTATTATTATTTTCAGATTGGTCTATATACATACATATATATATCCATATTTTTTGGGTTTTTTAATTATTATTGGCCAGAAGCAGAGACAAGAAGGTAGAAACTGTGACCAGTTGTTTTCTTGGGTATGACAGTAAGTAAACAAGTTCATATGATAGCTATTCCTTTTTGTTTGGGTGTGTAAAATCAATTATTTCCGATCAAGGACGGGAATCCATTAACAAAAGTGAATTAAAGTCTTTTTCAGTTAACCAAGATTCATCACAAAATGACTTACTTTGCAAAGAGCATTACTAAAGCAAGTAAATTGTGAGTAAAATGATTGCCATTGATGGAGTTTTATTTGCATATTGCACTTCAGAGCAGAAATCTATAAAATTTACTCCATTTGGAATGATGTTCTGCTGGTGTGAACTATTTGCAAGTAAATTATATATAATAGCAAGTGTGGGTTATCTATATAACACTTTTGCAGGTGTGAATTAGCTATACATAGCACTATTTGCAGGTGTACTATCTGCAGGTGTGAACTATCTATATAGCCCTATCTGAAGGTGTGAATTAGCATTATTTGCAGGTGTAAATTAGATAGCTATATAGTCGTTTTGTTGGAGTTTTCATTGCTACATTAATTTTGTTGTTGGTTTTGTGTAGAAAGCCAGTGCGATAAAGGATCACAAAAAGAAACTGATTGATCTAGCCACATTAATGAGATTGAATTAGCATAAGCATCCACTATGCAGCTAAATCTAATATTGATCTGGCACAGAAAAGGAAGGTTCTGGAAAAAATAGGGACCATAAAATGTTATGAATTTATGCAAAATTTAATTGTAGTCCTGAAATATAGCATTGTTGCAAAACTCCCAAAGGGACAGCCATAAAGGTGAAAAATTTGATGTTGTGGGTTCTCTTCGAGGATAACATACCTTGGCCCAGATTTAAGAGGTTTTATTATGCAGATTATAGGGATGAAACAGATATGGTGAGCTAATTGAGGCTGGCATGCTATGACTATATATATATATATATATACATATACATGCAGTGACCAGTGACGGAGCACACATATTTTAACTGGTATATAGGGCCAATGTACCACTTGCTATGCACAGTAACTGTAAGATGCATGAGGCTAGGGGGTGGATATCACATGGAGTGCAAAAATGCAAAAACTGAAAATCTATACCATGTTGAGTAGTATAGATGTAGTATTATAGACATCACACTATTTATTATTATGATTGTACAATTATTGATACTTTCCAAATAGTCTCTCTCTATGTTCAGAATTACTTATAAATTGATTGGCAACCTCTTTGAGATTGAGTGAATCAGTGCGCTCCTTGTGAACGTGAAGTACCATTAGGTGATTCAGTCTTTGTTGCATAGTATTACGAAGGTAAGTTTTAACCCTACGTAAAGCACTAAAGGAGTACTCAGATGTTGCATTGGTTGCTGGCATGATAAGTATCAGCTTCAAAACTGTACAAACCTGATCCAGAAGTGCTCGTTGACCAAGAGAAAGACTTTGAAAATAATCTCTGATGTCAAATATATTTACATTGGGGATCCAATGGTCTTCCTGACTAAATCTTCTTCAAAGTCAACCCCCTGACATGCTCTGCATAAAAGTTGCTCCAATTTTGAGTAAATTCTATATCCTGGTTGGTCAAAGCGATCCTTTAAACAGCTGACAATGTTATCCAGTGCTTCAAAATATATCTGGCGATAATAGAGCAAGGGACTTTCATGATACTCTCCACTGGACAGTCCATCCTCATATCTCTGTGGAACTCTTCACTTATGAGGTACCTGTGGTTCACCAACATCTATTGATGAACCAGTTCTTGAAACTTTGTCCCAAAATAAATCATACATTTCATCAGCACATAGAGACAGCAGTGTATCTACAACCATTTCTCCTACCTTTTGACCCTCAGCAGCTGAAATTTTTACCTTCTGTAATAAATGATGTAATAATAATAATAGTGATAATATATAACTCAATAGAATTTACTAAATAAAACAACTGATGTAACAATAAAAATAATAGTAATATATAACAACAATAACAGTAAATATATTAGAGGATAGCAAACTGTTTCTGCGGATATGTCATTTACTGGCACAAACAGGTGATTACATCACATGACATCTCTGTTCCACCATTCATGATTCCTGCAGCATAGAACAGGAATGTGATGACTATAAAATTTAATGGACAAATAATATTTGACTTCACATATATACCTGGTCTTGTTATTGATTATCATTCCAAGAAGAATTGTTGTTTGGTGTAACGATATAACACGATTGAAATCAGAGAATACATATATATTCCCTGTTCAACGAAATCCATGGACAGTGGCGAGAGATTTGTTAACCTGTCTTTATAGTAAAAAATGTCAACTTTAGTAATCTCTCAATGAACTCTAGTTGACATAACATTATAATCACCTTCTCAATAATCAACTTCAAATTGTATTCACTCGACGTTTCGACTAGATGCTCCAGGAATAAGTCTAGTTGAAACATCGGGTGAATACAATTTGAAGTTGATTATTGAGGTGGTTATAACTTTAGTAATGCAGTGCCTGCAAGATTGATGAAGACTCCATACACTAAGGAAGTTTAGATCAAGGCTGACAATTACACATGCACAAGATGGCCGAGGAATGTCAGTGAAGAGCCACAAATGACAACAGGAGATGTTTTAATCGAACATTGTAAATGTGCTGACATTTGCTTTCTCTCAATGAACTCGCAGTTGAAATAATAACATTAAAATCATCTTCTCAATAGTCATTTGATTCACTCGACGTTTCGACTAGATTGCTCTAGTCTTCATCAGGATTTCTCCTCTATTTGCTTGTATATAAATACAAGTTCTAGCCTCTGAAGTAGAGAGAAGAGGCCATCTAAGTCTTTGCTTTTTTCCTTCTTATTCAAGAGTGCTGTCCTGCCGAGAATTCCCCTGCCTCCCATCCCAAGCACCCGAAGTTAATTATGCTCGACACATCATCAGCGTAACGTGCGCGCAAACTTTTTTTGCTAACAGTGAGATTCCCTTCCCCGCCCCTGGGGCAGATTGTTTCCCCGTATAAAGATAATGAACCACATGTGACCATAGATACACAAACGGTCGTGATTGCCGCCTAGATGAAGAAGAAGAGATGGTCAAGATATTCCCAACCAGCTTCAACTTCATAGAGAAGCAGAAGCTTCTGACCTGTGTGTCGGGAGAGCCTTTAGCTATCACGTGTTCTGATGAATGTCTGTTTGTAGCAGAAGAAGACTGTCTGTTGGAAGTATTCAACCTAGAATCTCTTAAGCCAATGGGTCAGTTCAGGACAGTCAGTCCCGTTGAGCACTTGGTGTACAATTCTAAGGGGGACTGTATAATCACAATGGAGAAGAAAAGCTCCTCTTCTCAAGGATTTGCCAGGATTTACTTCAGATGGAGGGGGGCCTCTGTGGACAAACCTATCCGTATCAGTTTACTGAGCTCTCTCTCACAAAGTGCATTGTTGCCAGGTGAGCATTTGGTAGCTGACATTGTTGAATTACCTGGAGAGCTCAACAGTTCAGTGTCATGCTTGGCGTCTTGCGAAGAGAGTGGGCGCATAGCAGTGGGAATGGACAACACTGTGCGCATCTTCACCATCACCGAGGAGGAGCAGGAGCTGAGGTCGACTTCCAGCAGCAGAGGAAGGATGAGCAGCGAAGATATCAGTGTGAGTCCAGATTTATCTTCCACCACGGACTTGAGGGGAGCACTCACTTCCAAACCCCACCTCCTACTAAATGGTGTGATACCTCTTTATGGTGAAGCATTCCCCACCCCTGTACCTAGCTCTGTACCTAGTCTCCTTGAATGTGGGAGCATGTTTCATCATAAAGTTGACTTTCTGCTGGACATACATACGGGCATGTCTCTGCATAGCATCGCCATCTTCAACAACTACGTGGCATGCATCTCGAAACACGAGGCCCGTGTACTGAAGATCTTGCTGCTAGCAGACTCGACCCATAGTCATTTATCTGCAGGATTAGTTGTGCAGGAACCTACACCCTCTCTGTCTCCTGCAGCAACACCACACTCAGACCACACCCACAAGGTTAGTATCCCTTTCTGGTGCTGCCATATAAGCAGCATACCTAATTATAAGTGCATACTTATGGAAGCACACCTTATGTAAGTTCGTACTAATAGGACAACACCTAATATATAAGAGCGTACTTGTTTCATAGAAGCATACCTACATGTAATATATAAGAGAGTACTTGTTTCATAGAAGCATACCTAATATATAAGTGTACTTGTTTCGTAGCAGCACACCTGATATATTAGAGCATTGTTTCATAGAAGCATACCTTCATGTAATTTATAAGAGTATACTTGTTTCATAGAAGCATACCTACATGTAATATATAAGAGTATACTTGTTTCATAGAAGCACACCTAATGTACATAAGAGTATACTTATTTCACAAGAGCATGTAGTACTGTCAAATCCTGTCGTGATAAGACCGCACAGGCCTGTGTGTGCTTGCCCTGACTATTGTCTTGCCTACGACATCAGCTTGAACAAGTTTTGAGTTTTCCTTTAGTGGTAGCCTGCAGGAAAGATGATCGTAGATAGCTGAAGGAATGATGATAGCAGAGGGGCAGCTACCTGGAGGAGAGTTGATGCTGGAGGAATGATGATGTAGATGGGTAACTACCTGGGAGAATGGTGATAGGGGCAGCTACCTGGAGCAGAGTTGATGCTGGAGGAATGATGATGTAGAGGTGTACACTACCTGGAGGAAGGGTGATAGGGGCAGCTACCTGGAGAAGAGTTGATTGGAGGAATGATGACGGTAGAGGGGCAGGTAGTTAAAGGAATGATGATGGTAGAGGGACAGGTAGCTAAAGGAATGATGATGGTAAAGGGGCAGGTACCATGATGATGGTAAAGAGGCAGGTAGCTAAAGGAATGATGATAGTAGAGGGGCAGGTAGCTAAAGGAATGATGATGGTAGAGGGGCAGGTAGCTAAAGGAATGATGATGGTAGAGGGGCAGGTAGCTAAAGGAATGATGATGATGGTAAAGGGGCAGGTAGCTAAAGGAATGATGATGGTAGAGGGGCAGGTAGCTAAAGGAATGATGATGGTAGAGGGGCAGGTAGCTAAAGGAATGATGATGGTAGAGGGGCAGGTAGCTAAAGGAATGATGATGATGGTAGAGGGGCAGGTAGCTAAAGGAATGATGATGGTAGAGGGGCAGGTAGCTAAAGGAATGATGATGGTAAAGGGGCAGGTAGCTAAAGGAATGTGATGGTAGAGGGGCAGGTAGCTAAAGGAATGATGATGGTAGAGGGGCAGGTAGCTAAAGGAATGATGATGGTAGAGGGGCAGGTAGCTAAAGGAATGATGATGGTAGAGGGGCAGGTAGCTAAAGGAATGATGATAGTAGAGGGGCAGGTAGCTAAAGGAATGATGATGGTAGAGGGGCAGGTAGCTAAAGGAATGATGATGGTAGAGGGGAAGGTAGCTAAAGGAATGATGATTGTAGAGGGGAAGGTATGGCACTTAGGAAACTAGTTAGTTGAAAAGAAGTAATTTCATCGGTCAGTTACAGGTTCCTTAGTTATGATCATACAATTCTAGATTAGTTAGTTCCAGCCAAACATTGCTGGTGCAGCTGCTACGAAATTCAGACCACTGGTCCCAAATTCTAACGCAATGCCTAGTATCTGCTCTAGCTTTCTAGGGTGTGCCTTGTATTCTTGCTTTAGCTACCTCTTCGTCACTTAGCTCAATCTTTTTTGTGGCTGGGGAGGGGCTGTTTCCTGCTGTACAGCTAGTGTGGGATTGGGGTCAGCGGACATTTCCTGTATTATGTCCTAGTTTGCTGGGCGTTAGAAGATTTTATCGTCAATAAAAAAAGTGTAGAAGTCCACTGCGCTATCTTCTGCCAGCACCCTCTTTTACTCTGGTGCGTCTTTTACTCGGGTGCATCTTTTACTTTGGTGCGTCTTTTACTCGGGTGCATCTTTTACTCTGGTGCATCTTTTACTCTGGGTGCATCTTTTAATTTGGTGTGTCTTTTACTCTGGTGCATCTTTTACTCTGGTGCATCTTTTACTCTGGGTGCATCTTTTACTCTGGTGCATCTTTTAATTTGGTGTGTCTTTTACTCTTGTGCATCTTTTACTCTGGGTGCATCTTTTACTCTGGGTGCATCTTTTAATTTGGTGTGTCTTTTACTCTGGGTGCATCTTTTACTCTGGGTGCATCTTTTAATTTGGTGTGTCTTTTACTCTGGTGCATCTTTTACTCTGGTGCATCTTTTAATTTGGTGTGTCTTTTACTCTGGGTGCATCTTTTACTCTGGGTGCATCTTTTAATTTGGTGTGTCTTTTACTCTGGGTGCATCTTTTACTCTGGGTGCATCTTTTAATTTGGTGTGTCTTTTACTCTGGTGCATCTTTTACTCTGGGTGCATCTTTTAATTTGGTGTGTCTTTTACTCTGGGTGCATCTTTTACTCTGGGTGCATCTTTTAATTTGGTGTGTCTTTTACTCTGGGTGCATCTTTTACTCTGGGTGCATCTTTTAATTTGGTGTGTCTTTTACTCTGGTGCATCTTTTACTCTGGGTGCATCTTTTAATTTGGTGCATCTTATACTCTGGGTGCATCTTTTAATTTGGTGTGTCTTTTACTCTGGTGCATCTTTTATTATGGTGCATCTTTTACTCTGGGTGCATCTTTTACTCTGGTGCATCTTTTACTCTGGTGTATCTTTTACTCTGGGTGCATCTTTTACTCTGGTGCATCTTTTACTCTGGGTGCATCTTTTAATTTGGTGCATCTTTTACTCTGGTGCACCTTTTAATTTGGTGTGTCTTTTCAAATTCACTCCACTCTTCGTCACTCTCCAGGAAGGCTATCACTTCTTTAGCCGTGAAAGCATCTTTTACTCTGGGTGCATCTTTTAATTTGGTGTGTCTTTTACTCTGGTGCATCTTTTAATTTGGTGTGTCTTTTACTCGGTGTGTCTTCTCTGGTGTGTCTCTAGTTGCCTGTTGGTTGTCAATGTCAAATGTTGTTCCTAGGTGCTAATAGATACCCAAACCCTCTACGGTATTTTAGAAACTCTTAGGCCCTTAGTAGCGACTGAGCGCAGCAAGGGTCACCACAATTCTAACCCTTCAGATTTCTAAATACCATAAATTCTTCGTCATAATATACTACCTCAGTGTTGAGGTAGTATATTATGTAGCTATCTGTGTTGAGGTAGTAGCTATCTGTGTTGATGTAGTATATTATGTAGCTATCAGTGTTGAGGTAGTATATTATGTAGCTAACTATGTTGAGGTAGTATATTATGTAGCTATCTGTGTTGAGGTAGTATATTATGTAGCTAACTATGTTGAGGTAGTATATTATGTAGCTATCTGTGTTGAGGTAGTATATTATGTAGCTACCTATGTTGAGGTAGTATATTATGTAGCTATCTGTGTTGAGGTAGTATATTATGTAGCTAACTATGTTGAGGTAGTATATTATGTAGCTACCTATGTTGAGGTAGTATATTATGTAGCTATCTGTGTTGAGGTAGTATATTATGTAGCTAACTATGTTGAGGTGTATTATGTAGCTATCTGTGTTGAGGTAGTATATTATGTAGCTACCTATGTTGAGGTATGTAGCTACCTATGTTGAGGTAGTATATTATGTAGCTACCGGTATTGAGGTAGTATATTATTATGTAGGTATCTAGATTCAGTGAAACACCCGGAAATCTGTGAAAGAACACGTTTGTGGGTTAGCAGCTGAGCCAGCAGGTTTTCACTGCTTTGGAAAGATGTCAAGCGTAAATAGATCCTCCACAAGCTAGCTTGCTCACATGGCGTACCAATAGCAGCTGCAATCTCTGGCAGTTACATGTCTACTAGCAAAGAAGTGAATATCAGTGGCAAGAAGAGGATTAGTAAAAGCAATCATGTAGAGCACTATAACAGTGTGGCCTAGGCAACCATAGGCTGTTCTGTTGTATTTGTAGTATCTGTGGTCCAGTTAACAACAGCAACAAGATGTGCTATTATCTATATTATCTACAGGATTGAAGCTGAAAAATCAAATTAAAATTCTAACTTGCAACAAGATCTTAATTAAAATCAAACAATTGCCTGTGTTTGGAGGACTGGACAAGAACTGGACAAGAAGAAGGGAAGCATGCCTGTACCATGTACACCTCAACCAGTAGCTGACCCTTTACCATTCCCACCAATATTATACTGCTTTAAAATTCATTGGTGTATATGATTATAGAATGTCATCTAACTGGCTGTTGTCTACATGGGTACAGTCTTGTTTCCTTGCTTTTTTGACAGGTCCATCCAATATAGTTGAATATAGTTATATAGTTGAATGGAGTTGAATATAGATAAATATAGTTGAATGGAGTTGAATATAGTTGAATATAGTTGAATATAGTTGAATATAGTTGAATATAGTTGAATATAGTTGAATATAGTTGAATATAGTTGAATATAGTTGAATATAGTTGAATATAGTTGAATATAGTTGAATATAGTTGAATATAGTTGAATTATAGATGAATATAGATGAATATAGTTGAATTATAGAAGAATATAGATGAATATAGTTGTGAATATACGTAGTTGAATGTAGTTGAATAATAGATGAATGTAGTTTAATATAGTTAAATATATTAAAATTACCTCAATAATCAACTTCCTCAATAATCAACTTCAAATTTTATTCACTCGTTGTTTCGACAGATGCTCTAGTCTTCATCAGGAATAGTTGAATATACTCTCAATGAACTCTCAGTCGACATGATAACATTATAATCACCTTCTCAGCGTCTCATTATCCTGATAAAGGCTAGAGCATCTACTCGAGACGTCGAGTGAATAAAATTTGAAGTTGATTATTGAGGTGATTATAGATGAATGTGGTTGAATACAGATGAATGTGGTTGAATACAGATGAATGTGGTTGAATATAGATGAATGTGGTTGAATATAGGTGAATGTGGGTGCATGTGGTTGAATGCAGATGAATGTGGTTGAATATAGATGAATGTGGTTGAATATAGATGAATGTGGTTGAATATAGATGAATGTGGTTGAATATAGATGAATGTGGGTGAATGTGGTTGAATATAGATGAATGTGGTTGAATGTAGATGAATGTGGGTGAATGTGGTTGAATGCAGATGAATGTGGTTGAATATAGATGAATGTGGGTGAATATAGATGAATGTGGGTGAATGTGGTTGAATGTGGTTGAATGCAGATGAATGTGGTTGAATATAGATGAATGTGGTTGAATATAGATGAATGGTTGAATATAGATGAATGTGGGTGAATGTGGTTGAATGCAGATGAATGTGGTTGAATATAGATGAATGTGGTTGAATGCAGCTGAATGTGGTTGAATGCAGATGAATGTGGTTGAATGCAGATGAATGTGGTTGAATGCAGATGAATGTGGTTGAATGCAGATGAATATGGTTGAATGTTTGAATGTAGATGAATGCGGTTGAATGTAGATGAATGCGGTTGAATGTAGATGAATGCGGTTGAATGTAGATGAATGCGGTTGAATGCGGTTGAATGCGGTTGAATGCAGTTGAATGCAGATGAATGCGGTTGAATGTAGATGAATGCAGTTGAATGTGGCCTGCAAGTGTTCACCATCCCTAGCTCAGTACATAGACTTGCTGAGCCTTACCTGTAAGCAGTGGATTAGGTCTGTGCATGGGCAGTGGTTGTCAAGTAGTTCGTTGGTGTGAAGTACCCGTGTCTTGTTGACCGATGCTGTACGTGTCCTGGATGACACCAGCTCTGGTGTTGATCTGCTGATGGTTGTCACAAGTTGTTTTCTATGTATTACAGCAAAAAGAAATGGAGATTGAGGAGGGTCGAGGTTTTGTCAAGTGGTCCCCCCTGAGGGTGTGGGAAGAGGAGCGGCTGACCAGCAGTGCCAGCAGCTCTCTGATGGATGTCTCCATCCCCGGCATACTCCACCAGCAGCACTTGGCCAGGTCACATGACCTCCATGGCAACACACCCACCATTGGCACCCTCTCTGTTCCCTCCATAACTAACTTGTCAAGAAAGTCACCTGATAGTCACGTGGTGGAGGTATTGGGTCCCGTGGAACATATACCTGGACAACCAATCAGAGTCAACCTAGACATCAGTATGTCAAACTCACGAGCAGCCAGGAACAAACCCTCCAAAGCTCGAGTTCTGACAATGCTCTACCGAAGGTATGTTTGCTGACTAAGCTTCATGCACCTGGGGAGGAAGGTATGTTTGCTGACTAAGCTTTATGCACATGGGGAGGAAGGAATGTTTGCTGACTAAGCTTTATGCACCTGGGGAGGAAGGAATGTTTGCTGACTAAGCTTTATGCACCTGGGGAGGAAGGAATGTTTGCTGACTAAGCTTTATGCACCTGGGGAGGAAGGAATGTTTGCTGACTAAGCTTTATGCACCTGGGGAGGAAGGAATGTTTGCTGACTAAGCTTTATGCACCTGGGGAGGAAGGAATGTTTGCTGACTAAGCTTCATGCACCTGGGGAGGAAGGTATGTTTGCTGACTAAGCTTTATGCACATGGGGAGGAAGGAATGTTTGCTGACTAAGCTTTATGCACCTGGGGAGGAAGGAATGTTTGCTGACTAAGCTTTATGCACCTGGGGAGGAAGGATTGTTTGCTGACTAAGCTTTATGCACCTGGGGAGGAAGGAATGTTTGCTGACTAAGCTTTATGCACCTGGGGAGGAAGGAATGTTTGCTGACTAAGCTTTATGCACCTGGGGAGGAAGGAATGTTTGCTGACTAAGCTTTATGCACCTGGGGAGGGAGGAATGTTTGCTGACTAAGCTTTATGCACCTGGGGAGGGAGGAATGTTTGCTGACTAAGCTTTATGCACCTGGGGAGGAAGGAATGTTTGCTGACTAAGCTTTATGCACCTGGGGAGGAAGGTATGTTTGCTGACTAAGCTTTATGCACCTGGGGAGGAAGGAATGTTTGCTGACTAAGCTTTATGCACCTGGGGAGGAAGGAATGTTTGCTGACTAAGCTTTATGCACCTGGGGAGGAAGGAATGTTTGCTGACTAAGCTTTATGCACCTGGGGAGGAAGGTATGTTTGCTGACTAAGCTTTATGCACCTGGGGAGGAAGGAATGTTTGCTGACTAAGCTTTATGCACCTGGGGAGGGAGGAATGTTTGCTGACTAAGCTTTATGCACCTGGGGAGGAAGGAATGTTTGCTGACTAAGCTTTATGCACCTGGGGAGGAAGGAATGTTTGCTGACTAAGCTTTATGCACCTGGGGAGGGAGGAATGTTTGCTGACTAAGCTTTATGCACCTGGGGAGGAAGGAATGTTTGCTGACTAAGCTTTATGTAGCTTTATGTACCTGGGGAGGAAGGAATGTTTGCTGACTAAGCTTTATGCACCTGGGGAGGGGGGAATGTTTGCTGACTAAGCTTTATGTACCTGGGGAGGGAGGAATGTTTGCTGACTAAGCTTTATGCACCTGGGGAGGGGGGAATGTTTGCTGACGAAGCTTTATGCACCTGGGTAGGAAGGTATGTTTGCTGACTAAGCTTTATGCACCTGGGGAGGAAGGTATGTTTGCTGACTAAGCTTTATGCACCTGGGTAGGAAGGAATGTTTGCTGACTAAGCTTTATGCACCTGGGGAGGAAGGAATGTTTGCTGACTAAGCTTTATGCACCTGGGGAGGGAGGAATGTTTGCTGACTAAGCTTTATGCACCTGGGGAGGGAGGAATGTTTGCTGACTAAGTTTTATGCACCTGGGGAGGAAGTAAACAACATTGAATTTTGACCCCAATTCCACCAGCAGCTATTAAACCAACCCATTGTTACATTTGTAGACGAGAACCATAGCTAGCTGTTGTATCAGCAGCTTCTAGAAAACTATTGCCACTGGCTAACTAGGTACATTGCAACTAGCTTGTACCACACTAGCTTTTACCGTCACTAGTTTGTACCTTCACTAGCTTGTACCCTCACTAGCTTGTACCCTTACTAGCTTGTACCCTCACTAGCTTGTACCCTCACTAGCTTGTACCCTCACTAGCTTGTACCATAGCTCTCACTAGCTTGTACCATAGCAGCTTGTACCATAGCTCTCACTAGCTTGTACCCTCACTAGCTTGTACCACAGCTCTCACTAGCTTGTACCACTGCTCTCACTAGCTTGTACCCTCACTAGCTTGTACCCTCACTAGCTTGTACCCTCACTAGCTTGTACCCTCACTAGCTTGTACCATAGCTCTCACTAGCTTGTACCATAGCTCTCACTAGCTTGTACCCTCACTAGCTTGTACCACAGCTCTCACTAGCTTGTACCACTGCTCTCACTAGCTTGCAGCTCTTTGTACACAGCTCTCACTAGCTTGTACCCTCACTAGCTTGTTACCAACAGCTCTCACTAGCTTGTACCACAGCTCTCACTTAGCTTGTACAGCAGCTCTCACTAGCTTATTCCACATCTCTCACTAGTTTGTACAGCTTTCACTAGTTTGTACAGCTCAGCTAGCTGCGTCAGCTACACACTGCTATGTAAGCTAGCTTGCTACGGCAGCATACACTACTAGCTAACTACGTCAGCACACACTACTAGCTATGTCAGCTAACACACTACTAGCTAGCTATCAGCTACAAACACCACTAGCTACTAGCTAGCTCTAGAACATCCACATAATACACCTCCAGGCATCCCCCTTCGTGCTGATATCATTTATGATGTAGCAAATGCCTGACCACTAGCAGGGAGAGCTCTTTACTCGCCTACAAACACAATAATGGCTACTGGAGGTTAAGTAGCTGGCGTTAACTAGCATTTTGATTGCTCAGATGTAATAGAATCCCTAGCTATCAGGTCTGTTGCCTCCATGTTTATATATCAACCCAACACAAGCTATCAGGCCTGTTGCCTCCATGTTTATATATCAACCCAACACAAGCTATCAGGTCTGTTGCCTCCATGTTTATATATCAACCCAACACAAGCTATCAGGTATGTTGCCTCCATGTTTATATATCAACCCAACACAAGCTATCAGGTCTGTTGCCTCCATGTTTATATATCAACCCAACACAAGCTATCAGGTCTGTTGCCTCCATGTTTATATATCAACCCAACACAAGCTATCAGGTCTGTTGCCTCCATGTTTATATATCAACCCAACACAAGCTATCAGGTCTGTTGCCTCCATGTTTATATATCAACCCAACACAAGCTATCAGGCCTGTTGCCTCCATGTTTATATATCAACCCAACACAAGCTATCAGGTCTGTTGCCTCCATGTTTATATATCAACCCAACACAAGCTGTTGCCTCCATGTTTATATATCAACCCAACACAAGCTATCAGGTCTGTTCCCTCCATGTTTATATATCAACCCAATACAAGCTATCAGGTCTGTTGCCTCCATGTTTATATATCAACCCAACACAAGCTATCAGGTCTGTTGCCTCCATGTTTATATATCAACCCAACACAAGCTATCAGGCCTGTTGCCTCCATGTTTATATATCAACCCAACACAAGCTATCAGCTCTGTTCCCTCCATGTTTATATATCAACCCAACACAAGCTATCAGGTCTGTTGCCTCCATGTTTATATATCAACCCAACACAAGCTATCAGGCCTGTTGCCTCCATGTTTATATATCAACCCAACACAAGCTATCAGGCCTGTTGCCTCCATGTTTATATATCAACCCAACACAAGCTATCAGGTCTGTTGCCACCATGTTTATATACCAACCAACACAAGCTATCAGGTCTGTTGCCTCCATGTTTATATATCAACCCAACACAAGCTATCAGGTCTGTTCCCTCCATGTTTATATATCAACCCAACACAAGCTATCAGGTCTGTTGCCTCCATGTTTATATATCAACCCAACACAAGCTATCAGGCCTGTTGCCTCCATGTTTATATATCAACCCAACACAAGCTGTTGCCTCCATGTTTATATATCAACCCAACACAAGCTATCAGCTCTGTTCCCTCCATGTTTATATATCAACCCAATACAAGCTATCAGCTCTGTTCCCTCCATGTTTATATATCAACCCAACACAAGCTATCAGGTCTGTTGCCTCCATGTTTATATATAACACAAGCTATCAGGTCTGTTGCCTCCATGTTTATATATCAACATCCCAACACAAGCTATCAGGTCTGTTGCCTCCATGTTTATATATCAACCCAACACAAGCTATCAGGTCTGTTGCCTCCATGTTTATATATCAACCCAACACAAGCTATCAGGTCTGTTCCCTCCATGTTTATATATCAACCCAACACAAGCTATCAGGCCTGTTGCCTCCATGTTTATATATCAACTACCTTGGTATGTGTTGTGGCCTCCACAGATTTCATTCTCCAATCACTGGAACTGTTGCTGGTGGTGCCATTGCAGACCACAACCACCTTAAAGGGGAAGAGCTACACACAGTACAACTGCTTCCCATTGTTGTCCCAGGTATGTACCATGTGAGCCATTGTCAGTCCTCGACATGCACTCTGACTTTTTCAGATGATATTGGTAGGCACCAGTTGGTAGGCATCAGCTGTTTCCTGGCCAATGGTTACCATGGTTACATGTACGATGTACACCTGCGGGCGTGCCTCTCTTGTTCCTTCTCCTTCATGTCGACCACTCGTGCAGTTGTGTGCGACACAACCTTCTTGCATGCCGTCTCCTCCGAGTCAGTTGAGACCTATACCAGCCGATCCCTGCAGGTAAGTGCCCCCTCTCCACAGGTGCTGCTATAGAGATGCATGCTTGCTGTGATAATGCAATGACATTCTCTAGACAGCTATCTCCAGGATGCCTGCCGCCAGTGAACAAGACAAGATCTCCACACAGTGGCTCAGAAAGGTGTGCGATAGGATAGCCAAACCTACCTAGTGTTGTTTACATGATGTTCCTCTTGCTCCCATTTGTTCCTCCCACTTCCTCCTCCCCATGTTCGTATAGCCATGCCCTCCTCCCTCTTTGGACCTGACTCTGGTGGCCAATAGCAAGTTTGCGAGCAATGAGAGTTGTCTGGCCAGCAGTGCTGAGCATATGGTTTTGCTCACTAAGAGCAACACTACTGAGCATGTGCAGTCCGGCACTAAATGGCTGCTGTATGTGTGTAAGAACTTGTAGTCACACTTGTGCCGAGTCAGCACTAAGTGTGCATGTGAGAGCTTGTGGTCACACTTGTGCCGAGTCAGCACTAAGTGTGCATATGTGAGAGCCTGTGGTCACACTTGTGCCGAGTCAGCACTAAGTGTACATGTGTGAGAGCTTGTGGTCACACTTGTGCCGAGTCAGCACTAAGTGTACATATGTGAGAGCCTGTGGTCACACTTGTGCCGAGTCAGCACTGAGTGTGTATGTGTGAGAGCTTGTGGTCACACTTGTGCCGAGTCAGCACTAAGTGTACATGTGTGAGAGCTTGTGGTCACACTTGTGCCGAGTCACAAATGCTCTCC
Source organism: Cladorhizidae sp. MBARI D1340-BT2 (assembly GCA_028752905.1). Lineage (NCBI taxonomy): Eukaryota > Metazoa > Porifera > Demospongiae > Poecilosclerida > Cladorhizidae > Cladorhizidae sp. MBARI D1340-BT2. The sequence continues at coordinate 49,072,049 of JAQNBH010000008.1, read as the reverse complement.
GGAGAGATCTATTAATTAAAAACAGGTGAGAGGTGTGGCTTCTAGTTGCACACAATAGAAATTGCTCTCAAAAATGCAGTCCTCCAATTGTAGCACACCTAGTTAATTACCAATGTATAAGCCACATGTGCTACTATAATAGCTGACAAGTGATAAAGAAATGCCTCCATGTTTGCGACATGTCTGTAAAGGTGGACATGTCTGAGGACAGAGAGATCCTCTGCTTCAAGGATGATAGAGTAGCAGCTTTAGTTGTTGCAGCCATTGCAGAAGCTACTCGCCAGCTGTTGGTAGAGAGTGCCAGTGATAGAGAGGATACCATTTGCCTCCCTAGAGGAAGTGGATGAAGAAGAGATTGAACGGAACAAACTCTTCGTTGACACTTATAGCGTCTGGAACTCAGCAACTGACTGCTGCTGGCTCTATGCCTATGGCATTTATATACATGCCCAGCCACAACTCAGCAACTGACTACTGCTAGCTCTATGCCTATGGCATTTATATACAAGCCCAGCCACAACTCAGCAACTGACTGCTGCTAGCTCTATGCCTATGGCATTTATATACAAGCCCAGCCACAACTCAGCAACTGACTGCTGCTGGCTCTACCCCTATGGCATTTATAAACAAGCCCAGCCACAACTCAGCAACTGACTGCTGCTAGCTCTATGCCTATGGCATTTATATACATGCCCAGCCACAACTCAGCAACTGACTGCTGCTGGCTCTACACCTATGGCATTTATAAACAAGCCCAGCCCTATATAACTCTGCAAAGAATTGGCCTTGGTTCAGCAGACAGTGACAAAAGGCTGGCTTTTGAACAGAAAACAACTTTAGGAGGATCTATGCAAGCGTTTACTGCAACACTTTCTGTGGCTACATAGTTGCAACCTAGTGTGGCTGAAATTTGCAACCTATATTCAAATAAATGCAGTATATATATACTTGCATATATACACAGTGGATTACACTATGTATGCATACATACATAGTGGGTTACACTATATACATACATATACGTACATACATAGTGGGTTACACTATGTGTATGTGCATGCATGTGTGTGCGTGCATGCAGGCATTCTCTGTCGTTCAAGAAGCCAGTGGAGTCGAGCTGGAACATCTATATCTTGAGGAAGAAGAGTACAATGTCTATGCATCAGCAGTTTGTAAGTCTTCACAGATCCTTAGCTCACAGCTGCTAAGAGAGATGCATCTCCATGTTGTTCCATGCTTGTGTAGTGTCCCAGTGTGGTTCCATGCTTGTGTGTGTGGTTCCATGCTTGTGTGTGTGGTTCCATGCTTGTGTGTGTGGTTCCATGCTTGTGTGTGTGGTTCCATGCTTGTGTGTGTGGTTCCATGCTTGTGTGTGTGGTTCCGTGCTTGTGTGTGTTTCCATGCTTGTGTGTGTGGTTCCGTGCTTGTGTGTGTTTCCATGCTTGTGTGTGTGGTTCCATGCTTGTGTGTGTGGTTCCATGCTTGTGTGTGTGGTTCCATGCTTGTGTGTGTGGTTCCATGCTTGTGTGTGTGGTTCCGTGCTTGTGTGTGTGGTTCCATGCTTGTGTGTGTGGTTCCATGCTTGTGTGTGTGTGGTTCCATGCTTGTGTGTGTGGTTCCATGCTTGTGTGTGTGGTTCCATGCTTGTGTGTGTGGTTCCATGCTTGTGTGTGTGGTTCCATGCTTGTGTGTGTGGTTCCATGCTTGTGTGTGTGGTTCCATGCTTGTGTGTGTGGTCCATGCTTGTGTGTGGTTCCATGCCTGTGTGTGTGGTTCCATGCTTGTGTGTGTGGTTCCATGCTTGTGTGTGTGGTTCCATGCTTGTGTGTGGTTCCATGCTTGTGTGTGTGGTTCCATGCTTGTGTGTGTGGTTCCATGCTTGTGTGTGTGGTTCCATGCTTGTGTGTGGTTCCATGCCTGTGTGTGTGGTTCCATGCCTGTGTGTGTGGTTCCATGCCTGTGTGTGTGGTTCCATGCCTGTGTGTGTGGTTCCATGCCTGTGTGTGTGGTTCCATGCTTGTGTGTGTGGTTCCATGCTTGTGTGTGGTTCCATGCCTGTGTGTGTGGTTCCATGCCTGTGTGTGTGGTTCCATGCCTGTGTGTGTGGTTCCATGCTTGTGTGTGGTTCCATGCTTGTGTGTGTGGTTCCATGCTTGTGTGTGGTTCCGTGCTTGTGTGTGTGGTTCCATGATTGTGTGTGTGGTTCCATGCTTGTGTGTGTGGTTCCATGCTTGTGTGTGTGGTTCCATGCTTGTGTGTGTGGTTCCATGCTTGTGTGTGTGGTTCCATGCTTGCTTGTGTGTGTGTATGTGTGCATGTCTCCAGGCTATGCTCGCTGCGGGGATGAAGGACACTTCTCCCCCTCTCTACCAACATGGGTTGTATGAGGCACATAACTTGCTTCGTAGCCAGCTCCTCCTCAACCTGCAGCTGTCTCCACAGCAGCGGGCAAGGTTGGTGCAGAACCTGCAGGCCAACTGCCACGCCTTGGGCCTGTCCCTGTGCAGCTATGCCAGCAGTAGGAGCTGCCTTGCCTGGGCCCCCCGCTACCTGCAGATGTCCGGGCAACCCATATCCAAGATCATAATTGCCATCACCAAGAAGTTCCCTCGAGTATGTTTCTTTACGCATCTTCTCTCTTGCTGTTTAACACACCTCCTCTTCCTCCCCCTCCCCCACTGCTGCTGTGCAGAAGTCCTCTCCTCCATATACCATCCTGCTGAAGTTCTTGGACCTTGTGTTATGGAGTGAAGATGTAAGGCTTTCTCCTCCTCCACTGACCCAGAGGGAGGCAGACCTTGTCCTGGACCTGTATGCAGAATTCAAAGTGCAGGCAGTGCCTGATGTGGTGCTAAGCCCTTGGCTTGGCCCTCTCCTCTCACCTGGTACAGTTCTTGTTGTGTGCTCTGTGTACCTGTTGATGTGGTGCTGGGCCCTATCCTCTCACCTGGTACAGTTCTTGTTGTGTGCTCTGTGTACCTGTTGATGTGGTGCTGGGCCTTATCCTCTCACCTGGTACAGTTCTTGTTGTGTGTTCTGTGTACCTGTTGATGTGGTGCTGGGCCCTATCCTCTTACCTGGTACAGTTCTTGTCGGGTGCTCTAAGCACCTACACTGGACTATATGCTGGGAACGCTTGATATGACTTTGATTCTTATGTTTGTCCTAAAAGATCAGGCAGTTGAGAAGGTTCTACTCTACCTTCACCAGAAGAAACTCAACCAACAGCAAATGTGAGCCAGCAACCCTGACTCAACAATCTTTGCATATGTATTTAGTGTAGACTCTGTCATGTCCACACTGTGTACACACTTATCCTTTGTCTTCCTCCTCCTCTTCTTCTTCCTCCTATATGTACACATAGCTAGGGCCCACTGCTCGTAGCTAGGGCCCACTACTCGTAGCTAGGGCCCACTACACGTGGCTAGGGTCCACTGCTCGTAGCTAGGGCCCACTACTCGTAGCTAGGGCCCACTACTCGTAGCTAGGGCCCACTACTCGTAGCTAGGGCCCACTACTCGTAGCTAGGGCCCACTACTCGTAGCTAGGGCCCACTGCTCGTAGCTAGGGCCCACTACATGTGGCTAGGGCCCACTACACGTGGCTAGGGCCCACTGCTCGTAGCTAGGGCCCACTACACGTGGCTAACCCATTACTCCAAGCTAGAGCCCACTACTCGTGAATAGGGGGCCCACTACATGTAGCTAGGGCTATGTATTCACTGTTCACTCTGTCATGTCCACACTGTGTACACACTTACCCTTTGTCTTCCTCCTCCTCTTCCTCTCCTCCATCATCCATCCTGCTTGTTGCTAGTTTCCTGGGAAAGTTGTGCGAGGTGATGCTGTTGTTGCATCTTGACAAGGAAGAAGAAGTCTCCCTCAGAGTGCAGGAGTTGAGTGAGCCCTTCTTGTTTGAGTGGCTGCAGGATCACTCCAGCTTCCTTGTGCAGGAGACTGACACCAGCTTCACCCTGCTAGGCAAGGTAATCTATGACACCACATTAGCAATGGCTTACAAGGTTATCTATGACACCACATTAGCAATGGCTTCACCCTGCTAGGCAAGGTAATCTATGACACCACATTAGCAATGGCTTACAAGGTTATCTATGACACCACATTAGCAATGGCTTCACCCTGCTAGGTAAGTACTCTATGACACCACATTAGCAATGGCTTCACCCTGCTAGGCAAGTACTATATGACACCACATTAGCAATGGCTTCACCCTGCTAGGCAAGTACTATATGACACCACATTAGCAATGGCTTCACCCTGCTAGGCAAGTACTATATGACACCACATTAGCAATGGCTTCACCTGCTAGCCCTAGCCCTCACTCACCTGTACCTGCTTATTCTGTCTGTCTTGTGTGTCAAGCAGCTGCTCTGTAAGAGTAATGAGGCATGTGTGCTGAGGGTTCTCTACCACTTGCTGGCGACTGCCACACTCACTCTGGACTTCATTTCCTCACTCCTACTGCAGGTGGGGAAGGAGAGGTGTTGGGGAGATACTGCAGGTGGGGAAGGAGAGGTGTTGGGGAGATACTGCAGGTGGGGAAGGAGAGGTGTTGGGGAGATACTGCAGGTGGGGAAGGAGAGGTGTTGGGGAGATACTGCAGGTGGGGAAGGAGGTGTTGGGGAGATACTGCAGGTGGGGAAGGAGAGGTGTTGGGGAGATACTGCAGGTGGGGAAGGAGAGGTGTTGGGGAGATACTGCAGGTGGGGAAGGAGAGGTGTTGGGGAGATACTGCAGGTGGGGAAGGAGAGGTGTTGGGGAGATACTGCAGGTGGGGAAGGAGAGGTGTTGGGGAGATACTGCAGGTGGGGAAGGAGAGGTGTTGGGGAGATACTGCAAGGAGAGGTGTTGGGGAGATACTGCAGGTGGGGAAGGAGAGGTGTTGGGGAGATACTGCAGGTGGGGAAGGAGAGGTGTTGGGGAGATACTGCAGGTGGGGAAGGAGAGGTGTTGGGGAGATACTGCAGGTGGGGAAGGAGAGGTGTTGGGGAGAAGGGGCAGTGATAATCTGGTCTAGACTTGACCTTCCTTATATGGGGGTGGGGGGAAGAAAAAGGTGTGGTGTCTCTAACGCACGCTCCTTGTGTAAGAGGATTAATACTTTATCGCCTACATCTCAACCGATGTTGACTTGGTGCCTCTCCAGCACTGGCTAGCTGCTGGGTTGACTTCTGTTGCCTCTCCAGCACCAGGCACTGGCTAGCTGCTGGTGTTGACTTCTGTTGCCTATCCAGCATCGGGCACTGGCTAGCTGCTGGTGTTGACTTCTGTTGCCTCTCCAGCACCGGGCACTGGCTAGCTGCTGATGTTGGCTTCTGTTGCCTCTCCAGCACCGGGCACTGGCTAGCTGCTGGTGTTGACTTCTGTGTGTTCCTCTGCAGCAAGGCGAAGCTTGCCATGCTTGTCTCAGCATTCACCTGTACCTGGAACGTGGTGTGCGAGAGTATGTACTGCAATCTGATTGGGCCGCAGCTAATATTTGACACAAGCAGTATATGCTAGAGACACCACACTCTTTTGTCCTCCCATCTCAGAGATAAGGAAGATGAAGATAAAGGGTTGGCCATGCCAGACTATTGAAGTGGGAGGGATGCCAGTGAAGTGTGTGCAAGTGTTCATGGTGGTGAATGAGTGAGGGATGAGCTGGAGGGGTGTGTGTGTGTGTAGTGACTGTGAATTGTTGTCCTTGCTCTGACAGGTTGACAGCAGAGTTGGCACGAGGGATGAGGAGGCGTGGCCAGCTGGAGCCAAGGAAGGAGAAGAGAGGAAGCAGCAGCCAGCCAGAAATATTGTACACAAACACTTCCTGGAAGGCATCGTGCTTGGAGAGGTCAAAGGTCTTCCTGTGGAGACAGTCCAAGCAGCTCAGGTCAGTAACCTTTGAACGGTATCAACTCCACACCTACCTCACTCGTTACACCTAACTCGCTCACTCAGCACACATACTACTACACTCACCACACCTGTCTGTCATACCACACATCTCACTCGTACACTTCCTCCCTCATCACCCTCTCACAGTTGCACCTGGTGAATGTATTGTTGATGAGGCTGACATCGGAGAGCACATCACATTCTGGCTCCACCCCTTTCAGACTGTACGGATCTCGGCATAAGTGGCTGGATAGCTTGCCTCCCTTTGATGGAAGTGGTCCAGCTAAGCTGGCACAGGTTGCCGTGCAAGATCTCGTGCAGTTACAGGCTCTCCTCTGCAGCGGTCACATGACTACTACCCACTCCCACATGGTGGGTGTGGCACAGCATGTGGAGGCGTGTCTGGTGAAGAGTGTGCCTGGTGAGCTGGCACTACGACTTCTTACATACCCACACACAGGCAAGATTCAGCAGGTAACCACATGGGCATGGTCACACACACACCACACATGATCATAACACAACCTCACACACACTCTCTCCTCCCAGGCGGTTGAGTTGGTGTTGGCCTGGCGACCAGACCTGACGGTGCAATACTGCCACACCTATTTCACTCCCCAGCTAGACCAGTGGAGGAACCTGCTGGAACTGCTGCTGCACCAATGTCTACTGCAGAGGGCAGAACTAACCTCACCACCTCTGCCACACACTCCACTTCTTCCTCCCTCACCCCCAACCTGGCAGCCACCTCCTGCTGAATTACAGACATACATCTCTCTCTATCAAGGTCGGGTCAACTTTAATTAACTTGATGATGGGAGGGGCCATATGGGCAGTTAGTGGGAGGACACGTGGGAAGTTTATAGGGTGTTCGTTGTACACCACACTGGGTGAAGGTGATATATATGGGTACACTGGACCATCATCATCATGCTGGGTGGAGGCAGGTTGACAATATAGCTCTATGATGACACAATGACTGGGCTATAAAATTAAGTTGTGTGTGTGTGTGTGATTGCAGCTGCTCTCGACCATGTGGTGGAGTTGTGTTCTCCTGAGGACTTACTCTCTCTCCTGCCTGCCTCTGGCTCCCTCTCTTTCTTTCTTCCCTTCATTGAGCGCAGCTGCAAGCTGCATTCATCCCGGCAACTTGCACGCCCAACTTCATGATATGTGCATATATTGTATTACACAACTGCACGTCAGGATATTTTGAGGGTTAAATATTCACAGGTGGTGGCAACAGAAGAATTTCCATGGGAGATCTTTAGTGTATTAACAGCAAATATTAAGCTCCTCAAAAGCAGCCCCTCTACATGCTGTGAGTGCTTAGGCCTTGCTTCGCAGGGAAATCAGTCCCTAGGACCTTATTAGCAAATAGTTGTTACGCAAACGTGTCATTCAATACTTAGCCTCCAGACCACAGTGTGTGTGGAGGTGCATATACAGGCATATATTTGAGTCCGTGTGTAGTAAATGTGTGTAACATTATTTATTTATAACCAACACTGATGAAATTTGGTGGACTACTATATATATATGAAAGAGGATGACTTGTCCACTGCCGCAGTATAGTCCGAGTCCTTTGCTGACTTGGCAACACTAACACTTGAAATAAAATAGTGAAGTCACTCCATCGGAGGGACTGAGGGAGTTTTTACTTGAGAACGTTTTGATTGGTGGATCCTTCCTCGGCTCACTCTGAAGTCCACGTCGATGTACTCTCCGCTCCAACTGCACACCCGAGCCTCATCATAGGAGGTCGAGACCTTGCGCCGTACCCAGGAACACAGGGAGTAGCATACGCCGCCATAGGCTATGGCATTCAATAGCCCCTGCAGGGGGTTCAGGACGGCCTGCATGAGAGAGAGAGAACACATGAGTGCATATCTGAGTTCAACAGCAAACTTAGGATACTTCATGCATGCATGTCAATAGTCTACTAAAACATGGGCGGGGCATTATGTATTGGGTAGGGCAGTGGAGATGGGAGCTGTGGGTTGATCAGCAAACTTGGATACCTCTAGTATCCTGATAGTATATAGACAGGAACAAAAAGGTTTTTATTTTTAAAAACACGCCTACTGAGGGGGGAAACAGAGACACAGATCCATGTCATGTGAGGGGCACAGATCCATGAAGATGCAAGTCATGTGAGGGGCACAGATCCATGAAGATGCAAGTCATGTGAGGGGCACAGATCCATGAAGATGCAAGTCATGTGAGGGGCACAGATCCATGAAGAGGCAAGTCATGTGAGGGACACAGATCCATGAAGATGCAAGTCATGTGTGGGGCACAGATCCATGAAGAGGCAAGTCATGTGAGGGACACAGATCCATGAAGATGCAAGTCATGTGAGGAGCACAGATCCATGAAGATGCAAGTCATGTGAGGGACACAGATCCATGAAGATGCAAGTCATGTGAGGGACACAGATCCATGAAGATGCAAGTCATGTGAGGGGCACAGATCCATGAAGAGGCAAGTCATGTGAGGGACACAGATCCATGAAGATGCAAGTCATGTGTGGGGCACAGATCCATGAAGAGGCAAGTCATGTGAGGGACACAGATCCATGAAGATGCAAGTCATGTGAGGGCACAGATCCATGAAGATGCAAGTCATGTGAGGGGCACAGATCCATGAAGATGCAAGTCATGCGAGGGGCACAGATCCATGAAGAGGCAAGTCATGTGAGGGACACAGATCCATGAAGATGCAAGTCATGTGTGGGGCACAGATCCATGAAGAGGCAAGTCATGTGAGGGACACAGATCCATGAAGATGCAAGTCATGTGAGGGCACAGATCCATGAAGATGCAAGTCATGTGAGGGGCACAGATCCATGAAGATGCAAGTCATGTGAGGGGCACAGATCCATGAAGATGCAAGTCATGTGAGGGACACAGATCCATGAAGATGCAAGTCATGTGAGGGGCACAGATCCATGAAGATGCAAGTCATGTGAGGGACACAGATCCATGAAGATGCAAGTCATGTGTGGGGCACAGATCCATGAAGAGGCAAGTCATGTGAGGGACACAGATCCATGAAGATGCAAGTCATGTGAGGGCACAGATCCATGAAGATGCAAGTCATGTGAGGGGCACAGATCCATGAAGATGCAAGTCATGCGAGGGGCACAGATCCATGAAGAGGCAAGTCATGTGAGGGACACAGATCCATGAAGATGCAAGTCATGTGTGGGGCACAGATCCATGAAGAGGCAAGTCATGTGAGGGACACAGATCCATGAAGATGCAAGTCATGTGAGGGCACAGATCCATGAAGATGCAAGTCATGTGAGGGGCACAGATCCATGAAGATGCAAGTCATGTGAGGGGCACAGATCCATGAAGATGCAAGTCATGTGAGGGGCACAGATCCATGAAGATGCAAGTCATGTGAGGGACACAGATCCATGAAGATGCAAGTCATGTGAGGGACACAGATCCATGAAGATGCAAGTCATGTGAGGGGCACAGATCCATGAAGATGCAAGTCATGTGAGGGACACAGATCCATGAAGATGCAAGTCATGGGAGGGACACAGATCCATGAAGATGTTTTTCACACATCATTTGTTGTTGTGTCAGCTGTTCCCGGCAAGGGATGATTCAAGACATGCTTAGAATCCTCGTGGAGCTCATGTCAGCTCAACTGGTGTGAGTTTTAAATGAGATATGAGCTTGGGGAGGTTTGCCGTCTGCCATTTTGGATTGAGTGCTACCACACCCCCAATATCAACTACATTAAACTTGGATACTTGAGTATCCAAGTTTACAGATAGTATACATAGATATCAACATATCTAACTTGGATACCTCGAGTATCCAGATGACGTAGATGTATTGAGAGTTGTAGAGGTATTGGAACAAAATGGAGGGAGACTGCTCTGTTGAATTCATGGCGTGAGCAACGATTAACAAAATGCCATCCATCACATTCACTGCCCAACTAGAACACGAACATAAAGAGAATGAAGCAGCAACCATTCTCTCTCTCTCTCTCTCTCTGTGTGTGTCAGACATCACATACCAAATGTAGAAAACCAGAATGATGCCAAGTATCTTGCGCTTAGAAATTATCCTCTCCTTCTTCCAGATGTTAGCCACCGGACCAGTCACTCCAGAACTAGGCAGCTTAGCATTCCTCTGCACTGTGTCACACACACACACACACACACTCTCACACACGTATGGCATGGCAAGGCAGTAGGAAAACAGTCATTCTGAAGATGAAGGTCATGGGAATGGAATAAGGGTGTGTGGGAATGGAATGAAGGGGTATGGGAAAAGGAGGGTTATGTGGAGGAGAGGGAAGATGTGGGAAAAGAATGCTGACATGGAAGAGAAGCTCACTCTGTTTCCATGTTGAGAAGTAGAACATAGGCAGTGCAGCCATGAAGATTAAGATGGGCCCCACCGTGCTGAGGAAGTGGCTAATGATACAGAGCTTGCCTTCAGAACAACTGCACGCACACACACACCAGCAACCTTGCAATGAACTCTCAGCAACATAAGTGGATGGATCGGAAAAGATATTTTTAGGTTTGCAAATTTATCCATGTTATGGCTGACCCTTTACCATTTAAACCATACACACCATTACAATCACACATACAATCACTGACATTATGTAGATGATAGACAGCGTATAATACATGCCGGGCTCCTCTAGCTGGGTGTGATCTGCACGGGTACAGGCCGTTTCCTTGCTGTTTGGACGTGCTAAACATTGGTTCTAATCTGGTTGCTGGTCAGCTGTGGCCACATGGAGGGGGAGTGTCTAACAGGTCTTTGTTAGTTGGCGTGAGCTGGTAACAGCTGCACAGAGGTCACTGGCTCTGCTCATAGTGAGCCAGACAGATCTAGTGGATGAAACTTGGCATCTGGACGATCCGTACCCATGACTTTTTCTGCACTGGAAAAACAGAGCAGTCGGCATGGACATGCATTGGGAGGAAGAGACAGAGCAGTCGGCATGGACATGCATTGGGAGGAAGAGACAGAGTAGTCGGCATGGACATGCATTGGGAGGAAGAGACAGCAGTCGGCATGGACATGCATTGGGAGGAAGAGACAGAGCAGTCGGCATGGACATGCATTGGGAGGAAGAGACAGAGCAGTCGGCATGGACATGCATTGGGAGGAAGAGACAGAGCAGTCGGCATGGACATGCATTGGGAGGAAGAGACAGAGCAGTCGGCATGGACATGCATTGGGAGGAAGAGACAGAGCAGTCGGCATGGACATGCATTGGGAGGAAGAGACAGAGCAGTCGGCATGGACATGCATTGGGAGGAAGAGACAGAGCAGTCGGCATGGACATGCATTGGGAGGAAGAGACAGAGCAGTCGGCATGGACATGCATTGGGAGGAAGAGACAGAGCAGTCGGCATGGACATGCATTGGGAGGAAGAGACAGAGCAGTCGGCATGGACATGCATTGGGAGGAAGAGACAGAGCAGTCGGCATGGACATGCATTGGGATACATGAGGAGGAAGAGACAGAGTTATGTGGAAGTAGACTGGCGGTGCCGACCCCTCCCTCCCTCCCTCCCGCCAAGAGTCTGGGAACACAAAAACATTCTGGCATAATGCAATTACCGGCTGCTCTGATTAGTTAGTTGCCAGGGAACTGATGTCAATGTGGGAGGGGCCATTTAACTGACCTCCAAAACAGAAACAAGAGATTCTTTCTGCATGTCCTACTGGCCACTCCTCCGTGCTAAAGGGGAGGAGCCAAGTGCTGGCACTGAGTTGACCACACCTCTGTGCCAAGGGGGAGGAGCCAAGTGCTGGCACCGAGTTGACCACACCTCTGTGCCAAGGCTACGAGAAACGGGAGTCTTGCCTCAAGACACGCCCCCATCACAGCCTATCTCTAGGTCTTGACTTCAGTCCCTCACTCGAGCAGTAGCCAGAAGAGGTCAATCACTAATCAAGGTCAAGGTTGAAAGGTCGTGTGTCAACAGATCTTTTATCTCCTTAGTTGGATCTGGGGGTCCACAGACAGGGTTGCTTAGATGGGGCCGGGGGTCCACAGCCACGGTTGCTTAGATGGGGCCAGGGGTCAACAGCCAGGGTTGCTTAGATGGGGCTGGGGGTCCACAGACAGGGTTGCTTAGATGGGGTTGGGGGTTCACAGACAGGGTTGCTTAGATGGGGCCGGGGGTCCACAGACAGGGTTGCTTAGATGGGGCCGGGGGTCCACAGCTATGGTTGCTTAGATGGGGCCGGGGGTCCACAGCCAGGGTTGCTTAGATGGGGCGGGGGTCCATAGACATGGTTGGGCCGGGGGCCCACAGACAGGGTTGCTTAGATGGGGCCGGGGTTCCACAGACAGGGTTGCTTAGATGGGGCCGGGGGTCCACAGCCAGGGTTGCTTAGATGGGGGCGGGGGTCCACAGACAGGGTTGCTTAGATGGGGCCGGGGGTCCACAGACAGGGTTGCTTAGATGGGGCCGGGGGTCCACAGCCAGGGTTGCTTAGATGGGGCCGGGGGTCCACAGACAGGGTTGCTTAGATGGGGCCGGGGGTCCACAGACAGGGTTGCTTAGATGGGGCCGGGGGTCCACAGCCAGGGTTGGGCGGGGGGTCCACAGCCATGGAGGAACACACAATAACACACTCACTCATGAAAATGAGGAAGATGGGCACACATAACTGGCCACATTGCTAGCTCCTAATCTTCCTCTCTACCTAATCTCCCTCTCTATCTGTGCAGTCACAAGTGGAGCAAGTGACCTCATACGGCATCTACATGCATGCACATGAGCTGACTGGCTGAACTACATGCATGCACATGAGCTGTGCATTGGCTGAACTACATGTTCAGGGTTTCATTTAGGGGGGGGGGGGGCGGCTTGTATTATTAAAACTCATTAGAAACTTTGTCACATCTTTAACCAATCATGCCCCCCCTTAAAATCCAAATTCCTCCAGTTGCCCCCCCCCTTGGGGACAATTTTCTAAATGAAACCCTCAGTATGCATATGATGTTGCATTTTTGGGGGGGGAATGACCCACATGGTTTTTTATTTTATAACTCCATAGATTCCGTAAACTTCATGTTATGGACTTGATATATAGCTCAAAAGATAGGTAACTCTTTGTGCTCTCTGTCGATACTAAAATATTTTTCATAAGTATAACTATAGCCAAGTTACGGGAGCTACAAGTGGAGGGACCCTAAAAAACCTGAATGCCTGCAACCTCCAGATAAATATCTCCAGATTGCAAAGTGCTAAAGATTACCAGTGGCTAGAGGAAGCCCTACTCTATGCAATGAGTGTTTTCATTAGGCGCTAAGGGAGGAAAGGGAAGAACTGGTGGAAGTGACTCTGGAGCTCCAGCTGCTGTACACTTCACTCTAGGGACTTGGTGGATAGTTCAAAAGATAGGTCTCTCTGTGTGCTCTCTTTGGATTGGTTCTTCTGAGAAGTTTGGGACCAGAAGAGCTGAAAGGAGGAACAGGGCAAGCAGAAATCTAGTGTGATGCTGAAGAGATCAGGTTGACACCACCAGATCGCCAGATCACATCGAGTTATCAGAGTTTACTCGAGCTGCTGCATGCTGGTTTATGGGTGCTTTATTTAATGTGTGACTTGTGCTCCGTCAATGATGACGTTTCTATAGTGATGGCTACTTCAGTGGAGCGACTTATTCTCCGCTGCTACCTCCACTCAGGCAAAACAGTGAGCACTTGAAGTTACACACTTGAGGTGAGGGACTTACTTGAGGTAACATACTTGAGGTGATGGGGACTTATTTGAGTAACACACTTGAGGTGAGGGACTTACTTGAGGTAACACACTTGAGGTGAGGGACTTATTTGAGGAACACACTTGAGGTGAGGGACTTACTTGAGGTAATATACTTGAGGTGATGGGGACTTATTTGAGGAACACACTTGAGGTGAGGGACTTACTTGTGGTAGGGAGGGCAGGACCACAGTGAGGCTGCAGAGCCAGCCATGAAGATGGAGCAGAAGAGCCAAGTGAAGATGTGCGAGTAATAAAGCTTCCACCTGCCACCAAACTTCGAGTTGTACACATCCACAGCGAAGAAGAACGTCCAGAAGTAAGTGGCAAAGTACCAGAAGTACACCCAGCCCTGTGTGTGTGTGCATGTGCATGCACATGTGTGTGTGCATGTGTGTGTGTGGGTAACGATACAAAAATGATATATGTTAAAATGGCATACGATAGACGGAAAAAAAGCTTATATCTTACTTAGAAAAATCTTACTTAGAAAAACAAAGCTTATATACCTTGCTTATAAAAAAAAGCTTATACCTTGCTTATAAAAACAATCTTGCTCAGAAAAACAAAGCTTATATCTTGCTCAGAAAAACAAAGCTTATATCTTGCTTAGAACTCTCCTTGGCAACTTCTTAGTAACATATATGCATCTTCAGCCGATTTTAACTCCAAAACACTTCATGCGTGAAAGTTGTAAACTGGCAGACCCAAACCAGTTAAAACCATCTTATCTATCCACTTCTCCCCAAACACATACAGTATACTACCAGAAGACTCTACACCGTCTAATACATTGCAAGGACTAACCCTCTACACTGTCTAATACATTGCAATGATTAACCCTCTACACTGTCCAATACATTGCAAGGACTAACCCTCTACACTGCCCAATACATTGCAAGGACTAACCCTCTACACTGTCCAATACATTGCAAGGACTAACCCTCTACACTGTCCAATACATTGCAATGATTAACCCTCTACACTGTCCAATACATTGCAAGGACTAACCCTCTACACTGTCCAATACATTGCAAGGACTAACCCTCTACCGCCCAATACATTGCAAGGACTAACCCTCTACACTGTCCAATACATTGCAAGACTAACCCTCTACACTGTCCAATACATTGCAAGGACTAACCCTCTACACTGTCCAATACATTGCAAAGACTATATTTCTAAACAAAATGGCTGACTCCCTGACAAGACCTTGAAGTGCCATGCTATACAATGATGGCTTCCACTTGAAATATTGACAAAAAGTATCCCTAAAGTTTTGTCAGCATCTAACCTTTTGGTTGGCTGTGCATATATAGCAGACACACGTTCATATACATACATGTATATATATATGTAGATATTTAGTACTAGAAGTACACCCAGCCCTGCAGATATATTACTCATGTACATTCATATATATATATATATATATATATATATGTAGATATTTTAGTACAGTAGACCCTCACTAATCCGAATAGCCTGGGGATCTGAGTAGTTCGGATTAGTGAAATTTTCGGATTAGTGAAATGTATGAATATCATTATATTGAACTCTAAATTTGTTTATTTTTTGCAGGTGTGGGTTGAATACTGGGAGTAAATACAGGGAGTACAAGTAATTTTTAATCATTATGTTCCCTTCCCATCCTCATTCTTTTAGCAGAACTCCGGAATCCCATCTCTGTCATCTTCCTTTTGCATCCTCGCAACTCGCTGCCCTTCTTCTTTATGTCTGAGATAGTTGAGACTCCAACTCCATACTGTTTAGCTAGTAACTTGTAGCTTTCCTTCCCGAGCTGGGCCAGGATCTCGACCGTCTCCTCAATGGTAAGGCTCTTGTGTGCTCTTTTCTTCTCCATATCACTGCAGCTGCATCGTATGATATGCTCGTGGTAGGTTCAAAGTTCAATCAAAGTTCAATAATGTCACGCATTTTGAATTATTATTATTGTTGTTATTATTATTATTGTTATTATTATTGTTATTATTATTGTTGTTGTTGTTATTATTATTATTATTATTATTATTGTTGCTACTAATGCCGTTCGGATTAGCGAGGTTTCGGATTAACGGGGTCCGGATTAGCGAGGGTCTACTGTACTAGAAGTACACCCAGCCCTGCAGATACATACTCATGTACATACATTATATATATAATTATATATATTTATCATACCATCAAGCCATTTCACTTGATTTGATGGCTAATAGCAGGTTTCATCAGGATTTTTAGTTGGGGGGGGGAGAAAAGTATCCAACTTAGATTTTTTCTAATTATAATATGACATAATTTTTGAAAATCCTGGGGGAGGAAATCCCAGGTCCCCCCAACCCCTGTATGAAACCCTGAATAGGTGGGTAGCTATATCCCGTACCCTACCCCCCCAGATCCCGACCTGGTCAGTGAGGAACTACACATGCACGGTCACCTGGTTGTCATGTAAACATTATGGCATCTCTTTGTTAGGTCACTTTGCAAGGCTGACATAACTGCTTGTAGTTATTGCTATGCATTTTGATGGTGTGATAATTTAGCTCAGTTTAGGGAGAGATATGGATTAACTCTAGTCAGCTCGGTTTAGGGAGAGATATGGATTAACTCTAGTCCTGGAGCTCAAACATGGTTTAGGGAGAGATATGGATTAACTCTAGTCTAGTCCTGGAGCTCAAACATGGTTAAGGGAGAGATATGGATTAACTCTAGTCCCGGAGTTCAAACAGGGTTGAGGGAGAGATATGAATTAACTCTAGTCCTGGAGCTCAAACATGGTTTAAGGAGATATATGGATTAACTCTAGTCCTGGAGCTCAAACATGGTTTAGGGAGAGATATGGATTAACTCTAGTCCCGGAGTTCAAACATGGTTTAGGGAGAGATATGAATTAACTCTAGTCCTGGAGCTCAAACATGGTTTAAGGAGAGATATGGATTAACTCTAGTCCTGGAGCTCAAACATGGTTTAGGGAGAGTCCTGGAGCTCAAACATGGTTTAGGGAGAGATATGGATTAACTCTAGTCCCGGAGTTCAAACATGGTTTAGGGAGAGATATGAATTAACTCTAGTCCCGGAACTCAAACATGGTTTAGGGAGAGATATGGATTAACTCTAGTCCTGGAGCTCAAACATGGTTTAGGGAGAGATATGGATTAACTCTAGTCCCGGAGCTCAAACATGGTTTAGGGAGAGATATGAATTAACTCAAGTCCTGGAGCTCAAACATGGTTTAGGGAGAGATATGGATTAACTCTAGTCCTGGAGCTCAAACATGGTTTAGGGAGAGATATGGATTAACTCTAGTCCCAGAGCTCAAACATGGTTTAGGGAGAGATATGAATTAACTCTAGTCCCGGAACTCAAACATGGTTTAGGGAGAGATATGGATTAACTCTAGTCCTGGAGCTCAAACATGGTTTAGGGAGAGATATGGATTAACTCTAGTCCTGGAGCAAACATGGTTTAAGGAGAGATATGGATTAACTCTAGTCCCGGAGTTCAAACATGGTTTAGGGAGAGATATGAATTAACTCTAGTCCTGGAGCTCAAACATGGTTTAAGGAGAGATATGGATTAACTCTAGTCCTGGAGCTCAAACATGGTTTAGGGAGAGTCCTGGAGCTCAAACATGGTTTAGGGAGAGATATG
This sequence comes from Cladorhizidae sp. MBARI D1340-BT2, assembly GCA_028752905.1. Classification (NCBI taxonomy): domain Eukaryota; kingdom Metazoa; phylum Porifera; class Demospongiae; order Poecilosclerida; family Cladorhizidae; species Cladorhizidae sp. MBARI D1340-BT2. The sequence continues at coordinate 49,054,739 of JAQNBH010000008.1, read as the reverse complement.
GATTAACTCTAGTCCCGGAGTTCAAACATGGTTTAGGGAGAGATATGAATTAACTCTAGTCCCGGAACTCAAACATGGTTTAGGGAGAGATATGGATTAACTCTAGTCCTGGAGCTCAAACATGGTTTAGGGAGAGATATGGATTAACTCTAGTCCCGGAGCTCAAACATGGTTTAGGGAGAGATATGAATTAACTCAAGTCCTGGAGCTCAAACATGGTTTAGGGAGAGATATGGATTAACTCTAGTCCTGGAGCTCAAACATGGTTTAGGGAGAGATATGGATTAACTCTAGTCCCAGAGCTCAAACATGGTTTAGGGAGAGATATGAATTAACTCTAGTCCCGGAACTCAAACATGGTTTAGGGAGAGATATGGATTAACTCTAGTCCTGGAGCTCAAACATGGTTTAGGGAGAGATATGGATTAACTCTAGTCCTGGAGCAAACATGGTTTAAAGGAGAGATATGGATTAACTCTAGTCCCGGAGCTCAAACATGGAGATATGGATTAACTCTAGTCCCAGAGCTCAAACATGGTTTAAGGAGAGATATGGATTAACTCTAGTCCCGGAGCTCAAACATGGTTTAAGGAGAGATATGGATTAACTCTAGTCCTGGAGCTCAAACCTGGTTTAAGGAGAGATATGGATTAACTCTAGTCCTGGAGCTCAAACATGGTTTAAGGAGAGATATGGATTAACTCTAGTCCCGGAGCTCAAACATGGAGATATGGATTAACTCTAGTCCCGGAGCTCAAACATGGTTTAAGGAGAGATATGGATTAACTCTAGTCCCGGAGCTCAAACATGGTTTGGTACATGCCCACCTCACCTCACCTTGTTCAAGCTCATCCACTAGAGATAATCCGTATGACACTCAACTCACCTAATAACAGATATATCCAAGGCATGACACAAATGTGTAGAATACACCACACCCACCTCTACTACAGCCCCACCCACTGCTGCCCCCAGGTGAGAAGTGAAGTCCGTCTTCTGGTTGAGGTGAAGAGGCCTCCAATACACCAGCCAGTACACAGACCGACCTATGACCCCTGCAACCATGGACGGACAGAATATAAAACAATGGTGAGGTGTGGTCTATGTATGTAGGTGTGGTCTACGTATGTAGCACATGGTTAGGTGTGGTCTACGTATGTAGCACAGTGATACCCAAGGCTAGATACACATGCTTATGACTCTTGAACGGTAAGGATCACTGCATTCATAACCACAGTGGCTAATAGCTAAATTATGCTGACTAAGCGATGTGCATTTGTGGGTGTGGCAAAATTTATATTAGGTTATGTGAAGAAGTTTGAGGAACAACTATAGCAACTAGGAAAGCATCGTACATAGCTACCCAAGGGAGGACTCCCTCCGACCCTAGGAGGAGTCATGGGCCTAGCAGTAGCCCAGCAACCATCAATAACAAGCATGCTCAAATCGTCAGGGAGTATGCCTCAGTCTTCGTCAGGGTGTACGCCTCAGCTTCATCAGGGAGTACGCCTCAGTCTTCGTCATGGTTGTACGCCTCAGCTTCATCAGGGAGTATGCCTCAGTCTTCATCAGGGAGTATGCCTCAGTCTTCGTCAGGGAGTATGCCTCAGCTTCATCAGGGAGTATGCCTCAGTCTTCATCAGGGAGTATGCCTCAGTCTTCATCAGGGAGTATGCCTCAGTCTTCGTCAGGGTGTACGCCTCAGCTTCATCAGGGAGTACGCCTCAGTCTTCGTCAGGGAGTGCTTCAGTCTTCATCAGGGAGTATGCCTCAGTCATCAGGGAGTATGCCTCAGTCTTCATCAGGGAGTATGCCTCAGCTTCATCAGGGAGTATGCCTCAGTCTTCATCAGGGAGTATGCCTCAGCTTCATCAGGGAGTATGCCTCAGTCTTCATCAGGGAGTATGCCTCAGTCTTCATCAGGGAGTATGCCACAGTCTTCATCAGGGAGTATACCTCAGTCTTCATCAGGGAGTATGCCTCAGTCTTCATCAGGGAGTATGCTTCAGTCTGCCTCAGTCTTCATCAGGGAGTATGCTTCAGTCTGCTTCAGTCTTCATCAGGGAGTATACCTCAGTCTTCATCAGGGAGTATGCCTCAGTCTTCATCAGGGAGTATGCTTCAGTCTGCCTCAGTCTTCATCAGGGAGTATGCTTCAGTCTGCTTCAGTCTTCATCAGGGAGTATGCCTCAGTCTTCATCAGGGAGTATGCCTCAGTCTTCATCAGGGAGTATGCCTCAGTCTTCATCAGGGAGTATGCTTCAGTCTTCATCAGGGAGTATGCCTCAGTCTTCATCAGGGAGTATGCTTCAGTCTTCATCAGGGAGTGCTTCAGTCTTTATCAGGGAGTGCTTCAGTCTTCATCAGGGAGTATGCCTCAGTCTTCATCAGGGAGTATGCCTCAGTCTTCATCAGGGAGTATACCTCAGTCTTCATCAGGGAGTATGCTTCAGTCTTCATCAGGGAGTGCTTCAGTCTTCATCAGGGAGTATGCCTCAGTCTTCATCAGAGTATGCCTCAGTCTTCATCAGGGAGTGCCTCAGTCTTCATCAGGGAGTATGCCTCAGTCTTCATCAGGGAGTATGCCTCAGTCTTCATCAGGGAGTATGCCTCAGTCTTCATCAGGGAGTATGCCTCAGTCTTCATCAGGGAGTATGCCTCAGTCTTCATCAGGGAGTATGCCTCAGTCTCAAGAGCTGCCTCAACCTCCTCTTCCCCTGTAATAGCGCTCATCCTTGGTGATACCACAGGAAGGGAGTGGCTTGGACCAAAGAACATTATAAAAGCAAATGGCACACGCACAGCTGCTTACATCATGAAGCTGATCCAACATCGCAATTTGCTAATGTGCACTAATTGCCAAGTTTTACAGTAATGAATATACAAGCTCACACTTGCTGTTGATGCAAACAGTCAGCTAGTAAGATTGCTGTTGATGTTGCGATACAATTAGTCGCCTAGTAACAACAGTACCTAGGAAGGTGTGATTAATTAGTCAGCTAGTACCAGGGCAACATGGGAGGTGTGATACCTGTGAAGATATTTATTACTTGTAAAGCCTTCTGCTGCTAACAAGTGTAACTAACAGTGCCAATTAGTCGGCACCTGCCCCAGACAGCTAGTCTTAACCTCCATCACATAGTTACGTGCACACACAACACCATATCAAGTGCTGTCACACACAGCTACTACAACTTGATTTCTCTCACATAACACTAGCAGAACGCATAACACTAGCAGAACGAAAGAGATCAAGTCATTCTATAGCAATGTCTGCTAAGAGGACTAGTATGAGCCTCTACAACAACTAATACAAGTAGGGAGCCTAGCAGTCTGTGCAACAGGCAGGAGGCTTAGTAGTCAGTGCAACAGGCAGGAGGCTTAGTAGTCAGTGCAACAGGCAGGAGGCTTAGTAGTCAGTGCAACAGGCAGGGAGCCTAGCAGTCAGTGCAACAGGCAGAAGGCTTAGTAGTCAGTGCAATAGGCAGGGAGCCTAGCAGTCTGTGCAACAGGCAGGAGGCTTAGCAGTCTGTGCAACAGGCAGGGAGCCTAGCAGTCTGTGCAACAGGCAGGGAGCCTAGCAGTCTGTGCAACAGGCAGGGAGCCTAGCAGTCAGTGCAACAGGCAGGAGGCTTAGTAGTCAGTGCAACAGGCAGGGAGCCTAGCAGTCTGTGCAACAGGCAGGAGGCTTAGCAGTCTGTGCAACAGGCAGGGAGCCTAGCAGTCTGTGCAACAGGCAGGAGGCTTAGCAGTCTGTGCAACAGGCAGGGAGCCTAGCAGTCTGTGCAACAGGCAGGGAGCCTAGCAGTCTGTGCAACAGGCAGGAGGCTTAGCAGTCTGTGCAACAGGCAGGGAGCCTAGCAGTCTGTGCAACAGGCAGGGAGCCTAGCAGTCTGTGCAAGAGGCTTAGCAGTCTGTGCAACATGCAGGGAGCCTAGCAGTCAGTGCAACAGGCAGGAGGCTTAGTAGTCAGTGCAACAGGCAGGGAGCCTAGCAGTCTGTGCAACAGGCAGGAGGCTTAGCAGTCTGTGCAACAGGCAGGGAGCCTAGCAGTCTGTGCAACAGGCAGGGAGCTTAGCAGTCTGTGCAACAGGCAGGGAGGCTATAAGTTGCAACAATGGAGAACAACATGAATCCACTCAACTATAATAATTCTGACAGAAGCCAACATACAAGGCATATAAATGGTTCAGGACACAAATCTCATAGCAAATGCAACAATGCGAAGTCCTAGAGCTGCAGCTAGATTATTATATTTTGCTCACCAAAATCAGCCAGAATGTCCGAGAGAGCCAACATGATCAGGATCCAGCTCTGTGAGGTGGAGCTGCCTGGGTGATCTCTGCCATTGCGCACTACTTGCACAAAGAAGATCCCAGCGCCAACGACTCCAACTAGAGCGCTCCCGCAGCAGGTTACGAAGTAGATGGTATAAGCCAGGAGCACGTCGGAGTGGTCGCTATAAGGAAGGCAAATGAAGGAGGATGCGTGTGGACTGGCCATCACTTGCAAAAATTTCCTCTAGCATAGTAAACCGCGTCTTAGCTGGCTCACTTCCCGCCCAAGAGTTGAGTTTGCACTTCCTGACGAGACGACCACTTCCCTTTTCATCCCTGACGACCACGTACCAAATGAATATGCACTACAGAAAGTGAAGACCAAGCATGGTTCGTGGAAGACCAGCTAACAGAGCTGTGAAGAGAATCAAGGTGTTTGCCTTGACCAAGGTATATAAACAATATTGTCAAAAAGCTGCAAAAAATGCGGGTCCCCCCCTCCTGTAACACACACGCTCATCACAGGGCTTTAGAGGCAGGCGGAAGAACTGTTACAGTCTTGCAGTTAGAGCAGCACACAAAGCACTGCTATATGCGTATGTGGGCAGGAAGCTGAAGAAAAGGGAAATGAGAAAGGTGGGCTTAATGATATGTCTTAGCTATTTGACCTGCTAGGTTATTTTGCTGCAATTAGTTGAAGCATGCATGCAACCTTTATGTTATGCTCTGTATTAATTTATTAATTCAATTTGCATGGAGTGGATACTAATTATTCAGAATTTGGTTTCCTTGTGCTTGGCTTGAGGAGAGGCCATCTAAACAGAATCATTTGGAGCTGCCATTAGCAGAGCCAATAAAGATTGGAAAACAGTGAATAATGAAGTGGGTGAACATGAAGTCAATTCATTAAGGTACAACTCTTCCTGCACAGTTTGGTGTGGGTCTCAGGTGGAGTATTCTAGAATTGGTCTGACAGATAAATACATTGTAAAAGTGCTTCCTGGCTTGAGTGGGAATGGAAATGTCCGTACCTTGTTTGGTTGCACACTTCAGTTTCCTGCTACAAAGGTTGATCAATACGGTGGGATCAAGTGAGATTGTCAGAGAGCTAACTACTAGGTACTTCAAGAGACACTCTTTTGCCAGATTCCTCTCGTTGGGACAGCTGGAGACCACACTGTTGCTGTGGGTACGACAACATCCTACTTGATTCTCTAGTAGTTTTGTCTCCCAGAGAAGCCGGTAGCAAGAGAATGGCAGAGAGTCCAATGATGAGTGAGAGGGGGAGGGCCTGAGAGGTGATGTGGACTAGTCAACCCACACAGTCACTCTGCAGGTCACGCCACTCCTGCTGTGCGTTGGCGGGTTATACTGTAATGTGCAGTGGGAAGGTCCACTCCACACTCCCCTCTTCACACACCCCTCTTCACACTGCACTCTTCACACTGCCCTCTTCACATGCCCCTCTTCACACTGCCCTCTTCACACTCCCCTCTTCACACGCCCCTCTTCACACTCCCCTCTTCACACTCCCCTCTTCACACTCCTCTTTACACACCCCTGGTGTATAATGATGATTGTGTACTTACTAACTTGCAGCTGTGGATTCAGAGAATTAACTTTGCCTCGCAGTCTCACCAGATCAGCTACGCCAGACTCATGAACAGTCTGGTCAAGGTAAGGCCTTGTCATGTGGGCCAGGACTGGCTATTGTGGGCCAGGGCTGACATGTGACTTGTTATTGTGGGCCAGGGCTGACATGTGACTTGCTATTGTGGGCCAGGACTGACATGTGACTTGTTATTGTGGGCCAGGGCTGACATGTGACTTGTTATTGTGGGCCAGGGCTGACATGTGACTTGCTATTGTGGGCCAGGACTGACATGTGACTTGTTATTGTGAGCCAGGGCTGACATGTGACTTGCTATTGTATTATCACATGCCATTGCACATCTCAGACGGACATCCAACTCAACAGGAAAGTGCTATCAGAACTGGCCATCCATGAGCCCAAGACATTCCAGGTACGTATGTGCATGCCTCTTCACACACTTACATGCATGTGCATGCCTCTTCACGCACCTACATGCATGTGCATGCCTCTTCACACACCTACATCATGTGCATGCCTCTTCACACACCTACATGCATGCATGCCTCTTCACACACCTACATGCCTCTCCACACACCTACATGCATGCATGCCTCTCCACACACCTACATGCATGTATGCCTCTTCACACACCTACATGCATGTATGCCTCTTCACACACCTACATGCATGCATGCCTCTTCACACACCTACATGCATGCATGCCTCTTCACATACCTACATGCATGCATGCCTCTCCACACACTTACATGCATGCATGCCTCTTCACACACCTACATACATGCATGCCTCTTCACACACATACATGCATGCCTCTTCACACACCTACATGCATGTTTGCCTCTTCACACACCTACATGCATGCATGCCTCTTCACACACCTACATGCATGTGCGCCTCTTCACACACCTACATGCATGTGCGCCTCTTCACACCTACATGCATGTGTGCCTCTTCACATTTACATGCACATCTTCCACACACTTACGTGCATGTGCATCATTTAGTGGGACTTGCAACTAGGATTGCCAGTTCCTGAACTTACTGAGCATGCTCAGAACCACTTTTGTGTTCAATGCTGTTTAGAACTGGTGTCTTCTGGTGTACTAGTAAGACCCTTTACCAAATGTTGCACTGTAGCATACTGACAAATGTTGTATTTGAGGTTACCATGTCTACCAAAGGTTACCCGAGTTCATGAATCATTACTGGTACTGCCAACTTTTGCAAGCATGTCTATCAGCTGACCCGACCAAACAGGCTGGGGCAAGTCTTCCCTTTGGACTCCTGCCCGACTACAAAAGTGGCAGAATTGCTGCACTTTCTTTTAAGTTCCTACTGTGCCTGTGCCTATGGCAACAAGTGCAACAAAAGTATTTTCAATTTCACCCTACAGTAACTCTGCCTTGGAAACCCCACCCCCTTCAGATCCTCTTATCCCCTCCCTCTGGGAACCCCACCCCCCTATAGTACCTCTTATCCCCTCCCCCTGGGAACCCCACCCCCCTACAGTACCTCTTATCCCCTCCCCCTGGGAACCCCACCTCCTACAGTTATACCCTCCCCCTGGGAACCCCACCTCCTACAGTTCCTCTTATACCCTCCCCCTGGGAACCCCACCCCCTACAGTTCCTCTTATCCCCTCCCCCTGGGAACCCCAACCCCCCTACAGTACCTCTTATCCCCTCCCCCTGGGAACCCCACCCCCCTACAGTACCTCTTATCCCCTCCCCCTGGGAACCCCACCTCCTACAGTTCCTCTTATCCCCTCCCCCTGGGAACCCCACCCCCTACAGTTCCTCTTATCCCCTCCCCCTGGGAACCCCACCCCCTACAGTTCCTCCTTTCAGTACCTCTTATCCCCTCCCCCTGGGAACCCCACCCCCCTACAGTTCCTCCTCTAGTACCTCCTGGAACCCCACGAGGCACAGCAACACTAGACACACCCTCCTCCCTGTTGTGCAGACAGACTGCACGCCTCATTTATAGTAGGCCTATTTAGTTAACAGCATATCTGTTATATAGCACTCTGCTACGTGTATAGACATGTCTACTTGCTGCATTCTTGTGCATGGAGTGTGCATTATATAGGTTATTGTCAGCTTTCTAGTGTACCCTCTCCTCTTGGACTAGAAATGATTTTCATCTCCCCAGGCAATTGCTGAGCTGGCCAAGCAGAGATGGATGCATGGTTTGATCTGTGGGATGGATCAGGACCCCTCCACCTTGGCTCAATCTAGACCAACACCAAAGTTCAGCAAACCACCACGCACTGCTGTCCTTTACCAACCAAGACAAGTCCTCAACACTGCCACTGGGAAGCTTGTGCTGGAGACTGCTGTGTGATAGACAGTGTGTGTATGTGTGGCTCTATCATAGTATTGTAATGTTGCCATGACACTTCACATCTGGTATCATTCATAAAACTATTGAGTTGGTAGCTGTTGTCATGAAGACGGTTGACCCAGACCTGCAGACCTGTAGTCATGATGATATGAAGAGGTGTTGAGAACATCTTATACAGCTAGACAGAGGAGGTTGTGCATGTCATTAGGAGGTACATGTGTATGTCCAAACTATCATCGTCTGCTTCAACCCAGTGTGATGTTGGTCCAGTGTGTATCCCCACAGAGCTATTGTCAACCAGCCTCAACCCAGTGTGGTGTTGATCTGTCCTCATAGAGCTGTTGTCAACCTACTTCGACCTGCCTCAGCCCAGTGTGATGTTGGTCCAGTGTGTGACCTAGCTATTGCCAACCTGCCTCAACCCAGTGTGATGTTGGTCCAGTATGTCCCCACCGAGCTATTGTCCACCAGCCTCAACCCAGTGTGGTGTTTGTCCAGTATGTGCTATTGTCCACCAGCCTCAACCCAGTGTGGTGTTTGTCCAGTGTGTCCCCATAGAGCTATTGTCCACCTGTGTGTGAGTGTGTGTGTGTGTGTGTGCGCATTCCCTGCAAATGGCTGACTGGGCTCACACACACAACCTCCTCTAGACATGATGTTTGTAGGGGAACATGCAGGGGAACATGCCACAGTTCCCCACCTCATCTGAGGGTAGAGTTCAGCCTTGACCTCCCCATAGCTGCGACCAGCAAACTCGGTGTGGCAGCTCTGAGTCTTCTCTTTCTGTCTGGACGTCCACAGCTGCAGTAGGGAAGCTGTGGGCTTCCCCACGGCCGGGAGAGTGAGGGGTGTGGCACCATTAGCTGCACCCATGGGGAATGATGGATTAGGTCCAAGAGTCTTCCAGTTGCCAAGAGAGTTGTTAGTGTTGCCAAGGTTATAGTCCGTCTTCTCTCTCTCCGTCATCTGCTGGTACCTGTGCGCCACAGTGGACATCATCACCACACCATGTCAACTTGTCTAGCACAAACTTGTCTAGGTCCTGCCATGCTGTCTGTGCCTGGTAGCTCGATGAGGAGCTGGGAGGAAATGCTGTATGCGCAGGACTGGCACCACCTTCTGCAAACAACAACACAGACAGTGAAGCACTTGCCGTAAACACTGCAGGTCTGTGTGTCTCTTGAGGACCTACAGCCCAAGAGTATTCTTACCCCAGGCCCTAGCCCTAGAATACCCTTACCCAGGCCATAGTCCTAGAATATCTTTACCTCGGTCCCTAGGCCTAGAGTATTCTTACCCAAGGCCCTAGCCCTAGAATACCCTTACCCAGGCCCTAGTCCTAGAATATCTTTACCTCGGTCCCTAGCCCTAGAATACTCCTAACCCAGGCCCTAGTCCTAGAATACCCTTACCCCAGACCTTAGTCCTAGAATTGCCCCATCATAGAATATAATAACCATGATCCTGGGAGCCCTGACCTCCATGGAACACTGGGCCACTAGAACTAACAGCCCTGTCCTCCCTGGAACACTGGGCCACTAGAACTAATAGCCCTGTCCTCCATGGAACACTGGGCCACTAGAACTAACAGCCCTGACCTCCCTGGAATACTGGGCCACTAGAACTAACAGCCCTGACCTCTCTGGAACACTGGCCCACTAGAACTAACAGCCCTGTCCTCCATGGAACACTGGGCCCACTAGAACTAACAGCCCTGACCTCCCTGGAACACTGGGCCACTAGAACTAACAGCCCTGTCCTCCCTGGAACACTGGGCCACTAGAACTAACAGCCCTGTCCTCCCTGGAACACTGGGCCACTAGAACTAACAGCCCTGTCCTCCCTGGAACACTGGGCCACTAGAACTAACAGCCCTGTCCTCCCTGGAACACTAGGCCACTAGAACTAACAGCCCTGTCCTCCCTGGAACACTGGGCCACTAGAACTAACAGCCCTGTCCTCCCTGGAACACTGGGCCACTAGAACTAACAGCCCTGTCCTCCCTGTAACACTGGGCCACTAGAACTAACAGCCCTGTCCTCCCTGGAACACTGGGTCACTAGAACTAACAGCCCTGTCCTCCATGGAACACTGGGCCACTAGAACTAACAGCCCTGTCCTCCCATGGAACACTGGGCCACTAGAACTAACAACCCTGTCCTCCCTGGAACACTGGGTCACTAGAACTAACAGCCCTGTCCTCCATGGAACACTGGGCCACTAGAACTAACAGCCCTGTCCTCCCTGGAACACTGGGCCACTAGAACTAACAGCCCTGTCCTCCCTGGAACACTGGGCCACTAGAACTAACAGCCCTGTCCTCCATGGAACACTGGGCCACTAGAACTAACAACCCTGTCCTCCCTGGAACACTGGGCCACTAGAACTAACAGCCCTGTCCTCCCTGGAACACTGGGCCACTAGAACTAACAGCCCTGTCCTCCATGGAACACTGGGCCCACTAGAACTAACAGCCCTGTCCTCCATGGAACACTGGGTCACTAGAACTAACAGCCCTGTCCTCCATGGAACACTAGGCCACTAGAACTAACAGCCCTGTCCTCCCTGGAACACTGGGCCACTAGAACTAACAGCCCTGTCCTCCCTGGAACACTGGGCCACTAGAACTAACCGCCCTGTCCTCCCTGGAACACTGGGCCACTAGAACTAACAGCCCTGTCCTCCCTGGAATACTGGGCCACTAGAACTAACAGCCCTGTCCTCCCTGGAACACTGGGCCACTAGAACTAACAGCCCTGTCCTCCCTGGAACACTGGGCCACTAGAACTAACAGCCCTGTCCTCCCTGGAACACTGGGCCACTAGAACTAACAGCCCTGTCCTCCATGGAACACTGGGCCACTAGAACTAACAGCCCTGTCCTCCCTAGAACACTGGGCCACTAGAACTAACAGCCCTGTCCTCCCTGGAACACTGGGCCACTAGAACTAACAGCCCTGTCCTCCCTGGAACACTGGGCCACTAGAACTAACAGCCCTGTCCTCCCTGGAACACTGGGCCACTAGAACTAACAGCCCTGTCCTCCCTGGAACACTGGGCCACTAGAACTAACAGCCCTGTCCTCCCTGGAACACTGGGCCACTAGAACTAACAGCCCTGTCTCCCTGGAACACTGGGCCACTAGAACTAACAGCCCTGTCCTCCATGGAACACTAGGCCACTAGAACTAACAGCCCTGTCCTCCCTGGAACACTGGACCACTAGAACTAACAGCCCTGTCCTCCCTGGAACACTAGGCCACTAGAACTAACAGCCCTGTCCTCCATGGAACACTGGGCCACTAGAACTAACAGCCCTGTCCTCCCTGGAACACTGGGCCACTAGAACTAACAGCCCTGTCCTCCCTGGAACACTGAGCCACTAGAACTAACAGCCCTGTCCTCCCTGGAACACTGGGCCACTAGAACTAACAGCCCTGTCCTCCCTGGAACACTGGGCCACTAGAACTAACAGCCCTGTCCTCCCTGGAACACTAGGCCACTAGAACTAACAGCCCTGTCCTCCATGGAACACTGGGCCACTAGAACTAACAGCCCTGTCCTCCCTGGAACACTGGGCCACTAGAACTAACAGCCCTGTCCTCCCTGGAACACTGGGCCACTAGAACTAACAGCCCTGTCCTCCCTGGAACACTAGGCCACTAGAACTAACAGCCCTGTCCTCCCTGGAACACTGGGCCATTAGAACTAACAGCCCTGTCCTCCCTGGAACACTGGGCCACTAGAACTAACAGCCCTGTCCTCCCTGGAACACTGGGTCACTAGAACTAACAGCCCTGTCCTCCCTGGAACACTGGAACACTAGAACTAACAGCCCTGTCCTCCCTGGAACACTGGGCCATTAGAGAACTAACAGCCATGTCCTCCATGGAACACGCTGGAGGGGTGCACTAGGTGAAGTGAAGAGGCTTATATGGCAGCATTATTACCTGTAAGTTTCACAGCAGCTGCGGGCACCTTTCTTGCTTGCTGGCTGCAGCTGGGACAGGCGGCCATGGTCTTAGAGATGAACTCGCACAACGAGTGGTGCCTGTCACTGTTGCTGCTGTAGGCCTTGGCCACGCCTTCTAGTTCGCCCCACAAACTTCGATACTGCTCCTCTCTGTGCAAGATACAATCACGCAATACACACCACAGAGTTCAGAGTTCGGTACTAAATGAGGTTCACGCTCTCAAAATCCTGCCCCACTTATACCACCACACTCACCACCACACTCATCACCACACTCACCACCACACTCATCACCACACTCATCACTCCTATATAAGCTAAAGATTCAGTTCTCCGAACCTTCTCCTCGGTAAGGAGAGGTCAGCTCATAGCGCTGACAGGACATGCAGAAGGTACTTTCTCCATCTCCATAAAGGGGTGACAAAACCATTTTAGTAGTAAAGTGTTTAGTTCCATAGATTCTGCAAACTTCATGGCATGGACTTGATATATAGCTCAAAAGATAGGTCTCTCTGTGTGCTCTCTTTTGACACTAAAACATTTTTCATAAGTATAAATATACCCAAGTCACTGGAGCTAAAGTGGGGGTATCTCAATACCTGAATGCCTGAGTTAGGAACACGTTTTCCTCCAGATTGCCGAGTGCTAGAGAGCTGAAATTAGCACCAGTGGCTAGAGGAAGCCCTCCTCTATACAACGTAGTGTTTCATTAGGCGCTAAACTGGACATGGTAAAGCGCGCTGTTGGAAAATGAATTTCGTTTCCTTTATTCCTGCCCCTCATGCTAATACACACACCCAGACTCCTTTATTCCTGCCCCCCCCCCCCGTGCGCTGGGTACACACACACCTCCAGACTCCTGCCCCCCGTGCTGGGTACACACACACCTCCGGACTCCTTTATTCCTGCCCCCCGTGCTGGGTACAGCCAGGGGTTCATTCGCAGTCTCGCGTGCTTGTAAGTCCAGTACTATCCTCTTGCAGAGTTCAAAGTCTTGTTCAGATAATACAGTACACTTCACCAGAGTGGGCAGAGGCTCTAGCTCCTGGGGAAGCAGACCACATGTAGGCCATAGTTCAGATCAGGACATGTAGGCCATAGTTCAGGTCAGGACATGTAGGCCATAGTTCAGGTCAGAACATGTAGGCCATAGTTCGGGACAGGACATGTAGGCCATTGTTCAGGTCAGGACATGTAGGCCATAGTTCAGGTCAGGACATGTAGGCCATAGTTCGGGACAGGACATGTAGGCCATAGTTCAGGTCAGGATATGTAGGCCATAGTTCAGGTCAGAACATGTAGGCCATAGTTCGGGACAGGACATGTAGGCCATTGTTCAGGTCAGGACATGTAGGCCATAGTTCAGGTCAGGACATGTAGGCCATAGTTCAGGACAGGACATGCAGACCATAGTTCAGGACATTAAATGTGGGGCATAGTTCAGGACAGGACACTAGGCCATAGAAGTTCAGGACAGAACATGTAGGCCATAGTTCAGGACAGGACATGCAGGTCACAGTTCAGGTCAGGACATGCAGGACACATTCAGGTCAAGACATGCAGACCATAGTTCAGGACAGGACATATAGGCCATAGTTCACGACAGGACAGGACATGTGGGCCATAGTTCAGGACAGGACACTATGCCATAGAAGTTCAGGACATAACATGTAGGCCATAGTTCAGAACAGGACAGTTCGGGACAGGACATGTGGGCCATAGTTCAGGACATGGAAGTCATAGTTTAGGACATGTAGGTCATAGTTCAGGACAAAACGTGGGCCATAGGACAGGAAAGGACATGTAGGCCATAGAAGTTCAGGACAGGACATGTAAGCCATAGTTCAGAACAGGACGTGTGAGCCATAGTTCAGGACAGGACATGTAAGCCATATTTCAGGACAGGACATGTGGTTATCAAGAGAACGCATGTGAGCCATAGGACAGGACATGTAGGCCATAGTTCAGGACAGGACATGTAGGCCATAGTTCAGGACAGGACATGTAGGCCATAGTTCAGGACAGGACATGTAGGCCATAGTTCAGGACAGGACATGTAGGCCATAGTTCAGGACAGGACATGTAGGCCATAGTTCAGGACAGGACATGTAGGCCATAGTTCAGGACAGGACATGTAGGCCATAGTTCAGGACAGGACATGTAGGCCATAGTTCAGGACAGGACATGTAGGCCATAGTTCAGGACAGGACATGTAGGCCATAGTTCAGGACAGGACATGTAGGCCATAGTTCAGGACAGGACTAAGGGTGGAATTACATGTGCTATATATGTAGAAACAGATTACTGAGAGATACTAGATTACCAGGGATTGCATAACACAGTTAAGACAGATTACCGAGGAATACTAGATCCAGGAAGAGATTACAATGTCATGTAAATTAGATCAGTAGATGGGTATGCAACATGGAATAGATTACTACATGTAGGTGTAGATTACTAGGTGGGTATGTAACATGGAGTAGATTACTACATGGGTATGTAATATGGGATATATTACTAACGAGGTATGTAGTGAGGGTTAGATTACTAGGTAGGTATGTAATGTGGAGTAAATTACTAGGTGGGTATGTAATGAGGGATAGATTATTAGTTGGATATGCCTCTAGAGCACATGGTGGCCATATATCTCACCTGCCTGATGGTGTAGAGGATGGTATCATTATAAACCATGGGCCAATACCTGGTGTCATACTCCAGCTTAGCCAGCGCTGCACACACACACACACACACACACACACAGAGAGTCCATCATCTTTAATCTCTGTGATGCTCCTCCCACGAGATGCAGACTAGCATGCACTGGCTGCACTGGTGCATCACACAGCAACATGGTACGCACCTTTCTGCAGGGGGAACACTGAAGGTATCTTCGTCCTGGCCACTGGCAATGGACTCAACAGATTCTCCAACACCAGCTCATTGAAATCCTGCCACACACACACACACACACACCCATACACACACACACCATTATACACAGCATACAGCCTGAAGGAACACAATGTCTGCATGCATGTAGTTACATACAGCCTGAAGGAACACAATGTGTGCATGCATGTAGTTTTAAGCATGTACATGTATAACTCAAAACCCAAAGCATGACACTTGAGGAGGGAGGGGTCACTTAAACATGTGTATATAGAGGCCCAGTAGTTTATGAGGACTGGCTGTGGTCCTGTAGTCTGTGATGCATGTGTATATAGAGGCCCAGTAGTTTATGAGGACTGGCTATGGTCCTGTAGTCTGTGATGCATGTGTATATAGAGGCCCAGTAGTTTATGAGGACTGGCTGTGGTCCTGTAGTCTGTGATGCATGTGTATATAGAGGCCCAGTAGTTTATGAGGACTGGCTGTGGTCCTGTAGTCTGTGATGCATGTGTATATAGAGGCCCAGTAGTTTATGAGGACTGGCTGTGGTCCTGTAGTCTGTGATGCATGTGTATATAGAGGCCCAGTAGTTTATGAGGACTGGCTGTGGTCCTGTAGTCTGTGATGCATGTGTGTATAGAGGCCCAGTAGTTTATGAGGACTGGCTGTGGTCCTGTAGTCTGTGATGCATGTGTATATAGAGGCCCAGTAGTTTATGAGGACTGGCTGTGGTCCTGTAGTCTGTGATGCATGTATATAGAGGCCCAGTAGTTTATGAGGACTGGCTGTGGTCCTGTAGTCTGTGATGCATGTGTATATAGAGGCCCAGTAGTTTATGAGGACTGACTGTGGTCCTGTAGTCTGTGATGCATGTATATATAGAGGCCCAGTAGTTTATGAGGACTGGCTGTGGTCCTGTAGTCTGTGATGCATGTGTATATAGAGGCCCAGTAGTTTATGAGGACTGGCTGTGGTCCTGTAGTCTGTGATGCATGTGTATATAGAGGCCCAGTAGTTTATGAGGACTGGCTGTGGTCCTGTAGTCTGTGATGCATGTGTATATAGAGGCCCAGTAGTTTATGAGGACTGGCTGTGGTCCTGTAGTCTGTGATGCATGTGTATATAGAGGCCCAGTAGTTTATGAGGACTGGCTGTGGTCCTGTAGTCTGTGATGCATGTGTATATAGAGGCCCAGTAGTTTATGAGGACTGACTGTGATCCTGTAGTCTGTGATACGTCCACCCCAGCCCTCACTAATGGAGGGAGGGTCATCGAGGTAGGAACGCCCACCAGGAATGCAGTGCAGGAAGATAGCTCCTGATGGAGACAGACGGTAGGGTCGGAGGCAGGGCAGGCAGGGATGGATGGGGAAGAGACAGACAGGCAGGGATGGAGGCAGGGAAGAGACAGATAGGCAGGGATGGAGGCAGGGAAGAGACAGACAGGGCAGGGATGGAGGCAGGGAAGAGACAGATAGGCAGGGATGGAGGCAGGGAAGAGACAGACAGGCAGGGATGGAGGCAGGGAAGAGACAGACAGGCAGGGATGGAGGCAGGGAAGAGACAGGCAGGCAGGGATGGAGGCAGGGAAGAGACAGATAGGCAGTAGTGTTGAGACATGAAGAATATGCAGGTAATGATCCGTATAACATGCCTGGGGCATTTCCCACTGCCTCTTTTCCCTCCCACATTCTTGTTGGCATTTCTAGAATGCACAGGAAGGAACATGTTCCATTAGCTGCAGCAACTTAACTCCTGCACAGGAAGATGTTGCATTAGCTGCAGTAACTTAACTCCTCCACAGGAAGATGTTGCATTAGCTGCAGTAACTTAACTCCTGCACAGGAAGATGTTGCATTAGCTGCAGCAACTTAACTCCTGCACAGGAAGATGTTGCATTAGCTGCAGTAACTTAACTCCTGCACAGGAAGATGTTGCATTAGCTGCAGTAACTTAACTCCAGCACAGGAAGATGTTGCATTAGCTGCAGTAACTTAACTCCTGCACAGGAAGATGTTGCATTAGCTGCAGCAACTTAACTCCTGCACAGGAAGATGTTGCATTAGCTGCAGTAACTTAACTCATGCACAGGAAGATGTTGCATTAGCTGCAGTAACTTAACTCATGCACAGGAACATGTTGCATTAGCTGCAGTAACTTAACTCCTGCACAGGAAGATGTTGCATTAGCTGCAGCAACTTAACTACTGCACAGGAAGATGTTGCATTAGCTGCAGTAACTTAACTCCTGCACAGGAAGATGTTGCATTAGCTGCAGTAACTTAACTCCTGCACAGGAAGATGTTGCATTAGCTGCAGCAACTTAACTCCTGCACAGGAAGATGTTGCATTAGCTGCAGTAACTTAACTCATGCACAGGAAGATGTTGCATTAGCTGCAGTAACTTAACTCCTACACAGGAAGATGTTGCATTAGCTGCAGTAACTTAACTCATGCACAGGAAGATGTTGCATTAGCTGCAGCAACTTAACTCCTGCACAGGAAGATGTTGCATTAGCTGCAGTAACTTAACTCATGCACAGGAAGATGTTGCATTAGCTGCAGTAACTTAACTCCTGCACAGGAAGATGTTGCATTAGCTGCAGTAACTTAACTCATGCACAGGAACATGTTGCATTAGCTGCAGTAACTTAACTCCTGCACAGGAAGATGTTGCATTAGCTGCAGCAACTTAACTACTGCACAGGAAGATGTTGCATTAGCTGCAGTAACTTAACTCCTGCACAGGAAGATGTTGCATTAGCTGCAGTAACTTAACTCCTGCACAGGAAGATGTTGCATTAGCTGCAGCAACTTAACTCCTGCACAGGAAGATGTTGCATTAGCTGCAGTAACTTAACTCATGCACAGGAAGATGTTGCATTAGCTGCAGTAACTTAACTCCTACACAGGAAGATGTTGCATTAGCTGCAGTAACTTAACTCATGCACAGGAAGATGTTGCATTAGCTGCAGCAACTTAACTCCTGCACAGGAAGATGTTGCATTAGCTGCAGTAACTTAACTCATGCACAGGAAGATGTTGCATTAGCTGCAGTAACTTAACTCCTGCACAGGAAGATGTTGCATTAGCTGCAGTAACTTAACTCCTACACAGGAAGATGTTGCATTAGCTGCAGTAACTTAACTCCTGCACAGGAAGATGTTGCATTAGCTGCAGTAACTTAACTCTTGCACAGGAAGATGTTGCATTAGCTGCAGTAACTTAACTCCTGCACAGGAAGATGTTGCATTAGCTGCAGTAACTTAACTCCTGCACAGGAAGATGTTGCATTAGCTGCAGTAACTTAACTCCTGCACAGGAAGATGTTGCATTAGCTG
Organism: Cladorhizidae sp. MBARI D1340-BT2; assembly: GCA_028752905.1. NCBI lineage: Eukaryota > Metazoa > Porifera > Demospongiae > Poecilosclerida > Cladorhizidae > Cladorhizidae sp. MBARI D1340-BT2. Next base: position 49,036,305 of record JAQNBH010000008.1, on the reverse strand, counting down.
CAGTAACTTAACTCCTGCACAGGAACATGTTGCATTAGCTGCAGTAACTTAACTACAGCACAGGAAGATGTTGCATTAGCTGCAGTAACTTAACTCCTGCACAGGAAGATGTTGCATTAGCTGCAGTAACTTAACTCCAGCACAGGAAGATGTTGCATTAGCTGCAGTAACTTAACTCCTGCACAGGAAGATGTTGCATTAGCTGCAGTAACTTAACTCCTGCACAGGAAGATGTTGCATTAGCTGCAGTAACTTAACTCCTGCACAGGAAGATGTTGCATTAGCTGCAGTAACTTAACTCCTGCACAGGAAGATGTTGCATTAGCTGCAGTAACTTAACTCCTACACAGGAACATGTTGCATTAGCTGCAGTAACTTAACTCCTGCACAGGAAGATGTTGCATTAGCTGCAGTAACTTAACTCCTGCACAGGAAGATGTTGCATTAGCTGCAGTAACTTAACTCCTGCACAGGAAGATGTTGCATTAGCTGCAGCAACTTAACTCCTACACAGGAACATGTTGCAGCAACTCCTGCAATAACTGGCAACAAGCGATTATTTTGAGCGGACATCAAATACTCGGGAGGTTAATCTTTCATAAGATTATTGTTTTATTAATGCCAAACATTTCAAACAAAATAATTCAGTCTTCTGACGGAGACCTCCTGACAGAGACCTCCTGACGGAGACATTGAAAGAACTTCTTTGAAACCTCAAGATTAAGCAGCGACTAGTGTATATCTGGAACCACACACATCTGCTGAGCAACTCTCGAGGGTCAAGAGCAGATATACCGCACAAAGAACGCTACCTGGTAGCCATTAGCAAAATACTTACTCGAGCTTGCACAGCAAAACTGAATCTGCTGCCGAGCAAAGGCTGCACTAACCCTACCCTTCCAGGGGGAAACACAGCAGGCACTGAAATGGCAACATTTTCAGCAGCAAGCGACCATCGCTGGCTTCAACAACAAAAGAAAAGGAGATAGGCACATAACTAGCTCTAGCTGAAGACAGAGCACCAAGCTCTCCACTCTGTACATAGACAGAGCTTGGTCAGCCCTCCACTCTGTACATAGACAGAGCTTGGTCAGCCCTCACTCTGTACATAGACAGAGCTTGGTCAGCTCTCCACTCTGTGCATAGACAGAGCTTGGTCAGTACTCCACTCTGTGCATAGACAGAGCTTGGTCAGCCCTCACTCTGTACATAGACAGAGCTTGGTCAGCACTCACTCTGTACATAGACAGAGCTTGGTCAGCACTCACTCTGTACATAGACAGAGCTTGGTCAGCACTCACTCTGTACATAGACAGAGCTTGGTCAGCACTCACTCTGTGCATAGACAGAGCTTGGTCAGTTCTCCACTCTGTACATAGACAGAGCTTGGTCAGCACTCACTCTGTACATAGACAGAGCTTAGTCAGCTCTCCACTCTGTACATAGACAGAGCTTGGTCAGCACTCACTCTGTACATAGACAGAGCTTGGTCAGCACTCACTCTGTGCATAGACAGAGCTTGGTCAGCACTCCACTCTGTACATAGACAGAGCTCTCACTCTGTACATAGACAGAGCTTGGTCAGTTCTCCACTCTGTGCATAGACAGAGCTTGGTCAGCACTCACTCTGTACATAGACAGAGCTTGGTCAGCACTCACTCTGTGCATAGACAGAGCTTGGTCAGCACTCACTCTGTACATAGACAGAGCTTGGTCAGCACTCACTCTGTACATAGACAGAGCTTGGTCAGCTCTCCACTCTGTACATAGACAGAGCTTGGTCAGCCCTCACTCTGTACATAGACAGAGCTTGGTCAGCACTCACTCTGTACATAGACAGAGCTCTCACTCTGTACATAGACAGAGCTTGGTCAGTTCTCCACTCTGTGCATAGACAGAGCTTGGTCAGTTCTCCACTCTGTGCATAGACAGAGCTTGGTCAGCACTCACTCTGTACATAGACAGAGCTTGGTCAGCACTCACTCTGTACATAGACAGAGCTTGGTCAGCTCTCCACTCTGTACATAGACAGAGCTTGGTCAGCACTCACTCTGTACATAGACAGAGCTTGGTCAGCACTCACTCTGTACATAGACAGAGCTTAGTCAGCTCTCCACTCTGTACATAGACAGAGCTTGGTCAGCCCTCACTCTGTACATAGACAGAGCTTGGTCAGCACTCACTCTGTACATAGACAGAGCTCTCACTCTGTACATAGACAGAGCTTGGTCAGCTCTCCACTCTGCACATAGGCAGAGCTTAGTCAGCTCTCACTCTGTGCATAGACAGAGCTTGGTCAGCACTCACTCTGTACATAGACAGAGCTTGGTCAGCACTCACTCTGTACATAGACAGAGCTTGGTCAGTTCTCCACTCTGTGCATAGACAGAGCTTGGTCAGCTCTCCACTCTGTGCATAGACAGAGCTTGGTCAGCACTCACTCTGTACATAGACAGAGCTTGGTCAGCACTCACTCTGTGCATAGACAGAGCTTGGTCAGTACTCACTCTGTACATAGACAGAGCTTGGTCAGCACTCACTCTGTACATAGACAGAGCTTGGTCAGCACTCACTCTGTACATAGACAGAGCTTGGTCAGCACTCACTCTGTACATAGACAGAGCTTGGTCAGCACTCCACTCTGTACATAGACAGAGCTTGGTCAGCACTCACTCTGTACATAGACAGAGCTTAGTCAGCACTCACTCTGTACATAGACAGAGCTTGGTCAGCACTCACTCTGTACATAGACAGAGCTTGGTCAGCACTCACTCTGTGCATAGACAGAGCTTGGTCAGCACTCACTCTGTGCATAGACAGAGCTTGGTCAGCACTCACTCTGTACATAGACAGAGCTTGGTCAGCACTCACTCTGTACATAGACAGAGCTTGGTCAGCACTCCACTCTGTGCATAGACAGAGCTTGGTCAGCACTCCACTCTGTACATAGACCAGCTCTACACCTACTACATCCTGATTGGGTACCTGCATGGTTGGAGAGGATGTGCGAGATGACTTTAGAGGGTCCCTTCTTGGACTGCTCCAGCAACACTGACTTACCAGACAACACAAAGTTGATTAGACAAATAGTCGGCCGATTAGTTATCTACACAACAACAACAACAACAACAACAACAACAATGACATTTCTTGGTATTGTTGGCCTGCAAGGTTAGCCTGCTCACATTGCTGGGGGTGACTCTGAAGGCGCTGGTGCAAAACTGTAGGTCCATGGAGGTGGCTTTGGGAGTGGACCATCTGAGAGTGACCATGTCCTTATGCTGTGCATCCTTCTTGGGGGCCGGCTGAGGACCCAGCACAAAGCCTGAGGGCAGAGAGACAGGATCATCGAGAAATAGGGACAGGCAGGAAGTGGCCATGTTTATGAGCACTCACCTGCTCTGACTATGTCTCTATGAGCCCTCACCTGCTCTGACTATGTCTCTATGAGCACTCACCTGCTCTGACTATGTCTCTATGAGCACTCACCTGCTCTGACTATGTCTCTATGAGCACTCACCTGCTCTGACTATGTCTCTATGAGCCACTCACCTGCTCTGACTATGTCTCTATGAGCCACTCACCTGCTCTGACTATGTCTCTATGAGCACTCACCTGCTCTGACTATGTCTCTATGAGCCCTCACCTGCTCTGACTATGTCTCTATGAGCCCTCACCTGCTCTGACTATGTCTCTATGAGCACTCACCTGCTCTGACTATGTCTCTATGAGCCCTCACCTGCTCTGACTATGTCTCTATGAGCACTCACCTGCTCTGACTATGTCTCTATGAGCCACTCACCTGCTCTGACTATGTCTCTATGAGCCACTCACCTGCTCTGACTATGTCTCTATGAGCACTCACCTGCTCTGACTATGTCTCTATGAGCCCTCACCTGCTCTGACTATGTCTCTATGAGCACTCACCTGCTCTGACTATGTCTCTATGAGCCACTCACCTGCTCTGACTATGTCTCTATGAGCACTCACCTGCTCTGACTATGTCTCTATGAGCACTCACCTGCTCTGACTATGTCTCTATGAGCACTCACCTGCTCTGACTATGTCTCTATGAGCCACTCACCTGCTCTGACTATGTCTCTATGAGCACTCACCTGCTCTGACTATGTCTCTATGAGCCACTCACCTGCTCTGACTATGTCTCTATGAGCCCTCACCTGCTCTGACTATGTCTCTATGAGCCACTCACCTGCTCTGACTATGTCTCTATGAGCACTCACCTGCTCTGACTATGTCTCTATGAGCCCTCACCTGCTCTGACTATGTCTCTATGAGCCCTCACCTGCTCTGACTATGTCTCTATGAGCCACTCACCTGCTCTGACTATGTCTCTATGAGCACTCACCTGCTCTGACTATGTCTCTATGAGCACTCACCTGCTCTGACTATGTCTCTATGAGCCCTCACCTGCTCTGACTATGTCTCTATGAGCACTCACCTGCTCTGACTATGTCTCTATGAGCCACTCACCTGCTCTGACTGTGTCTCTATGAGCCACTCACCTGCTCTGACTATGTCTCTATGAGCACTCACCTGCTCTGACTGTGTCTCTATGAGCCACTCGCCTGCTCTGACTATGTCTCTATGAGCCCTCACCTGCTCTGACTATGTCTCTATGAGCACTCACCTGCTCTGACTATGTCTCTATGAGCACTCACCTGCTCTGACTATGTCTCTATGAGCCACTCACCTGCTCTGACTATGTCTCTATGAGCCACTCACCTGCTCTGACTATGTCTCTATGAGCCCTCACCTGCTCTGACTATGTCTCTATGAGCACTCACCTGCTCTGACTATGTCTCTATGAGCACTCACCTGCTCTGACTATGTCTCTATGAGCACTCACCTGCTCTGACTATGTCTCTATGAGCACTCACCTGCTCTGACTATGTCTCTATGAGCCACTCACCTGCTCTGACTATGTCTCTATGAGCCACTCACCTGCTCTGACTATGTCTCTATGAGCACTCACCTGCTCTGACTATGTCTCTATGAGCCACTCACCTGCTCTGACTATGTCTCTATGAGCCACTCACCTGCTCTGACTATGTCTCTATGAGCCACTCACCTGCTCTGACTATGTCTCTATGAGCCACTCACCTGCTCTGACTATGGCCACTCACCTGCTCTGACTATGTCTCTATGAGCCACTCACCTGCTCTGACTATGTCTCTATGAGCCACTCACCTGCTCTGACTATGTCTCTATGAGCACTCACCTGCTCTGACTATGTCTCTATGAGCACTCACCTGCTCTGACTATGTCTCTATGAGCACTCACCTGCTCTGACTATGTCTCTATGAGCCACTCACCTGCTCTGACTATGAGCCACTCACCTGCTCTGACTATGTCTCTATGAGCACTCACCTGCTCTGACTATGTCTCTATGAGCACTCACCTGCTCTGACTATGTCTCTATGAGCCACTCACCTGCTCTGACTATGTCTCTATGAGCACTCACCTGCTCTGACTATGTCTCTATGAGCCCTCACCTGCTCTGACTACGTCCCTGTGAGCCATGGACAAGTGGATAAGCTCTACGTCATAGTTAGCTGAACTCCCTCCAGCTTGCTCCTCCTGCACCACACACATGATCACACACCACACATGTCACCACACAAGTCACCACACACACACACCACCTCTCCTTACCTTCATGGGTATACCCGTAACAATGGTGGACTTGAGGTCAAAGTGCATCTTGGCTAAGTGCATACATTTCTCCAGGAGTAGTGTAGCAGGGAATGAGTAGGTCACACAAGACACCACAGAGGACAGCTGGGTAGGGAAAGAGAGAATAGTAGGTCACACACAACACCACAGAGGACAGCTGGGGAGGGGAAGAGAGAATAGTAGGTCACACACAACACCACAGAGGACAGCTGGGGAGGGGGGAGGGGAAGAGAGAATAGTAGGTCACACACAACACCACAGAGGACAGCTGGGGAGGGGAAGAGAGAATAGTAGGTCACACACAACACCACAGAGGACAGCTGGGGAGGTGAAGAGAGAATAGTAGGTCTCACACAACACCACAGAGGACAGCTGGGGAGGGGAAGGGAGAATAGTAGGTCACACACAACACCACAGAGGACAGCTGGGTAGGGAAAGAGAGAATAGTAGGTCACACACAACACCACAGCACAGAGGACAGCTGGGGAGGGGAAGAGAGAATAGTAGGTCACACACAGTACCACAGAGGACAGCTGGGGAGGGGAAGAGAGAATAGTAGGTCACACACAGCACCACAGAGGACAGCTGGGGAGGGGAAGAGAGAATAGTAGGTCAGACGCAACACCACAGAGGACAGCTGGGGAGGGGAAGAGAGAATAGTAGGTCACACACAACACCACAGAGGACAGCTGGGGAGGGGAAGAGAGAATAGTAGGTCACACACAACACCACAGAGGACAGCTGGGGAGGGGAAGAGAGAATAGTAGGTCACACAAGACACCACAGAGGACAGCTGGGTAGGGGAAGAGAGAATAGTAGGTCACACAAGACAGCTGGGTAGGGGAAGAAAGAATAGTAGGTCACACAAGACACCACAGAGGACAGCTGGGTAGGGGAAGAAAGAATAGTAGGTCACACAAGACACCATGAGGACAGCTGGGGAGGGGAAGAAAGAATAGTGGGTCACACAAGACACCATGAGGACAGCTGGGGAGGGGAAGAGAGAATAGTAGGTCACACACAACACCACAGAGGACAGCTGGGGAGGGGAAGAGAGAATAGTAGGTCACACACAACACCACAGAGGACAGCTGGGGAGGGGAAGAGAGAATAGTAGGTTGAGTAGGCAGTATTTGCAGAGGGTTGCAGTGTTTGTAGAGGGATGGCAATGTTTGTAGGGGGTAGCAGTGTTTACAGGGAGTGTTTGTAGGGAGTAGCAGTGTTTGCAGGGAGAGTGTTTACAGGGAGAGTATTTGTAGGGAGTAGCAGTGTTTGCAGGCAGAGTGTTTACAGGGAGAGTATTTGTAGGGAGTAGCAGTGTTTGCAGGGGGTGGCAGTTTTGAATGGTGATGGCAGTGTTTGCAGGGGGGTGGAAGTGTTGGCATGGGGATGGAAGTGTTGGCATGACAGTGTTGACATGGGGGTGGCAGTGTTTGTAGGGGAGTGGAGGTGTTTGAGTGAGCCAGAGAGAGAGCCATACCTGAGTGAGAGGCGAGTCTTTGACCACATTGTTGGTAGCGTAGGTGTGCACTATGACCAGCTGACACTGGTGGATGTGCAGGCGTGCCATGTCCTGCTTCTGCTTAATGTCTCCATTCTCACTCTTCACCAGGTTCACTATGGCCTTCTCCAGCTCCTTCACATCTCCATCACTAGCCATCACATACACAACATATGATATACCTGGCACATGTATGTACCAGCAGAGACACCTGGCACATGTATGTACCAGCAGAGGCACCTGGCACATGTATGTACCAGCAGAGGTACCTGGCACATGTATGTACCAGCAGAGACACCTGGCACATGTATGTACCAGCAGAGGCACCTGGCACATGTATGTACCAGCAGAGGCACCTGGCACATGTATGTACCAGCAGAGGCACCTGGCACATGTATGTACCAGCAGAGGCACCTGGCACATGTATGTACCAGCAGAGGCACCTGGCACATGTATGTACCAGCAGAGGCACCTGGCACATGTATGTACCAGCAGAGGCACCTGGCACATGTATGTACCAGCAGAGGCACCTGGCACATGTATGTACCAGCAGAGGCACCTGGCACATGTATGTACCAGCAGAGGCACCTGGCACATGTATGTACCAGCAGAGGCACCTGGCACATGTATGTACCAGCAGAGGCACCTGGCACATGTATGTACCAGCAGAGGCACCTGGCACATGTATGTACCAGCAGAGGCACCTGGCTCATGTATGTACCAGCAGAGGCACCTGGCACATGTATGTACCAGCAGAGGCACCTGGCACATGTATGTACCAGCAGAGGCACCTGGCACATGTATGTACCAGCAGAGACACCTGGCACATGTATGTACCAGCAGAGGCACCTGGCACATGTATGTACCAGCAGAGGCACCTGGCACATGTATGTACCAGCAGAGGCACCTGGCACATGTATGTACCAGCAGAGACACCTGGCACATGTATGTACCAGCAGAGACACCTGGCACATGTATGTACCAGCAGAGGCACCTGGCACATGTATGTACCAGCAGAGACACCTGGCACATGTATGTACCAGCAGAGACACCTGGCACATGTATGTACTAGCAGGCACATGTATGTACCAGCAGAGGCACCTGGCACATGTATGTACCAGCAGAGGCACCTGGCACATGTATGTACCAGCAGAGGCACCTGGCACATGTATGTACCAGCAGAGGCACCTGGCACATGTATGTACTAGCAGGCACATGTATGTACCAGCAGAGACACCTGGCACATGTATGTACTAGCAGAGGCACCTGGCACATGTATGTACCAGCAGAGGCACCTGGCACATGTATGTACCAGCAGAGGCACCTGGCACATGTATGTACTAGCAGGCACATGTATGTACCAGCAGAGACACCTGGCACATGTATGTACTAGCAGGCACATGTATGTACCAGCAGAGGCACCTGGCACATGTATGTACCAGCAGAGGCACCTGGCACATGTATGTACCAGCAGAGGCACCTGGCACATGTATGTACCAGCAGAGGCACCTGGCACATGTATGTACCAACAGAGGCACCTGGCACATGTACATGTATGTATGTACTAGCATACCTGTGTATGTGTATATGTACCCATATGTATGTATGTGTTGTTTATGTACGTGTAGATGTATGTGTGTATGCATGTGTATGTATGTGTGTATGTATGCATGCATATGTGTATGTATGTATGTATGCATGCGTATGTATGCATGTGAATGTAGGTATGTGTATGTATGTGTGTATGTATGTGTGTATGTATGTATGTATGTGTGTGTATGCACTGTATGTATGTGTGTATGTAGGTATTTGTATGTATGTGTATGCAGGTGTGTGTATGTGTGTATGTACATAGGTATGTGTGTATGCATGTGTATGTATGTGTGTATGCATGTGTGTATGTATTTATGTATGTGTATGTATGTGTGTGTGTATGTACAAATCAGGCGTTAACTTGCACACGCAACAGTTTAAAGGTTAGGCACCTACATAGACCCCACCTCACCCCAACTTCACCATCAGTTGCATGCATACTTCCTGAGAGAGAGCACGAAGATGATCCTGCCTTGGTTTAGGATCTTCTTGGCCACGTGACTGGTGGTGGTGGCGTACTGAGTGGCTGTGAGCTGGGCAAGACAACGCACCGCGTACTGCAATCCCTGCATGCAGGGGTTTAAGTGAGAGGAACTTCGCCCCCCAACTCCACCTGGTCCCCCTGGTGCTTCAAACACAGGCATGCCAAATGTCTGGAACCCACATTGCACCTGTCACGAGAAAGAGGGGTGTGTGTTGGGTGTTGGGGGGAGGGAGAGGTTCACACACACACACACGCACACACACACACACAACTACTTGACAACTTCCAAAAAGGTAGCTAAGACAAGTTCCCAACACCAGTAAATCTGCAGATCTCCCCGAGACTGACACATACCACACACCCTAATGGATGCCCCAGTGGTCACTCATTGCCCAAATAAATGGCATGCTTGTCCCAAAGCACCAAACTCTATGTGGGCTTCCGTGAATATAGTTATCACACTCGTGTACACATGCCTATATATAGCTAATCACACTCATGTACACATGCCTATATATAGCTAATCACACTCATGTACACATGCCTATATATAGCTAATCACACTCATGTACACATGCCTATATATAGCTAATCACACTCATGTACACATGCCTATATATAGCTAATCACACTCATGTACACATGCCTATATATAGCTAATCACACTCATGTACACATGCCTATATATAGCTAATCACACTCATGTGCATGTGCTATATATAGCTAATCACACTCATGTGCTATATATAGCTAATCACACTCATGTGCACGTGCCTATATATAGCTAATCACACTCATGTACACATGCCTATATATAGCTAATCACACTCATGTACACATGCCTATATATAGCTAATCACACTCATGTGCATGTGCTATATATAGCTAATCACACTCATGTGCATGTGCTATATATAGCTAATCACACTCATGTGCACGTGCCTATATATAGCTAATCACACTCATGTGCATGTGCTATATATAGCTAATCACACTCATGTACATTAATTATAATATATAACAAAGTAGGTCTATAGCTTAATCATTCATAATTATAACAAAGTAGGTCTATAGCTAATCACACTCGTGTACATTAATTATATATAACAAAGTAGGTCTATAGTTAATCACACTCATGTACATTAATTATATATAACAAAGTAGGTCTATAGCTAATCACACTCATGTACACATTACTTATATATAACAAAGTAGGTCTATAGCTAATCACACTCATGTACACATTACTTATATATAACAAAGTAGGTCTATAGCTAATCACACTATGTACACATTAATTATATATAACAAAGTAGGTCTATAGTTAATCACACTCATGTATATTAATTAAAGTAGGTCTATAGTTAATCACTCATGTGCATTAATTACATATAACAAAGTAGGTCTATAGTTAATCACACTCCTACATTAATTATATTATATATATAACAAAGTAGCTAATCACACTCATGTACATTAATTATATATAACAAAGTAGGTCTATAGTTAATCACTCATGTACATTAATTATATATAACAAAGTAGGTCTATAGTTAATCACACTCATGTACATTAACCCTATGCCAGCTGAATTGGGGAAATGAAAAAACCAACATTTTTACGGTATCCACTAAAACGGTCAATAACTACAAAATGATAGGAGATAGGTATAATACAATATAGGTATCATATTAATGAGTATTTCTACTTTCAGATGAGCTACTTATGACATCACACAGTTGCCATGGATATATTAAGTGTGAAATCACAGTTGCTATGGAAATGAATACTGTTGTTACTATATTACACAACACAGTTGCCATAGATATGATGTATTACTTTATTGCTTTATCAAAAAATGTAATTAGAAGTTTCAATTGGCAAAACATAATTATAAGTTTAGTACTTTTTATAGCTTTATAAAACACTTGCCGATACACAAATAGCTTTTTTGGGGCACCATGTCTCGATTTTTGTGTCTTTGTATGTTTTCCCTCACGAAGAAGTCTTCTTATATGTACACACAGCACATCTTTTTCGGACAGAACTTCTGTAGACAAAATGTTTTCCAGTTAGCCTTGACAGACTCATCGAATGTGGATGACCAGGGTGCCTCCAAAGCTCAAATGCTTGTGATGTCAATGAGTATGCTAGTTGCATTCGGAAATATTTTTGTGGCTTGATTTTGGTATTGCCAGGAGCGTTAGCTTTGTGAATAACAAAAGCATTAGTTATAGCTTGATCATGCATTCTCAAAAAAAAAACTCCTCCACCACTTCATAGTTATCCTAGCAATGGAGTAATGACACATTGCTTGGTCAGCCATATCCACTCCACCTATATATTTGCTATTATGTCTGGACAGAATACATCTTTCGTTTCTTTGTCAATTTGACGGCGAACAGATGTAACAGAATCACTGAATACTGTTGAGAGAGAAAAAACATCGTTATCAAACCAGCGACAGGCGTGAGTTTATCATGATAAACAAATTGTGGCTCTCCACGATCCATCCTCGATAAAACATTCAAATTTGCAGGGAATTGTTTACGATTTTTGCGTACAGTTACACTAGCTAATGTTCCCTTTGCAAGTAAATCTTCAAAAAGGTGAGGAGAGGAGTAGAAATTGTCGGTGTAAACGGCGTGTCCTTTTCCAAATAATGATGACAATAAGTTCATTACCACATCATATGCTTGGCCATGGTAAGATTTAGGAGCAGATGGGTTGGCACCAGTATAGACATGGAACGAGTAAATATAACCAGTGATAGCATCACTACAAACCCATACCTTGATCCCCCATTTTGTGGGTTTCTTTGGCATATATTGTATGAATGAAAGATGGCATTTTGTACCAATCATACTCTCATCGATTGATACTTGTTGATGAAGTGCATATAAGTCTGGAGCTTTTTTTGCCAAAGTTTTTAGGAGGGGACGTACTTTCCACAACCTGTCATACTGAGGGTGTGTACGAGGGAGAGCAGTTGTGTTGTCTACCACATGGATATATCGTAAGATTTGCAGAAAACGGTCACGTGACATGATCAGACGAAACCAAGCATGGGAGAGTATGGCCTGTCTTGACCAGTAATCTTGACCAGTAATCATCAAGAGATGGCAATGATACAATACCCATTGCAATATTTATACCTATGAAGGCCATGAGCTCTTCTTTGGATACAGGGTTCCATGGAGAGGTATCGTTATTTAGCTGTCTCTGTTGGTCAGCATAGCGATTTGTTTCAGTGAGAATGGCAACATAAAATTGATCAGGTAGCAACAAGTGTAAACACTTTAGTGGATCAGTGACCCCAACTGCTTGTTGGCCCAGGATCAACACCAGAGAAAGATATATTGGCCATGGTATTTGAAGAGTCCTTCTTGTCATTCTACACCCACTTTTCTGTGTCCTGGCCACGGCCACATACACTCTTCCCTGCCCTCGACCATCTCTGCCCCGCCAGCATCCACCCTGACTGCCTCGGGCCTGACTTCCCCTGCGTCTTCCCCGTCCACCCCTGCCTCTACCCCGTCCGCCCCTGCCTCCACCCCTACCACACCTACTTCTGACACGACCACGAGTAGCACCTGTTCCATCACCATCAGCTTCTCCATCACTAGATGTAGACATTGGTGATAACTCTGGGCTTAGTGAAGGCATTGAAGCAGGAGAGATGGCTCTAGACAATTCTGAAAGTAAGTAGAGCATGCAAGTGAAGAAGTATTCAGAGATGATTATTACTAGCTAGCTAGCCATCCAACTATGTACACTTACCTCCTACATCACTCATTTCAGAGTCTTCAGCCAAGCTGTCATGAAGGTCAGAGTCTGACAACAGCAATGACTCTCTCTCAGCTGGGGAAGGAACCCCTATGGGATCAACAAGGAGCTGGCTTGCTATAGCATCGAGATATTCAGATGGTCAATTGATGAACCATCTATCCCAGTACCATCACCCTCTGGATGGTCCTCATCTTCACTTTCTTCATCCAAATCAACAGTGCTTAGCAGGTCACTCACTTAATCTACTAGCAATTCAGAGTCTTCCAGCATGTGGAGCACTTCATAAACCGAGTAGTTTCTCCTCAAAGACTGCGCCATAGCTCCCAAACTTTGTATTGTATTGTAGCCACAAAATATGATTGAAATCCTTATCACATGCTGTCTGAAGATGGTCGTCAAACGCGCGTATTCTAAGCCATTATTGAAGTATAGCGGGTTGAATTCACCCTACCGTTATAGGGTCACACTCATGTACATTAACAAAGTAGGTCTATAGTTAATTACTCATGTGCATTAATTATATATAACAAAGTAGGTCTATAGCTAATTACACTCGTGTACACATGCCATGTCTATGGCTACCACCAGCAAGAAGTGATTGAGCTACACCACTACAATGGCTTCAAGCTGATGGTTTTTCTTTTGCTGACAATAATGGAAATCAAAGTGCCCAGAATCATTCTGCTGCTCAGCTTTACTGTGGCTTCTTTATAGTTTGTATAGTCTGTATAGTAAATTTATTTTCATATGAACAGAGGTTCATAACAAGGATAACTTCATGCAGGAAAAATAACAACACAACATTGCTTGACAAACGGCCCCACCCAGGCACCACAATCCATAAGCCTGACAAATACAGTAGGTCCAATTTAATCAGGTTGTCTGTTGTCTTGACACTCTGCATTTGGTAAAGGGTTTTCATCTGAGCTGTGCCTCTCTAGCTTGTAAGACAAGACCGTTCTTTGCTGTGCACTACTCTATGATTACTTTTGTGATGTCCTGATCTTCATCCCTCCATGAGTTTATAGGCTGACATTTGGCCTCATCCACAGCTGCCACACACACCTGGTATTGCTCAGGAAACAGGTCCAACACAACCCTACAGTATTCTGACACCGCCTCAACACAGCAGGTCCATACGCTCTTAGACAGAGTCTTAGATGTAGCACCTTTGCTAACCTTGCCTCCCAGAGACAGCTCTATCTTAATCCCCTGCCCGCAGGGTTGAGCACTGGAGGCATTACCAACCACTACGAGTACTGTCTTCTCCATAAAATTGTACTAGCACAACCCCCTAATCTGCTGGCGCCATATGTTGCAAAACCCTTTACCGAATGATACGGTCGCGACCATCCTAAACAGGTTCTTGTCAAGTGCATGATGCTAGAGTGCTACGTAGATCTACCAGATTCGGATGATGCGACCCATTGTGCTATTAATATACGCCTGGTAGTCGGTGATTTAGCTGATGAAAATCTGCTGGCGGTGGTGCGAGCATAAGATTGACACCTTTCCATATCTTCATTCGTAGACTAGACGGAGAGAACTGTTCCATGTAAACCGCAAAATTTAGAGCATTATAACATAACAAGGGTTGCTCTATGAATACACTATAGTGAGAGGTTGGTATTATAATGGGTTGCTGAGAGGTTGGCATTATAACAAGGGTGGCTCTATGAATAGTGAGAGGTTGGTATTATAACAAGGGTTGCTCTATGAATAGTGGGAGGTTGGTATTATAACAAGGGTTGCTCTATGAATAGTGAGAGGTTGGTATTATAACAAGGGTTGCTCTATGAATAGTGAGAGGTTGGTATTATAACAAGGGTTGCTCTATGAATAGTGAGAGGTTGGTATTATAACAAGGGTTGCTCTATGAATAGTGAGAGGTTGGTATTATAACAAGGGTTGCTCTATGAATGGTGAGAGGTTGGTATTATAACCAGGGTTGCTCTATGAATAGTGAGAGGTTGGTATTATAACAAGGGTGGCTCTATGAATAGTGAGAGGTTGGTATTATAACAAGGGTTGCTCTACGAATAGTGAGAGGTTGGTATTATAACCAGGGTTGCTCTATGAATAGTGAGAGGTTGGTATTATAACAAGGGTTGCTCTATGAATAGTGAGAGGTTGGTATTATAACAAGGGTTGCTCTATGAATAGTGAGAGGTTGGTATTATAACAAGGGTTGCTCTATGAATAGTGAGAGGTTGGTATTATAACAAGGGTTGCTCTATGAATAGTGGGAGGTTGGTATTATAACAAGGGTTGCTCTATGAATGGTGAGAGGTTGGTATTATAACAAGGGTTGCTCTATGAATAGAGGTTGGTATTATAACAAGGGTTGCTCTATGAATAGTGAGAGGTTGGTATTATAACAAGGGTTGCTCTATGAATAGTGAGAGGTTGGTATTATAACAAGGGTTGCTCTATGAATAGTGGGAGGTTGGTATTATAACAAGGGTTGCTCCATGAATAGTGAGAGGTTGGTATTATAACAAGGGTTGCTCTATGAATAGTGAGAGGTTGGTATTATAACAAGGGTTGCTCCATGAATAGTGAGAGGTTGGTATTATAACAAGGGTTGCTCTATGAATAGAGGTTGGTATTATAACAAGGGTTGCTCTATGAATAGTGAGAGGTTGGTATTATAACAAGGGTTGCTCTATAAATAGGTTGGTATTATAACAAGGGTTGCTCTATGAATAGTGAGAGGTTGGTATTATAACAAGGGTTGCTCTATGAATAGTGAGAGGTTGGTATTATAACGAGGGTTGCTCTATGAATAGTGGGAGGTTGGTATTATAACAAGGGTTGCTCTATGAATAGTGAGAGGTTGGTATTATAACAAGGGTTGCTCTATGAATAGTGAGAGGTTGGTATTATAACAAGGGTTGCTCTATGAATAGTGAGAGGTTGGTATTATAACAAGGGTTGCTCTATGAATAGTGAGAGGTTGGTATTATAACAAGGGTTGCTCTATGAATAGTGAGAGGTTGGTATTATAACAAGGGTTGCTCTATGAATAGTGAGAGGTTGGTATTATAACAGGTTGCTCTATGAATAGTGAGAGGTTGGTATTATAACAAGGGTTGCTCTATGAATAGTGAGAGGTTGGTATTATAACAAGGGTTGCTCTATGAATAGTGAGAGGTTGGTATTATAACAAGGGTTGCTCTATGAATAGTGAGAGGTTGGTATTATAACAAGGGTTGCTCTATGAATAGTGAGAGGTTGGTATTATAACAAGGGTTGCTCTATGAATAGTGGGAGGTTGGTATTATAACAAGGGTTGCTCTATGAATAGTGAGAGGTTGGTATTATAACAAGGGTTGCTCTATGAATAGTGAGAGGTTGGTATTATAACAAGGGTTGCTCTATGAATGGTGAGGTTGGCATTATAACAAGGGTTGCTCTATGAATAGAGGTTGGTATTATAACAAGGGTTGCTCTATGAATAGTGAGAGGTTGGTATTATAACAAGGGTTGCTCTATGAATAGTGAGAGGTTGGTATTATAACAAGGGTTGCTCTATGAATAGTGAGAGGTTGGTATTATAACAAGGGTTGCTCTATGAATAGTGAGAGGTTGGTATTATAACAAGGGTTGCTCTATGAATAGTGGGAGGTTGGTATTATAACAAGGGTTGCTCTATGAATAGTGAGAGGTTGGTATTATAACAAGGGTTGCTCTATGAATAGTGAGAGGTTGGTATTATAACAAGGGTTGCTCTATGAATAGTGAGAGGTTGGTATTATAACAAGGGTTGCTCTATGAATAGAGGTTGGTATTATAACAAGGGTTGCTCTATGAATAGTGAGAGGTTGGTATTATAACAAGGGTTGCTCTATGAATAGTGAGAGGTTGGTATTATAACAAGGGTTGCTCTATGAATAGTGGGAGGTTGGTATTATAACAAGGGTTGCTCTATGAATAGTGAGAGGTTGGTATTATAACAAGGGTTACTCTATGAATAGTGAGAGGTTGGTATTATAACAAGGGTTGCTCTATGAATAGTGAGAGGTTGGTATTATAACAAGGGTTGCTCTATGAATAGAGGTTGGTATTATAACAAGGGTTGCTCTATGAATAGTGAGAGGTTGGTATTATAACAAGGGTTGCTCCATGAATAGTGAGAGGTTGGTATTATAACAAGGGTTGCTCTATGAATAGAGGTTGGTATTATAACAAGGGTTGCTCTATGAATAGTGAGAGGTTGGTATTATAACAAGGGTTGCTCTATGAATAGTGAGAGGTTGGTATTATAACAAGGGTTGCTCTATGAATAGTGAGAGGTTGGTATTATAACAAGGGTTGCTCTATGAATAGTGAGAGGTTGGTATTATAACAAGGGTTGCTCTATGAATAGTGGGAGGTTGGTATTATAACAAGGGTTGCTCTATGAATGGTGAGAGGTTGGTATTATAACAAGGGTTGCTCTATGAATAGTGAGAGGTTGGTATTATAACAAGGGTTGCTCTATGAATAGTGGGAGGTTGGTATTATAACAAGGGTTGCTCCATGAATAGTGAGAGGTTGGTATTATAACAAGGGTTGCTCTATGAATAGTGAGAGGTTGGTATTATAACAAGGGTTGCTCCATGAATAGTGAGAGGTTGGTATTATAACAAGGGTTGCTCTATGAATAGAGGTTGGTATTATAACAAGGGTTGCTCTATGAATAGTGAGAGGTTGGTATTATAACAAGGGTTGCTCTATAAATAGGTTGGTATTATAACAAGGGTTGCTCTATGAATAGTGAGAGGTTGGTATTATAACAAGGGTTGCTCTATGAATAGTGAGAGGTTGGTATTATAACAAGGGTTGCTCTATGAATAGTGGGAGGTTGGTATTATAACAAGGGTTGCTCTATGAATAGTGAGAGGTTGGTATTATAACAAGGGTTGCTCTATGAATAGTGGGAGGTTGGTATTATAACAAGGGTTGCTCTATGAATAGTGAGAGGTTGGTATTATAACAAGGGTTGCTCTATGAATAGTGAGAGGTTGGTATTATAACAAGGGTTGCTCTATGAATAGTGGGAGGTTGGTATTATAACAAGGGTTGCTCTATGAATAGTGAGAGGTTGGTATTATAACAAGGGTTGCTCTATGAATAGTGAGAGGTTGGTATTATAACAAGGGTTGCTCTATGAATAGTGAGAGGTTGGTATTATAACAAGGGTTGCTCTATGAATAGTGGGAGGTTGGTATTATAACAAGGGTTGCTCTATGAATAGTGAGAGGTTGGTATTATAACAAGGGTTGCTCTATGAATAGTGGGAGGTTGGTATTATAACAAGGGTTGCTCTATGAATAGTAAGAGGTTGGCATTATAACAAGGGTTGCTCTATGAATAGTGGGAGGTTGGTATTATAACAAGGGTTGCTCTATGAATAGTAAGAGGTTGGCATTATAACGAGGGCTGATTTATGTGTAATGAGAAGCAAAAGGGGAAATTGCCCCCTTCCAGCAAAGTGTGGCATCTGCTTAAAAAGAGTACCCCATACAATAGCTGCACATATAGCTTTGGGGATACAAATTCATACACTGATGTATATATATGTAGCAGGTAGCGGTCAACCTTTGATGACAGTTGTAGGGTTAAAACCAAAAATTAGCAGCCCCAGCTCATGTGATGCTAGCTAGTTAACACACTTCTTACTGCACGAGCTTATCTACTGGGAAGTATAATTATGTCAAAAGACACTTCCTTTGAGATTGAGAACCTGTCAATATTAAATGCTATTTTACTCCACACTGACTTTATAGTAATCATGACAGAATGGATTCCGCTGCTCAGCACCAGCTTGAGTGAACTTCTAAATGCAGTAACATCATGTTAATAATTGATTGGTGGTATATATAATACTTTGGTTCAACTTTGTATGATATTGCCAACCTTCTTGGGCAATTCAAGGTATCGTATATCTTAAATTTCAACTAATCCAGAACAGATCCCAGCAGTATCCTTCACTATAAACATGCAATCAAGGTCTCTCCATCAGGAGGTCTCTCCATCAGGAGGTCACAGCAATTATAAGTGATGCTAATTTGCAAACAATCTCTCGTCTAAATCTTTCCATATTCCCTAGGTGATACATAATTGGTTTTGCCCGCCCTCGCTTTTCAAAATTCTGGATCCACCATTGAGAGGGTTAGTATTTTAACAATCATGTATAGATAGGAGAGGGTTAGTAACAATGGCTGCTCATGTATAGCGAGTTGTTTATCATCTGTAAATCAGGCATGTGATGGCCGCAAACCATCAACACCTGCTGGCTGTCATTCTGCTGCTATTAGCACCCGCAGCATGAGGTGGAACACCTGCAGGCACTCTCCCTTCAAAGTCAACTAGAGAGTGAAGAAAATGACAACAGCAACACAATAATAGTGGGAGACCACACCCACACCTGAGCTATGCATGTCTGTATGTAGTATAATAATAGTGGGAGACCACACCCACACCCGAGCTATGCATGTCAATAATAGTGGGAGACCACACCTACACCCGAGCTATGCATGTCTGTATGTAGTATAATAATAGTGGGAGACCACACCCACACCTGAGCTATGCATGTCTGTATGTAGTATAATAATAATAGTGGGAGACCACACCCACACCTGAGCTATGCATGTCTGTATGTAGTATAATAATAGTGGGAGACCACACCCACACCTGAGTTATGCACGTCTGTATGTAGTATAATAATAGTGGGAGACCACACCCACACCTGAGCAATGCATGTCTGTGTGTAGTATAATAATAGTGGGAGACCACACCCACACCTGAGCTATGCATGTCTGTATGTAGTATAATAATAGTGGGAGACCACACCCACACCTGAGCTATGCATGTCTGTATGTAGTATAATAATAGTGGGAGACCACACCCACACCTGAGCTATGCATGTCTGTGTGTAGTATAATAATAGTGGGAGACCACACCCACACCTGAGCTATGCATGTCTGTATCAGTATGTAGTATAATAATAGTGGGAGACCACACCCACACCTGAGCTATGTCTGTATGTAGTATAATAATAGTGGGAGACCACACCTGAGCCTGTATGTAGTATAATAATAGTGGGAGACCACACCCACACCTGAGCTATGCATGTCTGTATGTAGTATAATAATAGTGGGAGACCACACCCACACCTGAGCTATGCATGTCTGTATGTAGTATAATAATAGTGGGAGACCACACCCACACATGTGCTATGCATGCCTGCATTGCCGTAGAGTGGGGGAAAATTGGTGGTTGAAATTTGTGTACAAAAGCGAGAAACAGATTAATAAAATTTGGCCTTTTATTTTTGTCCTGCTAGCATGCTGTGTGTGTGTGCATACAATACGCACCACAATACCTGTGCATACAACAATGCTGGCTGCTTGGCAGTAGTGCCACAGGTAGTACTAATGGCTGCCACATATGCTGGACTGTTTTTAGAGGTTAGCAGCTGCTGTGGTGGAGAGACCACCTACCGTGCTGAGTGTTTTGCTGTGACATCAAGATGGGAGTGTTTAATGAACTTTGAGCGATAATGACCGAAAATTTACACCTGCCAAAATGTTACCAATGTGCATTTATTAGGTCCAGTCAATAGCTGCAATTATCTAGTGCATCAGTCATAGCTACATCTTTTATAGTCCAGTCCACTCGATTGAGGGGTCCACTTGCTGTTGTTGCTGGTACTAAAAAAAATGTTCTGTTTATTTGCTAATGTTTTTGTTTATTTGTTTGCTAATGTTATTTGCAGTTTAGTTGTTAATATGTTGTTGTTGTTTTTGTTGTTGTCTGTGTACTATAGCTGCCTTTATCTAAAGTGTATTCCCTGATCCCTATATTACAGGTGTATCAGGGAGTGTATATTACAGGTGTATCAGGGAGTGTATATTACAGGTGCATCAGGGAGTGTATATTACAGGTGTATCAGGGAGTGTATATTACAGGTGTATTAGGGAGTGTATATTACAGGTGTATTAGGGAGTGTATATTACAGGTGTATTAGGGAGTGTATATTACAGGTGTATCAGGGAGTGTATATTACAGGTGTATTAGGGAGTGTATATTACAGGTGTATCAGGGAGTGTATATTACAGGTGTATCAGGGAGTGTATATTACAGGTGTATTAGGGAGTGTATATTACAGGTGTATTAGGGAGTGTATATTACAGGTGTATCAGGGAGTGTATATTACAGGTGTATCAGGGAGTGTATATTACAGGTGTGTATATTACAGGTGTATCAGGGAGTGTATATTACAGGTGTATCAGGGAGTGTATATTACAGGTGTATCAGGGAGTGTATATTACAGGTGTATCAGGGAGTGTATATTACAGGTGTATCAGGAAGTGTATATTACAGGTGTATCAGGAAGTGTATATTACAGGTGTATCAGGGAGTGTATATTACAGGTGTATTAGGGAGTGTATATTACAGGTGTATCAGGAAGTGTATATTACAGGTGTATTAGGGAGTGTATATTACAGGTGTATTAGGGAGTGTATATTACAGGTGTATCAGGGAGTGTATATTACAGGTGTATCAGGGAGTGTATATTACAGGTGTATTAGGGAGTGTATATTACAGGTGTATCAGGGAGTGTATATTACAGGTGTATCAGGGAGTGTATATTACAGGTGTATCAGGGAGTGTATATTACAGGTGTATTAGGGAGTGTATATTACAGGTGTATTAGGTACAGGTGTATTAGGGAGTGTATATTACAGGTGTATCAGGGAGTGTATATTACAGGTGTATCAGGGAGTGTATATTACAGGTGTGTATATTACAGGTGTATCAGGGAGTGTATATTACAGGTGTATCAGGGAGTGTATATTACAGGTGTATTAGGGAGTGTATATTACAGGTGTATTAGGGAGTGTATATTACAGGTGTATTAGGGAGTGTATATTACAGGTGTATCAGGGAGTGTATATTACAGGTGTATCAGGGAGTGTATATTACAGGTGTATCAGGGAGTGTATATTACAGGTGTATCAGGGAGTGTATATTACAGGTGTATCAGGGAGTGTAGGTGTATTAAGGGAGTGAGGTGCAATCTCTGATCCCTATATTACAATGATGGCCAAATAATCAAAGATTATAACTCGGCTAAAACCCACTTTGGCAGCTTCTTGGCTTTATAAACGCTAAAACCATGAAATTCAGTCTTCAAGATCTTCTATGTATCTGTCCACCCCCCGCCCTCCACACACACACACACACACACACACAAATAACTTGCATACAACTATGTTCATTCTATGGCCAGAAAGCAGTAAAATTAGTAAATGATTGTCAACATCATACACACACTTAAGTAGTTAACAGCACTGACTTTCAACAAAAATAGGTAACTCCTCATGATGCACGTATCTACGTATATATACATAGGCACATGTGTAATACAGATGGTAAAGAATAACATCTATGATTGGTTACTTCTGGATTTGCACCGAGTAATTTCTGGTAACTAGCTAGGCAGATGCCATCTATATATTGGATTGCCAATAGAGTCAAAAAGGAAATGAACCAAGCATTTACCAACGTAGATTAACAGGACCCTTTACCTATTAATATAATAATTATATTAGAAACACTCAACGAACTCTCAGTTGACATAAGGAAATTACAATGACCTCAATAACCAACTTGAATTTTACTCTCTCAATGTTGCAACTAGATGCTCTAGCCTCCATCAGGAGTAATGGATGCCAAGACTCATCTGAGCCTGGAAACTAGCTATCTGCCACATGATACTCGGCCAAAAAAATATATAAAATATAATTACAGATATGTTTTATAAATATGTTTTATAAATTATGTTTTATAAATAGATATTTTTTATAAATAGTAAATAAACAAAAACATTGATAAAAATGATAATAAAATACATACTAATTATGGTGGGTTTGGCTCAAGCTCTTGAGAGTGCCACCCAGCAATCAGGCAAGTCCATATCCACAGTCTCGATTGAACCGCACTTTGGTGCTAGGCTGATGTGCAGTGCCTCCTTCACTAGAAGTTCCTTCTATGCTGCTGGCCTGGTCCAAGATGGTGGCTTCCTCCCACAAATTAGGATGTCCATTGTTCCATGCATGTTCAGTGATTGGTGGTTCTGTCACATCTGTTGATTCCAGTCCTTAAAGCAGCACAATTCTGTTAATTTTTTCCCGTGATGAATTAGTTTCTGAGTCGAGGCATCCAAATCCGATCCAAACTGTGCAAACGCTTCCATCTGGTCTTTAATTAGTTTTACTTCTAAAAGTTGACTCCGAGTAATATCATTCCTGCAGGCTTATATATCAAAGAAGTCCCAAAACATCATCGATTTCTTTCATTCTGGTCTCCAGTCTTCTGATGGTCTCCCCTATGTAGTACTCCCCACAGCTGCAAGGGATGTGGTACACAACGCACAAATGCATACTAGCTGGTAATTCATTCTTCACTCTGCTCAGTTGTGCTCTCAAGTTCTTCCTGATCTGAAAACGACTTTGATCATCAAGATGTTGAACTTCCTGCAGACCCTCCTGATGTCTTCACTCATCCCTGCTACTTAAGGGATCACTATCATAGGATCCTTCTTTTTAGACCCCTCATTGCCTGTATCGGTGTACTTATCTTCCTTTCTGCACTTAGATGTATCTACAGAGGAAAGGTTGATGAAGGCTTGAGGATAACCATTCTCTATAAAGACCTTATTCAAATAATGTTCTTCCTTCCAAAGGTCCTCCTTCTCAGTCACTACTCTCCTGGCTCTATTATACTTGTAAGCTCTTCACCACTCCTCTTCTGACATGGATAGGATGATGTGATCTATAATCAAGGTACCAGTTGTTGTGCGTAGGTTTTCTATAAACGGTTGCAGTTAGCCTTCCATCTTCCTTCCTGTGTAGGTGGCCATCCAGAAAGGGCAACGATCCGTCCACTTCAAGCTCCATGGTAAACTTTATGGATGGCCTGATGTTGTTCAGATGTCAACAACTCCTGCTCTCTCCCCTTCTTCACAATGAAGAAGGTATCATCCACAGATCTCTTCCAAAAACCTTGGCTTCAGTGAGGCAGTTGTGAATGCCAATTCCTCAAAGAGAATTCCATATTAAGGTTGGCTACCACTGCAGATACTGGAGAGCCCATTGCTGCACCCTTGTTCTGCTCATAGAATTTCCCTTGATACCTGAAGTAGATGGATTTTAGGCAGTTCAGAAATCCTGTCAGCACCTCGTGGAGTCCTCTCATGCAAGTTCTCATCTTTCATCAACATTCCAAAAATGATTTCCACGGCCTCATCAATGGGAGCATTGGTAAAAAAAGAGGACACATCAAAACTGACAAGACACTCATCCTGTGCCAAACATTCACCTTGAATACGCTTGATAAATTGCCCAGAATCCTTGACATATGTACTTGTATTGCCAGCTAGAGGTGGCCCTATGAACTTGGAAAGATTATAAAACGGTGCACGTATACAAGACACAATTGGCCGAAGGGAAACCTCAGGTTTATGTATCTTAGGGAGCCCATAAATCAGTGGTCGTCTGATTCCCCTTGCTTTCCTGTGTCTTGGAAGGAGCCTTCCTCACTATATTCCATGTCTTGTCAGCTTTGAATTTAACTTATTTTTGTCATCAGGATGGTTGTCTTCCCCTTGTCTGCTGGTTGATCTCTTCCGTCTTCCTCAGCTCTCCCAGGGCCTCTCGTTCGTCGGTTGTCCTTTGGTTTCCTTGCTCTTCTCAAAATTCCACATATTCTTCCTCGAAGCTCATGTGCCTTGTTATCCTCCAGCTGCCTGGCTATCTCTTCCACTGCAGCTATGGTGTCCATCAAAGGTAGCCTCTTTGGAGTAGGGACAAAGACATGTTTTAACTAAAATCTATTAAGCATGCATTTTTTTTTGTTTCTGGTGTTAATATAATTGTTTATTTATTTTATCATTTCTTGCTATTATTATATTATTATTATCAGATTGGTCTGAGGGCACAACTGAGCAGAGTGAAGGATACTAGTATGCACTTGTGCTTCGTGTACCGCATCCCTTGCAGCTAATTCTTCACACCTGTGGCTATTGAGACTTTGGGAGGCATTGGGAAGAGGTCACTGGCCTTTTTGAAGGAGTTGGTCCACATGGTGAGGCAATATACTGGAGGTGAAGGCTAGAACATACCTTCTCCAGTGTCTCTCTATAGCTGTACAGAGAGGGAACACATAATCTGTGGTGGAATCAGTGGGGGGACAGTCAGGACTGGACTTGTAGATTGTTTTGAAATTATTATTGTTATTATTGTATCTTCTTATATATAAAATACAATAACAATAACAACAACAATAATAACAATAAAAATAACAATTAAAAAAATGTTAAAAAAACTAAATTAAAAATAAAATAAAATAAAAATATAATAAATACAAAAAATTATAAGAAAAATTAAAAACAAAAGCACGTGCTTGATATTAAAACCGACAAAATAACTCGATAATAATAACAGCTTTGTTGTATTCTTGCCACATCCGGTTCACGTGCTGGGCATGGGTACCAAGGTGTGGTTCACTTGCTGGGCATGTGTACCAAGGTATGGTTCACGTGCTGGCATGTGTACCAAGGTGTGGTTCGCGTGCTGGCATGTGTACCAAGGTATGGTTCACGTGCTGGCATGTGTACCAAGGTGTGGTTCGCGTGCTGGCATGTGTACCAAGGTGTGGTTCACGTGCTGGCATGTGTACCAAGGTATGGTTCACGTGCTGGCATGTGTACCAAGGTGTGGTTTGTATCACGTGGTGGATAGTAGTTGCCGCTATATAACAAGCTCACATAAGTCTAGCATCTCATTATTCCTGATGAGGACTACAGCCAGCATCTAGTCATAAGGACAAGAGAAGTTGATTGTTGAGAAGGTTATTGCTTATAATACTGCTTAAAAAATCGTGTATTCTATTTTTATAATAGGTAAAGGATCCCGTATTCTATTTTTAGCTCATTATATAATAGCTGTATTCTATAATAGGTAAAGGATCCTGTATTCTATTTTTAGTTCATTATATAATAGGTAAAGGATCCTGTATTCTACTTTTAGCTCATTATATAATAGGTAAAGGATCCTGTATTCTATTAGGTAAAGGATCCTGTATTCTATAATAGTTAAAGGATCCTGCATTCGCTCATTATATAATAGGTAAAGGGTTTCTGTATTCTATTTTAGTTCATTAATAGGTAAAGGGTCCTGTAAATGTGTACATGGCAAATTCTTGTTTCATTTCCTTTTGACCAGTCTGTCTTGTGTATATCTGTCTATCTATCTATCTATCCATCTATCAATCCATCTATCTATCTATCAATCCATCACTCTATCTATCTATCTACTTTCCCTCTATGCACACATGAAAGCTAACCCGTTTCTCAATTCAAACTAATCCTGTTCCCAAGAGCTTGAATCAGTAGAGGGTTATCAGTTTCAAATGTGCTTGTGGTGGAGTGTAGCTGGGCCAAGGCTATGCAATGTTCAGTCTTGCTCACATGGAACTGACTAACTAATGAGTGTTGTTGTGGTGGAGTGTAGCTGGGCCAAGGCTATGCAAGGTTCAGTCTTGCTCACATGGAACTGACTAACTAATGAGTGTTGTTGTGGTGGAGTGTAGCTGGGCCAAGGCTATGCAATGTTCAGTCTTGCTCACATGGAACTGACTAACTAATGAGTGTTGTGGTGGAGTGTAGCTGGGCCAAAGCTATGCAATGTTCAGTCTTGCTCACATGGAACTGACTAACTAATGAGTGTTGTTGTGGTGGAGTGTAGCTGGGCCAAGGCTATGCAATGTTCAGTCTTGCTCACATGGAACTGACTAACTAATGAGTGTTGTTGTGGTGGAGTGTAGCTGGGCCAAGGCTATGCAATGTTCAGTCTTGCTCACATGGAACTGACTAACTAATGAGTGTTGTTGTGGTGGAGTGTAGCTGGGCCAAGGCTATGCAATGTTCAGTCTTGCTCACATGGAACTGACTAACTAATGAGTGTTGTGGTGGAGTGTAGCTGGGCCAAAGCTATGCAATGTTCAGTCTTGCTCACATGGAACTGACTAACTAATGAGTGTTGTTGTGGTGGAGTGTAGCTGGGCCAAGGCTATGCAATGTTCAGTCTTGCTCACATGGAACTGACTAACTAATGAGTGTTGTGGTGGAGTGTAGCTGGGCCAAGGCTATGCAATGTTCAGTCTTGCTCACATGGAACTGACTAACTAATGAGTGTTGTTGTGGTGGAGTGTAGCTGGGCCAAGGCTATGCAATGTTCAGTCTTGCTCACATGGAACTGACTAACTAATGAGTGTTGTGGTGGAGTGTAGCTGGGCCAAAGCTATGCAATGTTCAGTCTTGCTCACATGGAACTGACTAACTAATGAGTGTTGTTGTGGTGGAGTGTAGCTGGGCCAAGGCTATGCAATGTTCAGTCTTGCTCACATGGAACTGACTAACTAATGAGTGTTGTTGTGGTGGAGTGTAGCTGGGCCAAGGCTATGCAATGTTCAGTCTTGCTCACATGGAACTGACTAACTAATGAGTGTTGTGGTGGAGTGTAGCTGGGCCAAGGCTATGCAATGTTCAGTCTTGCTCACATGGAACTGACTAACTAATGAGTGTTGTTGTGGTGGAGTGTAGCTGAGCCAAGGCTATGCAATGTTCAGTCTTGCTCACATGGAACTGACTAACTAATGAGTGTTGTGGTGGAGTGTAGCTGGGCCAAGGCTATGCAATGTTCAGTCTTGCTCACATGGAACTGACTAACTAATGAGTGTTGTGGTGGAGTGTAGCTGGGCCAAGGCTATGCAATGTTCAGTCTTGCTCACATGGAACTGACTAACTAATGAGTGTTGTTGTGGTGGAGTGTAGCTGAGCCAAGGCTATGCAATGTTCAGTCTTGCTCACATGGAACTGACTAACTAATGAGTGTTGTGGTGGAGTGTAGCTGGGCCAAGGCTATGCAATGTTCAGTCTTGCTCACATGGAACTGACTAACTAATGAGTGTTGTTGTGGTGGAGTGTAGCTGGGCCAAGGCTATGCAATGTTCAGTCTTGCTCACATGGAACTGACTAACTAATGAGTGTTGTTGTGGTGGAGTGTAGCTGGGCCAAGGCTATGCAATGTTCAGTCTTGCTCACATGGAACTGACTAACTAATGAGTGTTGTGGTGGAGTGTAGCTGAGCCAAGGCTATGCAATGTTCAGTCTTGCTCACATGGAACTGACTAACTAATGAGTGTTGTTGTGGTGGAGTGTAGCTGAGCCAAGGCTATGCAATGTTCAGTCTTGCTCACATGGAACTGACTAACTAATGAGTGTTGTGGTGGAGTGTAGCTGAGCCAAGGCTATGCAATGTTCAGTCTTGCTCACATGGAACTGACTAACTAATGAGTGTTGTTGTGGTGGAGTGTAGCTGGGCCAAGGCTATGCAATGTTCAGTCTTGCTCACATGGAACTGACTAACTAATGAGTGTTGTTGTGGTGGAGTGTAGCTGGGCCAAGGCTATGCAATGTTCAGTCTTGCTCACATGGAACTGACTAACTAATGAGTGTTGTGGTGGAGTGTAGCTGGGCCAAGGCTATGCAATGTTCAGTCTTGCTCACATGGAACTGACTAACTAATGAGTGTTGTGGTGGAGTGTAGCTGGGCCAAGGCTATGCAATGTTCAGTCTTGCTCACATGGAACTGACTAACTAATGAGTGTTGTGGTGGAGTGTAGCTGGGCCAAGGCTATGCAATGTTCAGTCTTGCTCACATGGAACTGACTAACTAATGAGTGTTGTTGTGGTGGAGTGTAGCTGGGCCAAGGCTATGCAAGGTTCAGTCTTGCTCACATGGAACTGACTAACTAATGAGTGTTGTGGTGGAGTGTAGCTGGGCCAAGGCTATGCAATGTTCAGTCTTGCTCACATGGAACTGACTAACTAATGAGTGTTGTTGTTGTCGTTGTTTTTTAGTCTCTACAGAAGCACATATATACTTATTTTTATTCCACTAGCCAGACACTTCCTACTTGTCCCAGTGTATGTACCAATTATATGCTTATAATGGATGTGTATCAGTTGGTTTCCTCAGAAGCTTATTCTTGTGACAATAGTTACCAGCACAGACCTTCAACAAAACCAGGTAACTATATGCTTATAATGTATGTGTATCAGTTGGTTTCCTCAGATTGCTATTGTGACAATGTGCTGAGTCAACAACAACTGCACATTTTCGTACCAAGAAGCGATTGGCCAGAAATCCTGTGACAAAACTTAACGGCACAGACCAACAAAACCATTAACTAATTTCAACGCATGTGCCTTATATGAATAAATGGGCATGTGTGTCTACTTGAATAACACCTACAGTATGATTGGTTAGTTCTGGTGTTACACTGAGTAACTTCTTGTGGGTGTCTGCTGGACTATAGAAACTGCTGGACTATAGAAATAGAAAATAGACAAAAAAATGTTTTATTAAATATTTTTTGACTAATCAAAAAAGTAATGAAACAAGAACTTGCCAACGATTGATTTACACGACATCATTCATTGATTTACATGACATCATTCATTGATTTACACTACACCATTCATTGATTTACACTACACCATTCATTGATTAACACTACACCATTCATTGATTTACACTACACCATTCATTGATTTACACTACACAATTCATTGATTTACACTACACAATTCATTGATTTAGGCTACACCATTCATTGATTTACACTACACCATTCATTGATTTATACTACACAATTCATTGATTTATACTACACCATTCATTGATTTACACTACACCATTCATTGATTTATACTACACCATTCATTGATTTACACTGCACATTCATTGATTTATACTACACCATTCATTGATTTACACTACACCATTCATTGATTTACACTACACCATTCATTGATTTATACTACACATTCATTGATTTACACTACACAATTCATTGATTAACACTACACCATTCATTGATTTACACTACACCATTCATTGATTTATACTACACCATTCATTGATTTACACTGCACATTCATTGATTTATACTACACCATTCATTGATTTATACTACACATTCATTGATTTACACTACACAATTCATTGATTAACACTACACCATTCATTGATTTACACTACACCATTCATTGATTTATACTACACCATTCATTGATTTACACTACACAATTCATTGATTTATACTACACCATTCATTGATTTATACTACACCATTCATTGATTTACACTACACCATTCATTGATTTACACTACATCATTCATTGATTTACACTACACCATTCATTGATTTACACTACACCATTCATTGATTTACACTACACCATTCATTGATTTACACTACACCATTCATTGATTTACACTACATCATTCATTGATTTACACTACATCATTCATTGATTTACACTACACAATTCATTGATTTACACTACACCATTCATTGATTTACACTACACCATTCATTGATTTACACTACACAATTCATTGATTTACACTGCACATTCATTGATTAACACTACACCATTCATTGATTTATACTACACATTCATTGATTTACACTACACCATTCATTGATTTACACTACACCATTCATTGATTTACACTACACCATTCATTGATTTACACTACATCATTCATTGATTTATACTACACCATTCATTGATTTACACTACACCATTCATTGATTTACACTACATCATTCATTGATTTACACTACACAATTCATTGATTTACACTACACCATTCATTGATTTATACTACACATTCATTGATTTACACTACACCATTCATTGATTTACACTACACCATTCATTGATTAACACTGCACATTCATTGATTTACACTACACAATTCATTGATTTACACTACACCATTCATTGATTTACACTACACCACTCATTGATTTACACTGCACATTCATTGATTTATACTACACAATTCATTGATTTACACTGCACATTCATTGATTTACACTACACCATTCATTGATTTACACTACACCATTCATTGATTAACACTACACCATTCATTGATTTACACTACACCATTCATTGATTTATACTACACATTCATTGATTTATACTACACCATTCATTGATTTACACTACACAATTCATTGATTTACACTACACCATTCATTGATTTATACTACACATTCATTGATTTACACTACACAATTCATTGATTTACACTACACCATTCATTGATTTATACTACACATTCATTGATTTACACTGCACATTCATTGATTTATACTACACATTCATTGATTTACACTACACAATTCATTGATTTACACTACACCATTCATTGATTTACACTGCACATTCATTGATTTACACTACACCATTCATTGATTTATACTACACCATTCATTGATTTACACTACACCATTCATTGATTTACACTACACATTCATTGATTAACACTACACAATTCATTGATTTACACTGCACATTCATTGATTTACACTACACCATTCATTGATTTACACTACACCATTCATTGATTAACACTACACCATTCATTGATTTACACTACACCATTCATTGATTTACACTACACAATTCATTGATTTACACTGCACATTCATTGATTTACACTACACCATTCATTGATTTATACTACACCATTCATTGATTTACACTACACAATTCATTGATTTACACTACACCATTCATTGATTTATACTACACCATTCATTGATTAACACTACACAATTCATTGATTAACACTACACCATTCATTGATTTACACTACACCATTCATTGATTTACACTACACCATTCATTGATTTATACTACACATTCATTGATTTACACTACACCATTCATTGATTTATACTACACATTCATTGATTTACACTACACCATTCATTGATTTACACTACACCATTCATTGATTTACACTACACCACTCATGGATTTATACTACACATTCATTGATTTACACTACACCATTCATTGATTTACACTACACCATTCATTGATTTACACTACACCATTCATTGATTTACACTACACCATTCATTGATTTACACTGCACATTCATTGATTTACACTACACCACTCATGGATTTATACTACACATTCATTGATTTACACTACACCACTCATGGATTTATACTACACATTCATTGATTTACACTGCACATTCATTGATTTACACTACACCATTCATTGATTTACACTACACCATTCATTGATTTACACTACACCATTCATTGATTTATACTACACCATTCATTGATTAACACTACACCATTCATTGATTTACACTACACCATTCATTGATTTACACTACACAATTCATTGATTTACACTACACCATTCATTGATTTACACTACACCATTCATTGATTAACACTACACCATTCATTGATTTACACTACACAATTCATTGATTTACACTACACCATTCATTGATTTACACTACACATTCATTGATTAACACTACACAATTCATTGATTAACACTACACCATTCATTGATTTACACTACACCATTCATTGATTTACACTACACATTCATTGATTTACACTACACCATTCATTGATTTATACTACACCATTCATTGATTAACACTACACAATTCATTGATTAACACTACACCATTCATTGATTTACACTACACCATTCATTGATTTACACTACACATTCATTGATTTACACTACACCATTCATTGATTTACACTACACCATTCATTGATTTACACTACATCATTCATTGATTTACACTACATCATTCATTGATTTACACTACACAATTCATTGATTTATACTACATCATTCATTGATTTACACTACACATTCATTGATTAACACTACACCATTCATTGATTTACACTACACCATTCATTGATTTACACTACACCATTCATTGATTTACACTGCACCATTCATTGATTAACACTACACCATTCATTGATTTACACTACACCATTCATTGATTTATACTACACATTCATTGATTTATACTACACATTCATTGATTTACACTACATCATTCATTGATTTACACTACACCATTCATTGATTAACACTACACCATTCATTGATTTACACTACACCATTCATTGATTTATACTACACATTCATTGATTTATACTACACATTCATTGATTTACACTACATCATTCATTGATTAACACTACACCATTCATTGATTTACATGACACCATTCATTGATTTACACTACACCATTCATTGATTTATACTACACCATTCATTGATTTACACACAATTCATTGATTTACACTACACCATTCATTGATTTACACTGCACATTCATTGATTTACACTACACCATTCATTGATTTACACTACACCATTCATTGATTTACACTACACCATTCATTGATTTATACTACACATTCATTGATTTACACTACATCATTCATTGATTAACACTACACCATTCATTGATTTACATGACACCATTCATTGATTTATACTACACCATTCATTGATTTACATGACACCATTCATTGATTTATACTACACATTCATTGATTTACACTACATCATTCATTGATTAACACTACACCATTCATTGATTTACACTACACCATTCATTGATTTACACTACACCATTCATTGATTTACACTACACCATTCATTGATTAACACTACACCATTCATTGATTTACATGACACCATTCATTGATTTACACTACACCATTCATTGATTTACACTACATCATTCATTGATTTACACTACATCATTCATTGATTTACACTACACCATTCATTGATTTATACTACACATTCATTGATTTACACTACACCATTCATTGATTTACACTACACCATTCATTGATTTACACTACACATTCATTGATTTACACTACACCATTCATTGATTTATACTACACATTCATTGATTTACACTACACCATTCATTGATTTACACTACACCATTCATTGATTTACACTACACCATTCATTGATTTACACTACACCATTCATTGATTTATACTACACATTCATTGATTTACACTACACCATTCATTGATTTATACTACACATTCATTGATTTACACTACACCATTCATTGATTTACACTACACCATTCATTGATTTACACTACACCACTCATGGATTTATACTACACATTCATTGATTTACACTACACCACTCATGGATTTATACTACACATTCATTGATTTACACTGCACATTCATTGATTTACACTACACCATTCATTGATTTACACTACACCATTCATTGATTTACACTACACCATTCATTGATTTACACTACACCATTCATTGATTTATACTACACCATTCATTGATTAACACTACACCATTCATTGATTTACACTACACCATTCATTGATTTACACTACACAATTCATTGATTTACACTACACCATTCATTGATTTACACTACACCATTCATTGATTAACACTACACCATTCATTGATTTACACTACACCATTCATTGATTTACACTACACCATTCATTGATTTACACTACACCATTCATTGATTTACACTACACATTCATTGATTTACACTACACCATTCATTGATTTATACTACACCATTCATTGATTTATACTACACCATTCATTGATTTACACTACACAATTCATTGATTAACACTACACCATTCATTGATTTACACTACACCATTCATTGATTTACACTGCACATTCATTGATTTACACTACACAATTCATTGATTTACACTACACATTCATTGATTTACACTACACCATTCATTGATTTATACTACACCATTCATTGATTTATACTACACCATTCATTGATTTACACTACACAATTCATTGATTAACACTACACCATTCATTGATTTACACTACACCATTCATTGATTTACACTACACATTCATTGATTTACACTACACAATTCATTGATTTATACTACACCATTCATTGATTTATACTACACCATTCATTGATTTACACTACACCACTCATTGATTTATACTACACATTCATTGATTTACACTACACCATTCATTGATTTACACTACACCATTCATTGATTTACACTACACCATTCATTGATTTATACTACACCATTCATTGATTTACACTACACCACTCATTGATTTATACTACACATTCATTGATTTACACTACACCACTCATGGATTTATACTACACATTCATTGATTTATACTACACCATTCATTGATTAACACTACACCATTCATTGATTTACACTACACCATTCATTGATTTACACTACACCATTCATTGATTTACACTACACCATTCATTGATTTATACTACACCATTCATTGATTTACACTACACCACTCATTGATTTATACTACACATTCATTGATTTACACTACACCACTCATGGATTTATACTACACATTCATTGATTTATACTACACCATTCATTGATTAACACTACACCATTCATTGATTTACACTACACCATTCATTGATTTATACTACACATTCATTGATTTACACTACACCACTCATGGATTTATACTACACATTCATTGATTTATACTACATCATTCATTGATTTACACTACACATTCATTGATTTACACTACACCACTCATTGATTTATACTACACATTCATTGATTTACACACAATTCATTGATTTACACTACACCATTCATTGATTTACACTACACCATTCATTGATTTACACTACACCATTCATTGATTTACACTACACCATTCATTGATTAACACTACACCATTCATTGATTTACACTACACCATTCATTGATTTACACTACACCATTCATTGATTTACACTACACAATTCATTGATTTACACTACACCATTCATTGATTAACACTACACATTCATTGATTTATACTACACCATTCATTGATTAACACTACACCATTCATTGATTTACACTGCACATTCATTGATTTACACTACACCATTCATTGATTTACACTACACCATTCATTGATTTACGCTACACCATTCATTGATTTACACTACACCATTCATTGATTAACACTACACCATTCATTGATTTACACTACACCATTCATTGATTTACACTGCACATTCATTGATTTACACTACACCATTCATTGATTTACACTACACCATTCATTGATTTACACTACACCATTCATTGATTTACACTGCACATTCATTGATTTACACTACACCATTCATTGATTTACACTACACCATTCATTGATTTATACTGCACATTCATTGATTTACACTACACCATTCATTGATTTACACTACACCATTCATTGATTTACACTACACAATTCATTGATTAACACTACACCATTCATTGATTTACACTACACCATTCATTGATTTATACTACACCATTCATTGATTTACACTGCACATTCATTGATTTACACTACACCATTCATTGATTTACACTACACCATTCATTGATTAACACTACATCATTCATTGATTTACACTGCACATTCATTGATTTACACTACACAATTCATTGATTTACACTACACATTCATTGATTTACACTACACCATTCATTGATTTACACTACACAATTAATTGATTTACACTGCACATTCATTGATTTACACTACACCATTCATTGATTTACACTGCACATTCATTGATTTATACTACACAATTCATTGATTTACACTACACCATTCATTGATTTACACTACATCATTCATTGATTTATACTACACCATTCATTGATTTACACTACACATTCATTGATTTACACTACACAATTCATTGATTAACACTACACCATTCATTGATTAACACTACACCATTCATTGATTAACACTACACCATTCATTGATTAACACTACACCATTCATTGATTTACACTACACCACTCATTGATTTATACTACACATTCATTGATTTACACTACACCATTCATTGATTTACACTACACCATTCATTGATTTACACTACATCATTCATTGATTTACACTACACAATTCATTGATTAACACTACACCATTCATTGATTAACACTACACCATTCATTGATTTACACTACACATTCATTGATTTACACTACACAATTCATTGATTAACACTACACCATTCATTGATTAACACTACACCATTCATTGATTTACACTACACCACTCATTGATTTATACTACACATTCATTGATTTACACTACACAATTCATTGATTTACACTACACCATTCATTGATTTACACTACACCATTCATTGATTTACACTACACAATTCATTGATTTACACTACACCATTCATTGATTTATACTACACCATTCATTGATTTACACTGCACATTCATTGATTTACACTACACAATTCATTGATTTACACTACACCATTCATTGATTTATACTACACATTCATTGATTTACACTACACCATTCATTGATTTACACTACACCATTCATTGATTTACACTACACAATTCATTGATTAACACTACACCATTCATTGATTAACACTACACCATTCATTGATTTACACTACACCACTCATTGATTTATACTACACATTCATTGATTTACACTACACAATTCATTGATTTACACTACACATTCATTGATTTACACTACACAATTCATTGATTAACACTACACCATTCATTGATTAACACTACACCATTCATTGATTTACACTACACCACTCATTGATTTATACTACACATTCATTGATTTACACTACACAATTCATTGATTTACACTACACCATTCATTGATTTACACTACACCATTCATTGATTTACACTACACAATTCATTGATTTACACTACACCATTCATTGATTTATACTACACCATTCATTGATTTACACTGCACATTCATTGATTTACACTACACAATTCATTGATTTACACTACACCATTCATTGATTTATACTACACATTCATTGATTTACACTACACCATTCATTGATTTACACTACACCATTCATTGATTTATACTACACATTCATTGATTTACACTACACAATTCATTGATTTACACTACACATTCATTGATTAACACTACACCATTCATTGATTTATACTACACCATTCATTGATTTACACTACACCATTCATTGATTTACACTACATTTTCACTACATCATTCATTGATTTTCACTACAGAATGAAATCCATTCTAGTGCACTGTTTCCCCCGGATTATATTTAATAGGTAAAGGGTCCTATAAATATTTCATTTCACTTTTGACTAATATAATATATAACATGTTTTGTCTTGCATGTGAATGTATGTTTGTGTGTACATATGTATGCATACTGAGTTCTCACTGTGAAGTTGGCCTCTATGCAGCTGGTGAGTTCCTTGGGAGGAGTGAAGGTGATGCTAACTGTACGGGTCCCTCCAGCTTCTACACTAGCCTGCATGCATGCATGTAGAATATACCACATCACATCTTTGACTGTCACACACTCCTAATCTCACCGTCTAATAATGATTTTAACTATAGGGGTAGTTATTGATCATATATCCCTCCAGCTC
The DNA here is from genome assembly GCA_028752905.1 of Cladorhizidae sp. MBARI D1340-BT2. NCBI lineage: Eukaryota > Metazoa > Porifera > Demospongiae > Poecilosclerida > Cladorhizidae > Cladorhizidae sp. MBARI D1340-BT2. The sequence goes on along the minus strand of JAQNBH010000008.1, from coordinate 48,997,775 downwards.
TCTCCCCCCCCCCCCCCCCCCCCCCCCACCCCTACTCTCCCAGGATTAACGTTACCAACCTTGTGTGGTTCTATTGTGAAGCACTTAGTCATAGGGTTGACCACACCCACTAGTGGCTCAATATTAAACTCTCCAGACTGCTTCTTCAGCAGAGCAGACTTGATGCAGCCGATGACAATCTCTCTCTTAATACCACTCGTGCCGTGCTCTCTGTGCATCTGCTGGTCTGAGGTACTACAAAGGAACATGACAAGGAGGGGCTGCGAGGGAAGGTGATTGGAGGACCAGCTTGATGAGGAGGAGGAGGAGGAGGAGGAGGGAGGGTGAACCAGTGTTGTGGGACAGCAGAGAGACTCCGTGGTGTCTAGCAGTGACATAAAGTCTTTGAGACCAGTGGGAGCAGAGCCATCCTCAGTCACAGTCACGTAGAGAGTGTTCATCCAGGCCCGAGCCACCACTCGCAGCTCCTGGACTAACTGTTCAGCATGAGCATGACAGATGTGTGTGTGTACACAGACACCACCAATCAAACACATCCACTGCTATTTGTATTGTAATATATTTGCTTGCTTTTTGCAATGATGTTGGAGGCATCTATACATGAATTGCTTGATCTGTACCTTGTCCAAGGTCAAAGCTTGGATCGTGCGTGCACAGAATGTGCCAGCTTGCTACTCACACTTCAAGCTAGCTGAGGGGCTGGAAGAGCCAGCACAGTCCAATAGATATGTGAGGAACACATTGAGAGCAAGCCCCGACTATTGGGGTAGAGGCAATGAGAACAACAGCACCATCTTGCACAGGCTAGCAGAGCAGAGGCTGAGAGGCTGAGAATAGTACCATCTTGCCCAGACTAGCAGAGCAGAGGCTGAGAGGATGAGAACAGCAGCACCATCTTGCCCAGACTAGCAGAGCAGAGGCTGAGAGGCCGAGAATAGTACCATCTTGCCCAGACTAGTGGAGCAGAGGCTGAGAGGATGAGAACAGCACCATCTAGATATAATAGACTTCTGTACCGAACACAGAACAACAAGGTGAGAGATGACAGTGAAGATGCAAAGAGAGAGCAGGAAATACTGGCATGAGCAGCACTACACTATCAACACTGGCCGAGACAATGCCAGGAGGAGCAGGAAATACTGGCATGAGCAGCACTACACTATCAACACTGGCCGAGACAAAAATGCACATGTCAGGAGGAGCAGGAAATACTGGCATGAGCAGCACTACACTATCAACACTGGCCGAGACAAAAATGCACATGCCAGGAGGAGCAGGAAATACTGGCATGAGCAGCACTACACTATCAACACTGGCCGAGACAAAATGCACATGCCAGGGAAGCCGTCAGCATCAACATCTGATAGGTGATGAACAAAGAGACTCTAGGAAAGCACATATACATGAGACCATAATTTTTTTAAGGACTACTCTTGTTCTTTCTCTTGCTACATATACACATGCATAACACTGTATAGTAAGTGAGTGTATTTTAGATCAACTTTCAAGGCATCCATATTTATCCACAAATTTTTGTCTACAAAAGTTGAAATGTCTATTGAAGGTACAATGCACGAGGAACTGTCCCAGCTATTTGAGTTGGCACTGACCTGGGACAAGCTGTTTAAGTTGGCACTGACCTGTCCCAGCTATTTGAGTTGGCACTGACCTGTGACAGGCTGTTTAAGTTGGCACTGACCTATCAGGGCTATTTGAGTTGGCACTGACCTGGGACAGGCTGTTTAAGTTGGCACTGACCTGTCCCAGCTATTTGAGTTGGTACTGACCCGGGACAGGCTGTTTCAGGCTGTTTGAGTTGGTATTGACCTGAGACAGGTTGTTTGAGTTGGCCCTGACCTGTCCCAGCTATTTGAGTTGGCACTGACCTGTCCATTATATTCCACCAAAAGCTTGTCTGAGTAATAGGAGCTCTGACGGTCAGGGTCAAAGGTGACCTTGACTACCTTCACCTGGTCTCTCTCCACTGTCCCCTCACAAGGCACACATGAAAAGACAGGACGGCCACTGGCACACAAACCCCCTGGGCATGTGAGATAACAACAACAAAACAACAACAACAACAAAACAGCAACAACTTACCACAAGGTCATACACTCCCCGTCAGTATGTGTCATAACTACCACCACTTATCACCTCTTACACACTGGCTGAGTATGTGTCATAACAACAACCACTTACACTGGCTGAGTATGTGTCATAATGACCACCACTTACACTGGCTGAGTATGTGTCATAACGACCACCACTTACACTGGCTGAGTATGTGTCATAACAACCACCACTTACACTGGCTGAGTATGTGTCATAACAACCACCACTTACACTGGCTGAGTATGTGTCATAACAACCACCACTTACACTGGCCGAGTATGTGTCATAACAACCACCACTTACACTGGCTGAGTATGTGTCATAACAACCACCACTTACACTGGCTGAGTATGTGTCATAACGACCACCACTTACACTTGAGTATGTGTCATAACAACCAACACTTACACTTGAGTATGTGTCATAACGACCACCACTTACACTGGCTGAGTATGTGTCATAACAACCACCACTTACACTGGCTGAGTATGTGTCATAACGACCACCACTTACACTGGGTGAGTATGTGTCATAACAACCACCACTTACACTGGCTGAGTATGTCATAACAACCACCACTTACACTGGCTGAGTAAGTGTCATAACAACCACCACTTACACTGGCTGAGTATGTGTCATAACAACCACCACTTACACTGGCTGAGTATGTGTCATAACAACCACCACTTATACTAGCTGAGTATGTGTCATAACAACCACCACTTACACAAGCTGAGTATGTGTCGTAACGACCACCACTTACACTGGCTGAGTATGTGTCATAACAACCACCACTTACACTGGCTGAGTATGTGTCATAACAACCACCACTTATACTGGCTGAGTATGTGTCATAACAACCACCACTTACACTGGCTGAGTATGTGTCGTAACAACCACCACTTACACAAGCTGAGTATGTGTCATAACGACCACCACTTACACTGGCTGAGTATGTGTCATAACAACCACCACTTATACTAGCTGAGTATGTGTCATAACAACCACCACTTACACTGGCTGAGTATGTGTCATAACGACCACCACTTACACTGGCTGAGTATGTGTCATAACGACCACCACTTACACTAGCTGAATATGTGTCATAACAACCACCACTTACACTGGCTGAGTATGTGTCATAACAACCACCACTTATACTGGCTGAGTATGTGTCATAACGACCACCATTTACACTGGCTGAGTATGTGTCATAACAACCACCCTTACACTTGAGTATGTGTCATAACGACCAACACTTACACTGGCTGAGTATGTGTCATAACAACCACCACTTACACTTGAGTATGTGTCATAACAACCAACACTTACACTTGAGTATGTGTCATAACAACTACCACTTACACTAGCTGAGTATGTGTCATAACAACCACCACTTACACTGGCTGAGTATGCGTCATAACAACCACCACTTACACTGGCTGAGTATGTCATAACGACCACCACTTACACTGGCTGAGTATGTGTCATAACAACCACCACTTACACTAGCTGAGTATGTGTCATAACAACCACCACTTATACTGGCTGAGTATGTGTCATAACGACCACCATTTACACTGGCTGAGTATGTGTCATAACAACCACCCTTACACTTGAGTATGTGTCATAACGACCAACACTTACACTGGCTGAGTATGTGTCATAACAACCACCACTTACACTTGAGTATGTGTCATAACAACCAACACTTACACTTGAGTATGTGTCATAACAACTACCACTTACACTAGCTGAGTATGTGTCATAACAACCACCACTTACACTGGCTGAGTATGCGTCATAACAACCACCACTTACACTGGCTGAGTATGTCATAACGACCACCACTTACACTGGCTGAGTATGTGTCATAACAACCACCACTTACACTAGCTGAGTATGTGTCATAACGACCACCACTTACACTGGCTGAGTATGTGTCATAACAACCACCACTTACACTGGCTGAGTATGTGTCATAACAACCACCACTTACACTGGCTGAGTATGTGTCATAACAACCACCACTTACACTGGCTGAGTATGTCATTACGACCACCACTTACACTGGCTGAGTATGTGTCATAATGACCACCACTTATACTAGCTGAGTATGTGTCATAACAACCACCACTTACACTGGCTGAGTATGTGATCTGCACTGTAACTGTTGTTCTGCCATCTATATGAACTTACGTAGCCTTTTGACATGTCTGTTGTGAGGCAGCTGGCTAGACAGGTGGAGTTTGTAGTGTACCGGCAAGGAGGTGTGGTTAGTGAAACATAAGCTCTTACTGGCACCTTCCCTGGCCAGGGCATTGCCTAGGTCCACACAGGACAGCTCCCCCTGCACACCTCCTCCGGGCACTGGCTCAGGGGTGTCCTGGAGGGTAAGGGACATGTTGACATGCACACCTTCACCCACGAGGTGTAGCTCCAGGCAACTGCCCTCCTCCCCATAGTACAGCAGCAGCCTGTCGTAGCTCTGCAGCAGAGGAGTGGGGGGAAGGGGGAGGAGAATAGAATAGAAGGGGAGGGGATAATAGAAGTAGGGGAGGAGAATAGAATAGAAGGGGGAGGGGATAATAGAAGTAGGGGAGGAGAATAGAATAGAAGGGGGAGGGGATAATAGAAGTAGGGGAGGAGAATAGAATAGAAGGGGGAGGAGAATAGAATAGAAGGGGGAGGGGATAATAGAAGTAGGGGAGGAGAATAGAATAGAAGGGGGAGGGGATAATAGAAGTAGGGGAGGAGAATAGAATAGAAGGGGGAGGGGATAATAGAAGTAGGGGAGGAGAATAGAATAGAAGAGGGAGGGGATAATAGAAGTAGGGGAGGAGAATAGAATAGAAGGGGGAGGGGGTAATAGAAGTAGGGGAGGAGAATAGAATAGAAGGGGGAGGGGATAATAGAAGTAGGGGAGGAGAATAGAATAGAAGGGGGAGGGGATAATAGAAGTAGGGGAGGAGAATAGAATAGAAGGGGGAGGGGATAATAGAAGTAGGGGAGGAGAATAGAATAGAAGGGGAGGGGATAATAGAAGTAGGGGAGGAGAATAGAATAGAAGGGGGAGGGGATAATAGAAGTAGGGGAGGAGAATAGAAGGGGGAGGGGAGGAGAGACGGACAACAGAGGGCAAGAGGGTGATCATGACAGATGCTGGAGTAGAAAAGGAGGCGATAGAAAATTGGGAGGAAGAGAAGCAAGAATATCAGTGGCACCACCAGCACCACACATGCATGCATATATACATACTATGTACATACATACATACATATATACATGCAGACGCACATACACACCTACATGCACACATGCATATGTACATAAACATATACATGCATGCATACATACATACCTTTATACACACATACATACCTTTATACACACATACACACATACATATGCACATACACATGTATACATGCATGCATACATACACACAACATGCAACATATGCACACACAAACATATATCATACATACATATATACATACACAACATGCATACATTCATAACCATCTACCATAACTGCTGGCCATTGCCCTAGCCATTGCCCTAGCCATTGCCCTAGCCATTGATTGCCCTGCCTCTAGTCATTGATTGCTCTACCCCTAGACATTGATTGTCCTGCCCCTAGCTATTGATTGCCCTGCCCCTAGTCATTGATTGCCCTGCCTCTAGTCATTGACTGCTCTACCCCTAGCCATTGATTGTCCTGCCCCTAGCTATTGATTGCCCTGCCCCTAGTCATTGATTGCCCTGCCTCTAGTCATTGATTGCTCTACCCCTAGCCATTGATTGCCCTGCCCCTAGCCATTGGTTGCCCTGCCCCTAGCCATTGATTGCCCTGCCTCTAGCCATTGATTGCCCTGGCCCTAACCATAACTAAAACATGAAGGGTCTCTTCCACACATCGTGTGCATATAAGGGAATGTTGAGTTGAGTGAAAATCAGCACTCAATAGCGTCAACAATGTCTAATTGCATGTCTAAGTTAACACATGTATACGTGTGTATATTCATAAGTGTATGTGTGTATTGCAACAGACTGATTGGCTGACCTTTGAACCATCCTGTGGTGAGAAATGCAGCAGTAAAGTATGTGTTGCATGAGGAGAAAGGTCGCGAAGTGCATTCCTGAGGGTGAAAGGTCCCAGCGGGTCCAGGGCAGAGGAGTGCAAGGAGAGACGCTCAACAGATACATTCTGCACCTTCACAAACCTCTTAGCTACCTCACCTGCACATCCATGGACATGTGTGTGCATGTACATGCATGTAAGTGGTCTATAACTATCCATGAACATCTCCAGTCTGTTCATGCTTTTAAAAACACATAATTAAACACTTGCATACTATCATAGTTGGGGAAATAGTTAATCTCGTCAAATATTGCTTAGTGGCAACAATTATCACTCTCAACTCTTAGCTGACATGAAATACATTTACTTTCTTCTCGACAATCAACTTGAGAGACAAATGTCAAGTTATTATTGACAAAATCATTTAATAATTGACCACTGGGAGAGAAACTCCACATCACACGCCCCCATTGTGCTCCACATCACACGCCCCCATTGTGCTCCACATTACACGCCCCCATTGTGCTCCACATCACACTCACCCATCACATCACACTCACCCATTGTACTCCACATCACACGCCCCCATTGTGCTCCACATCACACGCCCCCATTGTGCTCCACATCACACTCACCCATTGTGCTCCACATCACACTCACCCATTGTGCTCCACATCACACTCACCCATTGTGCTCCACATCACACTCACCCATTGTGCTCCACATCACACTCACCCATTGTGCTCCACATCACACACCCCCATTGTGCTCCACATCACACTCACCCATTGTGCTCCACATCACACTCACCCATTGTGCTCCACATCACACTCACCCATTGTGCTCCACATCACACTCACCCATTGTGCTCCACATCACACTCACCCATTGTGCTCCACATCACACTCCCCCATTGTGCTCCACATCACACTCACCCATTGTGCTCCACATCACACTCACCCATTGTGCTCCACATCACACTCCCCCATTGTGCTCCACATCACACTCACCCATTGTGCTCCACATCACACTCACCCATTGTGCTCCACATCACACTCACCCATTGTGCTCCACATCACACTCACCCATTGTGCTCCACATCACACTCACCCATTGTGCTCCACATCACACTCACCCATTGTGCTCCACATCACACTCACCCATTGTGCTCCACATCACACTCACCCATTGTGCTCCACATCACACTCACCCATTGTGCTCCACATCACACGCCCCCATTGTGCTCCACATCACACTAGGTGAGCACAAATGTCTGAGAAGCACCTCTGGCAAGCTACAGTTTCTACACAGTACTATTAGGTGAGCACAAATGACTGAGAAGCACCTCTGGTAAGCTACAGTTTCTACACAGTGCTATTAGGTGAGCACAAATGTCTGAGAAGCACCTCTGGTAAGCTACAGTTTCTGCACAGTGCTATTAGGTGAGCACAAATGTCGGAGAAGCACCTCTGGTAAGCTACAGTTTCTACACAGTGCTATTAGGTTATTAGGTGAACACAAATGACTGAGAAGCACCTCTGGTAAGCTACAGTTTCTGCACAGTGCTATTAGGTGAGCACAAATGTCTGAGAAGCACCTCTGGCAAGCTACAGTTTCTGCACAGTGCTATTAGGTGAGCACAAATGTCTGAGAAGCACCTCTGGCAAGCTACAGTTTCTGCACAGTGCTATTAGGTGAGCACAAATGTCTGAGAAGCACCTCTGGTAAGCTACAGTTTCTGCACAGTGCTATTAGGTGAGCACAAATGTCTGAGAAGCACCTCTGGTAAGCTACAGTTTCTACACAGTGCTATTAGGTGAGCACAAATGTCTAAGAAGCATCTCTGGCAAGCTACAGTTTCTACACAGTGCTATTAGGTGAGCACAAATGTCTGAGAAGCATCTCTGGCAAGCTACAGTTTCTGCACAGTGCTATTAGGTGAGCACAAATGTCTGAGAAGCACCTCTGGTAAGCTACAGTTTCTGCACAGTGCTATTAGGTGAGCACAAATGTCTGAGAAGCACCTCTGGTAAGCTACAGTTTCTTGCTATTAGGTGAGCACAAATGTCTGAGAAGTACCTCTGGTAAGCTACAGTTTCTACACAGTGCTATTAGGTGAGCACAAATGTCTGAGAAGCACCTCTGGCAAGCTACAGTTTCTGCACAGTGCTATTAGGTGAGCACAAATGACTGAGAAGCACCTCTGGCAAGCTACAGTTTCTGCACAGTGCTATTAGGTGAGCACAAATGTCTGAGAAGCACCTCTGGTAAGCTACAGTTTCTACACAGTGCTATTAGGTGAGCACAAATGTCTGAGAAGCACCTCTGGTAAGCTACAGTTTCTGCACAGTGCTATTAGGTGAGCACAAATGTCTGAGAAGCACCCCTGGTAAGCTACAGTTTCTGCACAGTGCTATTAGGTGAGCACAAATGTCTGAGAAGCACCTCTGGCAAGCTACAGTTTCTGCACAGTGCTATTAGGTGAGCACAAATGTCTGAGAAGCACCTCTGGTAAGTTACAGTTTCTGCACAGTGCTATTAGGTGAGCACAAATGTCTGAGAAGCACCTCTGGTAAGCTACAGTTTCTACACAGTGCTATTAGGTGAGCACAAATGTCTGAGAAGTACCTCTGGTAAGCTACAGTTTCTACACAGTTCTATTAGGCAAGCACAAATGTCTGAGAAGCACCTCTGGTAAGCTACAGTTTCTACACAGTGCTATTAGGTGAGCACAAATGTCTGAGAAGCACCTCTGGCAAGCTACAGTTTCTACACAGTGCTATTAGGTGAGCACAAATGTCTGAGAAGCACCTCTGGTAAGCTACAGTTTCTACACAGTGCTATTAGGTGAGCACAAATGTCTGAGAAGCACCTCTGGCAAGCTACAGTTTCTGCACAGTGCTATTAGGTGAGCACAAATGTCTGAGAAGCACCTCTGGTAAGCTACAGTTTCTACACAGTGCTATTAGGTGAGCACAAATGTCTGAGAAGCACCTCTGGTAAGCTACAGTTTCTACACAGTGCTATTAGGTGAACACAAATGTCTGAGAAGCACCTCTGGTAAGCTACAGTTTCTACACAGTGCTATTAGGTGAGCACAAATGTCTGAGAAGCACCTCTGGTAAGCTACAGTTTCTACACAGTGCTATTAGGTGAGCACAAATGTCTGAGAAGCACCTCTGGCAAGCTACAGTTTCTACACAGTGCTATTAGGTGAGCACAAATGTCTGAGAAGCACCTCTGGTAAGCTACAGTTTCTACACAGTGCTATTAGGTGAGCACAAATGTCTGAGAAGCACCTCTGGTAAGCTACAGTTTCTACACAGTGCTATTAGGTGAGCACAAATGTCTGAGAAGCACCTCTGGTAAGCTACAGTTTCTACACAGTGCTATTAGGTGAGCACAAATGTCTGAGAAGCACGGTCTCGTGAGCACCAATGTCCTAAGGCAGCACCCATATTTCCTTACAGGCATGGCAGCCTAGAACATGTACTTTGGAAGAACTCACCATTGATATTCCCCCCCAGTAAGAGGTGAAATTATCAAACACGTATACGTAATTAGCAAGTTCATTGCAATATCTCCCCCCAAAACTTGTGTTGATTATTGAAATCAACAAATATTGCCTCACAGAAAATATTTGCTATAAAGTTTGTCAGAGAGTACGTGCACTCCTTATTTGGTTTGACCCAGTTTTTAAATGGAGGGCATCAAAACCCTGTATGTATGTGTGTGCATGTGCATGATGGGATCAGAATAATTAATTGTTATCACATATCGGGCTATGGGGTGTTGAACAACTGACCGGTGCCTACTGTTCCAAAGTCTATAGTGGGGGACTGTTCTTGGGCCAGGACCAGTTCTGGTTTCACACTGACGCCAGACACCTCCAGGTAAACGGTGTAGTCAGACCTGCGTACATGCATGCAGGAGAGGGAAGACATGAGAACACATGGGGTGAGTCCAGGAGGTGCAGAGATGACAATACTCACTGGTGGGTCCGGTGGGTGTGGTCATAGAGGGCACGTCCTGAAGGTATTGTGCTCGAGACGAAGCAAGGGATGTTCACTGTGAAGGGAGTGTTGGCATAGCTGGTCAGCAGAGCGTGGTGCGCCTCACACCATGCGACTGACCTGGGCGGAGTTAAGGTACATGTACACATGTGTGTGCATGCATGTGCATGTTAGGATGGTGCACCTCACACCATGCATCACACCATGCGACTGACCTGGGCAGAGTTAAGGTACAAGTACACATGTATGTGCGTGCATGCATGTGCATGTCTCTCCCACCCCTCCACAAGACATGATGCAGCTAAACCTTGCTGTGATAGGGGGAGGGTCCCTGTTGGGTGTGGCTCCACTGCTAGCCACACCCTCAGAGGAGGACGGTTGCTGGCGCTGCTGCTTCTGCAGCTGCACACTTGAGCCGGAGGCCATGTTGGACTTCCTGCCCAGCACTGGTGTCCCTACAGCAAGATTAGCACGACGTCTCTTCTTGGGAGAGTCTGTTGGAGCAGCAGAGATGTCCATCCGTTTCTCTGCCTCCGATTTGGCAGTGTCCACTGGTGCCTTGATGGCATGCAGTCGTGCTGCCTCCTGCAGGACCATGTCGTCCGTCACTCTGGGAGAGAAGTGTGCATCTATCCTCACCCTCTGCGCAGACATTGACACAGGCCGAGGTGTACGGCACAGACAAGGAGTAAGACATTATGAACCATCGTGAAATAGAGGAGAAGAACTTGTGTACCTGTCCGGGCTCCAACAGGCCCACGAGTGGTGACAGTGTCAGTGGGGAGTGGGGAGGGAGACGGAAGTGAAAGGCTCTAGTGCCTCGAGCCGGAGCAGTTCTGCGGATGACAGCACTGCTATGTCTAGAGAGTTGTGAGTTGGTCAGAGTGAAGCTAGCTGTGCTGCTACTGCCTAGCCTGGTGGGTGGGAACCTCAGGCTGTTGGCAGAGAGGACCAGAGGGGGCAGCACACCACGACCTTTACACTGCACCTTACACGTCCTGCAAGTGTTAGGGTGTGTGGCATTGGACAGTAAATCATATCATAGCTGCATACTCAGCACAGGTTCCCTACATTCCTTGCCACCATAGCTGCATACTCAGCACAGGTTCCCTGCATTCCTAGCCACCATAGCTGCATACTCAGCACAGGTTCCCTACATTTCTAGCCACCATAGCTGCATACTCAGCACAGGTTCCCTGCATTCCTAGCCACCATAGCTGCATACTGGTTCCCTGCATTCCTAGCCACCATAGCTGCATACTCAGCACAGGTTCCCTGCATTCCTAGCCACCATAGCTGCATACTCAGCACAGGTTCCCTACATTTCTAGCCACCATAGCTGCATACTCAGCACAGGTTCCCTGCATTCCTAGCCACCATAGCTGCATACTGGTTCCCTGCATTCCTAGCCACCATAGCTGCATACTCAGCACAGGTTCCCTGCATTCCTAGCCACCATAGCTGCATACTCAGCACAGGTTCCCTGCATTCCTAGCCACCATAGCTGCATACTCAGCACAGGTTCCCTGCATTCCTAGCCACCATAGCTGCATACTCAGCACAGGTTCCCTGCATTCCTAGCTGCATACTCAGCACAGGTTCCCTGCATTCCTAGCCACCATAGCTGCATACTCAGCACAGGTTCCCTGCATTCCTAGCCACCATAGCATGTATGTGTGTATGTATGTGTGTATGTATGTGTGTGTATGTATGTGTGTATGTATGTGTATATATGCATGTATGTGTGAACGTATGTGTGTATGTATGTATGTGTGTGTGTGTATGTATGTGTGTGTATGTATACATGTGTGTATATGCATGTATGTGTGAACGTATGTGTATGTATGTATGTATGTGTGTGTATGTGTGTATGTATGTGTGTGTATGAATGTGTTTGTATATGTATGTATGTATATACATGTATATATGTATGTACCTATACACACTACGTTCACCCTTAAAAATATGAACGGGTCACCCTGCTTTTATCACAAATGGTTGTCATAGTGAAGAGAACAATAGAGAAAGCACAACAGCTAGAGGCAGCACAGGTAAGGGAGAATGTGTTGCATGATTAATGGCTGGCAGGAAAGAATGCTACTCTCATTCTGACCTGGCTACTCTCTCATCAACATGCTCTAGCTGTGGAGGTGTGGCAATGATGCTGAACTGGAAATGATTGCCACGGAGAATCTGGAGAATCTCTGAGTGGACTCTCACCTCAACCTTGGACAAGTCTGTAAAGATATATACAATTGTCAGCTACTTTCCTCACCACAATCCAAGCATTAGAATATGATGACATCACTGATGTACAGAGGAGTAGACCAAATTAGGGCTCCAGTTATGCTAGAGTTAGGACGACGTCTAAATGATGTCTAAATGACAGGATTTCAAGTTCCATCAGCTAAAATGTGTTTGATTAATCCTTTCTCTGTTGCACCTTCACTCATCACTGTGCATACATTACTAGTAATCGTGTCAACTACATGCACATGCCTGTAGGTACACTGCACGCGTGTATGTAGGCACACTGTGAAGCACACATGCATGTAGGTACACTGTGAAGCACACATGCATGTAGGTACACTGTGAAGCACACATGCATGTAGGTACACTGTGAAGCACACATGCATGTAGGCACATTGTCAAGCACACATGGATGTAGGCACACTGTGAAGCACGTGTGCATGTAGGCACACTGTGAAGCACACATGCATGTAGGCACACTGTGAAGCACACATGCATGTAGGCACACTGTGAAGCACACATGCATGTAGGCACACTGTGAAGCACACATGCATGTAGACACACTGTGAAGCACACATGCATGTAGGTACACTGTGAAGCACACATGCATGTAGGCACACTGTGAAGCACGCATGCATGTAGGCACACTGTGAAGCACGTGTGCATGTAGGCACACTGTGAAGCACACATGCATGTAGGCACACTGTGAAGCACACATGCATGTAGGCACACTGTGAAGCACACATGCATGTAGGCACACTGTGAAGCACACATGCATGTAGGCACACTGTGAAGCACGCGTGCATGTAGGCACACTGTGAAGCACACATGCATGTAGGCACACTGTGAAGCACACATGCATGTAGGCACACTGTGAAGCACACATGCATGTAGGCACACTGTGAAGCACACATGCATGTAGGCACACTGTGAAGCACACATGCATGTAGGCACACTGTGAAGCACACATGCATGTAGGCACACTGTGAAGCACACATGCATGTAGGCACACTGTGAAGCACACATGCATGTAGGTACACTGTGAAGCACACATGCATGTAGGCACATTGTCAAGCACACATGCATGTAGGCACACTGTGAAGCACACATGCATGTAGGTACACTGTGAAGCACACATGCATGTAGGCACACTGTGAAGCACACATGCATGTAGGCACACTGTGAAGCACACATGCATGTAGGTACACTGTGAAGCACACATGCATGTAGGTACACTGTGAAGCACACATGCATGTAGGCACATTGTCAAGCACACATGCATGTAGGCACACTGTGAAGCACACATGCATGTAGGCACACTGTGAAGCACGTGTGCATGTAGGCACACTGTGAAGCACACATGCATGTAGGCACACTGTGAAGCACACATGCATGTAGGCACACTGTGAAGCACACATGCATGTAGGCACACTGTGAAGCACACATGCATGTAGGCACACTGTGAAGCACACATGCATGTAGGTACACTGTGAAGCACACATGCATGTAGGTACACTGTGAAGCACACATGCATGTAGGCACATTGTCAAGCACACATGCATGTAGGCACACTGTGAAGCACACATGCATGTAGGCACACTGTGAAGCACACATGCATGTAGGTACACTGTGAAGCACACATGCATGTAGGTACACTGTGAAGCACACATGCATGTAGGCACATTGTCAAGCACACATGCATGTAGGCACACTGTGAAGCACGTGTGCATGTAGGCACACTGTGAAGCACACATGCATGTAGGCACACTGTGAAGCACACATGCATGTAGGCACACTGTGAAGCACACATGCATGTAGGCACACTGTGAAGCACACATGCATGTAGGCACACTGTGAAGCACACATGCATGTAGGTACACTGTGAAGCACGCGTGCATGTAGGCACACTGTGAAGCACGCGTGCATGTAGGCACACTGTGAAGTACACATGCATGTAGGCACACTGTGAAGCACGTGTGCATGTAGGCACACTGTGAAGCACACATGCATGTAGGCACACTGTGAAGCACACATGCATGTAGGCACACTGTGAAGCACACATGCATGTAGGCACACTGTGAAGTACACATGCATGTAGGCACACTGTGAAGCATGCGTGCATGTAGGCACACTGTGAAGCACACATGCATGTAGGCACACTGTGAAGCACACATGCATGTAGGCACACTGTGAAGCACACATGCATGTAGGCACATTGTCAAGCACACATGCATGTAGGCACACTGTGAAGCACACATGCATGTAGGTACACTGTGAAGCACACATGCATGTAGGCACACTGTGAAGCACACATGCATGTAGGCACACTGTGAAGCACGTGTGCATGTAGGCACATTGTGAAGCACACATGCATGTAGGCACACTGTGAAGCACACATGCATGTAGGCACACTGTGAAGCACACATGCATGTAGGTACACTGTGAAGCACACATGCATGTAGGCACACTGTGAAGCACACATGCATGTAGGCACACTGTGAAGCACACATGCATGTAGGCACACTGTGAAGCACGCGTGCATGTAGGCACACTGTGAAGCACACATGCATGTAGGCACATTGTCAAGCACACATGCATGTAGGTACACTGTGAAGCACACATGCATGTAGGCACACTGTGAAGCACACATGCATGTAGGCACACTGTGAAGCACGTGTGCATGTAGGCACATTGTGAAGCACACATGCATGTAGGCACACTGTGAAGCACACATGCATGTAGGCACACTGTGAAGCACACATGCATGTAGGTACACTGTGAAGCACACATGCATGTAGGCACACTGTGAAGCACACATGCATGTAGGCACACTGTGAAGCACACATGCATGTAGGTACACTGTGAAGCACACATGCATGTAGGCACATTGTCAAGCACACATGCATGTAGGCACACTGTGAAGCACACGTGCATGTAGGCACACTGTGAAGCACGCGTGCATGTAGGCACACTGTGAAGTACACATGCATGTAGGCACACTGTGAAGCACGCATGCATGTAGGCACACTGTGAAGCACGCATGCATGTAGGCACACTGTGAAGCACGCGTGCATGTAGGTACACTGTGAAGCACACATGCATGTAGGTACACTGTGAAGCACGCGTGCATGTAGGCACACTGTGAAGCACGCGTGCATGTAGGCACACTGTGAAGCACACATGCATGTAGGCACACTGTGAAGCACGCCTGCACAAGGTGAAATGCATTAAAGTCACATGTATTCACAACTCACTGGTCTAGTCCTGATTTACAAACAATCTCAAATTCATAATCTTTAGACTTTTCTGGACTGAAGAGCAAGTCTATTTGCAGGATCTCTCCAGGAAATATCTTTCCAAACCCGTCTCCAGGCTGCACATCCAGGCATGGTGGCAGGTGCACAAACCCATAGCTCTGGGGGAGAGCACAGGTATTAGTGAGGGAGAGAGTGGAGATCACTGTCTCGTGAGTAGTGCAGGCACCAAACTCTACCACATCTGGCAGCAGCAGAGCTGATGGACACACAGAGGCCAGCACTGTCAGAGACACGGCTTGTCTCTGAAAATATATACACAAGTCCAGAAGTGGGAAATAGCTCACAATATTCATTGTACAATAGGGATGGCATATGTGGCAGTTCTGTAGACAGGGAACATGCAGTGATGCACTGCTTGGGACTGGTGTGGCAGTTCTGTAGACAGGGAACATGCAGTCATGCACTGCTTGGGACTACTGCGGCAGTTCTGTAGACAGGGAACAGGCAGTCATGCACTGCTTGAGACTGAACCAAAACATTACAAGTATGTGATAACAATACATGTATATTGTGATACAAAGTATTTAGCACTCCCTATATTGGCCTTTTATAAATCACACACACAAAACTCATATCTCAGCTAAAACTAACTTGGGAAGCTTCTTAGTACTCTAAGCAGTGTTTGTGGCAAACTTTAGTTCCAAAAACATTTCAAGTATGCCTTTGAATCCTTCACAAAGGTAGTAAATTGGTAGCCCTGAAAACTGTTGAAAACTGGGAAATTCGTCTTCAAGATATTGTAACTATCTATCTATCTCCCCTCTCACACCCACAACTTGCATAGTTAGATAATTTTACTACCAGAAGACTCCAAATTGTCCAATGCATGTAATCACAGCGACTAATCTGTTCCACAAACATGTACAGGGGAACCCTTTACCTATTGAAGACCAATACTATGCTGCTTTTTAACAATCTGTAATACTTAGTGCTCTTTATTAAGAGGTACTGTAAATGTTTGCCGAACACATTTGGTAAATTCTCATTTGATATATTTTGACCAGCAATCCAATACACAAGCATCTGTTGTCCTGTACACCCACCTGTCCCCCCATACACAAGCATCTGTTGTCCTGTACACCCACCTGTCCCCCCATACACAAGCATCTGTTGTCCTGTACACCCACCTGTCCCCCCATACACAAGCATCTGTTGTCCTGTACACCACCTGTCCCCCAATACACAAGCATCTGTTGTCCTGTACACCCACCTGTCCCCCAATACACAAGCATCTGTTGTCCTGTACACCACCTGCCCCCCATACACAAGCATCTGTTGTCTTGTACACCCACCTGTCCCCCAATACACAAGCAT
Organism: Cladorhizidae sp. MBARI D1340-BT2; assembly: GCA_028752905.1. Classification (NCBI taxonomy): domain Eukaryota; kingdom Metazoa; phylum Porifera; class Demospongiae; order Poecilosclerida; family Cladorhizidae; species Cladorhizidae sp. MBARI D1340-BT2. Next base: position 48,980,685 of record JAQNBH010000008.1, on the reverse strand, counting down.
CTGTTGTCCTGTACACCCACCTGCCCCCCCATACACAAGCATCTGTTGTCCTGTACACCCACCTGTCTCCCATACACAAGCATCTGTTGTCCTGTACACCCCTGCCCCCCAATACACAAGCATCTGTTGTCCTGTACACCACCTGTCCCCCAATACACAAGCATCTGTTGTCTTGTACACCACCTGTCCCCCATACACAAGCATCTGTTGTCCTGTACACCCACCTGTCTCCCATACACAAGCATCTGTTGTCCTGTACACCACCTGCCCCCCAGCATCTGTTGTCCTGTACACCCACCTGTCTCCCATACACAAGCATCTGTTGTCCTGTACACCACCTGCCCCCCAGCATCTGTTGTCCTGTACACCCACCTGTCCCCAATACACAAGCATCTGTTGTCCTGTACACCACCTGTCCCCCAATACACAAGCATCTGTTGTCCTGTACACACACATGTCCCCAATACACAAGCATCTGTTGTCCTGTACACCCACCTGCCCCCCAATACACAAGCATCTGTTGTCTTGTACACCACCTGCCCCCCAATACACAAGCATCTGTTGTCTTGTGTACACCACCTGTCCTCCAATACACAAGCATCTGTTGTCCTGTACACCACCTGTCCCCCAATACACAAGCATCTGTTGTCTTGTACACCCACCTGCTCCCCAATACACAAGCATCTGTTGTCCTGTACACCCACCTGCCCCCCAATACACAAGCATCTGTTGTCCTGTACACCCACCTGTCCCCCAATACACAAGCATCTGTTGTCCTGTACACCCACCTGCCCCCCATACACAAGCATCTGTTGTCCTGTACACCCACCTGCCCCCCAATACACAAGCATCTGTTGTCCTGTACACCCACCTGTCCCCCAATACACAAGCATCTGTTGTCCTGTACACCACCTGTCCCCCAATACACAAGCATCTGTTGTCCTGTACACCCACCTGTCCCCCAGCATCTGTTGTCTTGTACACCCACCTGCCCCCCATACACAAGCATCTGTTGTCCTGTACACCTACCTGTCCCTTAACCTCCACTTCCACCACCATCCTCCATCGCCCATCAGACGTCACATACTTGTCTCTGATTGGCCCACTCTTGAGGAGGGCGTGTCCAGGACGGAACTTTAGCTGTGCATCCAGGGAGGCCTGACCTTGGACCAAGCTGTAACCAGGCAACACTTCTAGGTGAGCTTGGAGGTCAGAGGGCACCTTGAAGGTCACCTGCCTAGCTGTCAGTACTCTGAGGAGAGAAAACATTACCTAACATTCATAATGATGACCATTTTGGCATGCAATTATTGAGACAACTTCTTATATGTAGTGCCTATGCCATGCATGTTTAAGGGGTGTCTATTCAAGACAACATGTTATATGGAGGCCATCCATAATCAAGAGCAAGGGGTGTCTATTCTAGACAACATGCTATATGGAGGCCATCCATAATCAAGAGCAAGGGGTGTCTATTCTAGACAACATGCTATATGGAGGCCATCCATAATCAAGAGCAAGGGGTGTCTATTCTAGACAACATGTTATATGGATGGCCTCCATAATCAAGAGCAAGGGGTGTCTATTCTAGACAACATGCTATATGGAGGCCATCCATAATCAAGAGCAAGGGGTGTCTATTCTAGACAACATGTTATATGGAGGCCATCCATAATCAAGAGCAAGGGGTGTCTATTCTAGACAACATGCTATATGGAGGCCATCCATAATCAAGAGCAAGGGGTGTCTATTCAAGACAACATGCTATATGGAGGCCATCCATAATCAAGAGCAAGGGGTGTCTATTCAAGACAACATGCTATATGGAGGCCATCCATAATCAAGAGCAAGGGGTGTCTATTCTAGACAACATGCTATATGGAGGCCATCCATAATCAAGAGCAAGGGGTGTCTATTCTAGACAACATGCTATATGGAGGCCATCCATAATCAAGAGCAAGGGGTGTCTATTCTAGACAACATGCTATATGGAGGCCATCCATAATCAAGAGCAAGGGGTGTCTATTCTAGACAACATGTTATATGGATGGCCTCCATAATCAAGAGCAAGGGGTGTCTATTCTAGACAACATGCTATATGGAGGCCATCCATAATCAAGAGCAAGGGGTGTCTATTCTAGACAACATGTTATATGGATGGCCTCCATAATCAAGAGCAAGGGGTGTCTATTCTAGACAACATGCTATATGGAGGCCATCCATAATGAAGAGCAATATTTTAAATCCAATTGTATAATTGTGGAGGTAGATGTGAAAATTATATCATTCACTTCTGCTTGAATGTGGGGTAAATGGCTCAGGGTAAGGCAAAATCAATTCCACTTCACAGCAAACTCCACTGATCAGGTATACTGTACCAGCACCAGCTCCTGTACCAGCACCAGCTCAGTACTAGCTCCTATACCAATACTAGCTCCTATACCAACACTAGCTCCTGGTCTACCACTATAGTCAGGCAGCAGGAGGGCCAAATTTGGCTGAACCTTGCAATAGGGTACAACCAAAATGTTTTTACAGTTTTTAGACCTTTAAGGTGTACTGAATCAGAAAATGCATGATGACACCCTGTCATCATTGAGCATTTTCCCCTACAGCTCTTTAAAAGGAAGGCTTTACCCGAATAATATTACTAGATTTGGAAATGGGTGTGGTCTACTTTAAACTTCCATAACATCCACATGCTTCATAGGAAATACTTAATATTGTATTTAAAATGTTTCCCTTGCTTTATGCTCTCTTTTGACACTAAAATTATAGGTATAGGCATAACCATGTCAGAGTTACAGGCACCCAAAGTCCACCCAAAATTCAAAATTCAAGGTCTATTTGCTATTTGATATTCATGGATATCCATCGAAGACAGTTGATTTCAAAACTACAGAATCACTTTGGAAACGGTCTTGTAAAGCTAGACATTACTGGATGTGCTAGTTTACTCTGCTTCAAAGACCACCTGCCAGAATACCTAAGGCTAGTTAAAGTGGATGATAGCGAGGAAACTGTTATGGTAGAAAAGCTAAAGGATACCATAGTGTCAGAGTGCCATGGATCACATGACTATGACATTAGCTTTTTCCAAAAGCCAAAGGTCATAGAAAGCACCAGTGCCACACTACTAAAGTTTGTTAGCATTTTGGTATCAAATGGAGAAATCAATAGGATATCTGCACAGTCCATCCAGGCCCACATCACAAAGTCACACAATCAAACCACATTAGGCCTGGCAGTAAAGCTACACCACAGATTTGGATCAAAAGAACTGGTGACTCTCTTACATGAAGTACGCAGGTTCAGAACTTCAGCAGCAATATATACAGGAAACCAGCCATACACAGTAAGAGGTCTGAAAAAAGATGGTGGAAAACTTGGATCTTGGATAGACAATTATGACTTGAACATCTTCACACCAAATGGCTGCAGAGAAACTCATACCTTGGTGATAGAATTGACACAGCAGCCTCCTGATTATGAAAATGAAGATCAAAATGAAATGCAATATCCAGTGATACCCAGAATCAGCAGGTCTCAGATGGCAAAGACAAAACTCGGTGAAATATCTCCCATTTCATTGGAACACTACCAGGGCCCTAAAAATCCAACTCCACCAGTGATTCATGACCATGATGGAATTCCCTATCATGAGGTAAAAAGAATGCAAGATGTATCACAAGCACTAAAAGCTGACTGTGAATGGCTCACACAGATTGTTACTTCTGAGGAGGATGTAGAAAATTTGCCAGCTGAGTGGTCTGGTTACATGAACCACCTTGCAAGAGAAAAAGGGCATGTATCTAAAGCCACAAAATACATCTATGGACCTCTCATAGATGCTCCACCTAGCCATCCAGATACGGTACTCACAAGTATTCTGTACATTGAAGAGTTCATGAAGGCTCATGGTCAGAGATATATTCACTTAGTGGCTGATCTACAGCTCTATAAAGTAGCAATTCAGATAAAGTGGTCTAATCCAACAAGATGGAAAAACCTCATTGTCAGACCAGGAGGCATGCACACACTAATGTCATTCCTGGGATGCATAGGGAAGCTAATGAAGAGCTCTGGCCTTGAAGAAATATTGAACGCTGCTTATAAAGGTGTGAGCAGCATGCTCAATGGAAAAGCCTGGCCAAAGGCAATGAGAGGTCTCCGAATGGTTGTCACTGGGCTTCTGCAAGATTGTATCCTCAGAGGAAAAACTACCTATGAGGCCATAGAGAAAGAGCTTGGGTCTGTTAGGTCATCAAAAACAGGCCGCCTTTGTATAGACTGCCTCATCTATCTAGTTGCATTGGCACACATGTTTGTCAGAGCAGAGCGAGAAGGCAATTATGTGCTGCATATATATTGTTTTACCAAAATGGTGCCATATTTCTTTGCTGCTGGCCATTGGAACTATGCCAGATACATAACTTGGCACCTAATGGAGCTCCAGGCACAGCTGGATGAGGAGGCACTTGTAGTCTTCTACATGGGTCATCATGTTTGTCGGCACAGCAGTGGAAGTTGGAATGCTGTATTCTCAGATCAGTTTGGTGAACAGACATACATTTGTCATGGCAAAGCAAAGGGTGGTCTTGTTGGACTGACACTATCTCCAGATCAGGTTGCAGGATGGATTCTCTCCTACCATGTCTGTAATACAGTTTCACAGGTGATGGATGAAATGTTTCATGATCATGATGAAGGTGAGTATGATGCTAAGACAAACATACACAAAGAGGAAGGAAGAGAAAGAATGAAGGCAGACAAAGCAAACAGGAAGAAAATCCAACAGGAACTAGCAAAGTACCATCACCCACTGCAGCAGACAAATGCAGATGCCCTCTTTAACATTGTCAATGGGCACATTGCTGATGATGACAAGGTAGATGTTCATGATGTACTAGCAATCGGGGAATGTATGGCAGCAGAATTCAGAGGAATCCTATCTGGAGGTTTCTATAAGTCTATCCACTCTAAGGTTGTCACCATGGAGTCTATGAAGAAGGGAACAAAGATAGGGGACCAAACTATCTATGACATGGAATTATTATATGGGAGATAGCTAGTTATATCACAAATGAGAGACATTACCCTGGAGAGTATCCTGAGCTATGAGCTTGCACCAGTTCCACCTGCCATCTTTGATGACTATGGCAGGAAGAGCAGCAAATCCCAGTTGCTGCATAAACTTGCAGTATGGTGCAAGGACATCAGTGAGCCAGAGGTGAATGTAGTGGATGGGAATGAAATGTTGTTCCAAATTACTTGGCCCAAAGTAGGAACAGTCAAGAATCTCTAGAAGAACTTCCTTAGAGCAGTGGAAAGGAGCCATGATGTAATAGTAGTCTTTGACAGATATGTGGAGGGATCTATCAAATTGCATGAGCGTATGAGGAGAACAGGAGGGACTGTTTGCCCATCACTGACACTCACATTGGAGACAGCTAGGGACTCAATCATGAAAAGTGCCCAGTTGATAAAGTTGTTCTGTACTGAAAATGAATGCCCCAATGTGAACATGGCGGGAGAAATCAACCCAGTGTCCCAACATGAGGAAGCTGACTGCAACATCATCGGCTATGTGAAGTTCCTCATCACTAGGACACATGTGCAAGTAGTGTCAGATGACACAGATATATTTGTATTATTGGTGTTCTTCTGTTGGAAGTGGCAAGCCACTGCACAAATGACCATGAAAAAATCAAATGGCAAAGTGATCGACATCAATGCAACTGCAAAGCAGCTTGGCAACAAGTGCTGTCAGCTGTTAGCCATACATGCCCTCACGGGATGCGATACTGTGAGTTATTTGTTTGGCAAAGGTAAAGTATCTGCTGTGTCGATCATGATGAAGCATGAGCTTCAACTGGAGGTCCTTGGGGAACAGAATTCAAATATTTCTGATGTCATAAAAGCTGGGTGCAGGTTTGTTAGTCTCCTCTACAAGGATAAGCAACATGAAAATTCAATGAACAAGCTGCGTCATACCATTTTCATCAGTAGGAAAGATACACCAAGATCAAGTGCCTACCACCCACTGATCCAGCATTGCATGAACATATTAAGAGAGCCCACCTGCAAGTTAAGTTATGGAAAGCAGCTGACCAGATGCTGCCACCTGATGTGAATATCTGTGAATTTGGATGGGATATTGTACAAGGTATTCCCTCCCCATCTACTGGTGTTTCCGAGGTTGCCCTTATGAAAGTTGTAGCCTGTGGCTGTGTTGCCCAAAATGCCTGCTCCTGCTCATGTAAGAAAGCAAGTCTGTCCTGCACATCATTCTGTAAGTGTATGGACCAGGACAGTTGCAACAATCCATATACTAAACATGATAGGAGTGACTCTGACGGAGGAATTGATGAAACTGAACAATAAAAGTTCACCTTAATGTTTTATTTTAATCATGATTTGTTTACTAACCAAGGACCTCCATGATATCGCCTTCCAAGGGGAGTAAAAGATACAGAGGTTAATTAAGGTATATGTCTCTTTCACATAAATGAACTTGAAATTGGAACAAATTTTTAATAGCTACATTCACTTGATCAACCTGATGTAGCTAATGTGGGGGATACAATATAGAGGCTACAAATAGCAATTGATGCAATTTTTTTATTCCTGCATGGTAAAATATTATGGTGTGTTTAGCAATGTTACAAAGACCAATTATTAAAAATGGCCATTAAAATTTTACTCAATGATGACAAAGTGTCATCATGCAGTTTTATAATAAGGAAACCCCTATAATTATGTCCTTTCCTGGGAATTTCACAGCAATTTCTCTAAGACCAAGTTATGCATTTCTCAACCTTTCTCCTTCATCTAACTCCATTAAATCATCAGCTACCAGCGTGATGAGTAATGGTAAACTGTTGTACACCTAAAGTTGAACGCTTTTTTAAAAAAACTTCCTGTTTATTATAATGATATTCACGACAATGTGGTTTGTTGCTAAGCAGCTACATTTTGGTCATAATGTTCCTCAACTCATCAGCTATCATCTCATATATGGTCACTGTATATTTTTCTTCAGCCCCATTCCTATATAAAAATAATGTGAAAATCATACATAAAAACAAATAAACCTTTATAAAGTTGGTAGGAGGATTAAAATGGCCATTAAAAAAATTGCTCAATGATGACAAAGTGTCATCACGCAGTTTTGTACTGGGGACACCCTATATAACTAAAAACAGGAAGAAAATTTTGGTTGTACCCTATTGCAAGGTCCAACCCCCTGACTGCCGGACTACTAGCTCTTGTACTATAGCACTAGCTCCTACACCAACACTAGCTCAGGTACCAGCACTAGTTAGCTCCTATACTAACACCAGCTCCTGTAGCTCTGTACTAGCATTAGCTCCTTCACAGCTCCTGTAACAGTACCTGTACCAGCACTATCTCCTGTGTACCAGCACAGTTTCTGTACCCCACCAGTAGCTCCTGTGCCACCACCAGCTCCTGTAGCTTGACCTCCTCTGTCTTCAAGCATCAGCTGGATCCTAGAGGCAGTCAGTCCTTCAAACTTTCAAATTTACAAGTGGACAACATTCCATTTTCTCCCAAAACTTAAAATGTTTACTAAAAATGCAAAATAACACTTGTCGTCGGGTCACCTTCTCTTGTACTTACATGCGAATTGCCAGCACAGCACATGTGGTGTGCAAGAAACATGCATGTTTATTTAAATGGCAACTCTACATGTAGCTGCCTGGAGCAACTCTACCTGCACCTGTTGTGTAGCTGCCTGGAGCAACTCTACCTGCCCCTGTTGTATATAGCTCTACCTGCACCTGTTATATATAACTCTACCTGCACCTGTTATATATAGCTCTACCTGCACCTGTTATATATAGCTCTACCTGCACCTGTTATATATAGCTCTACCTGCACCTGTTATATATAGCTCTACCTGCACCTGTTATATATAGCTCTACCTGCACCTGTTATATATAGCTCTACCTGCACCTGTTATATATAGCTCTACCTGCACCTGTTATATATAGCTCTACCTGCACCTGTTATATATAGCTCTACCTGTTATATATAGCTCTACTTGCACCTGTTATATATAGCTCTACCTTCACCTGTTATATATAGCTCTACAGTAACCTGTTATATACAGCTCTACCTGCACCTGTTATATATAGCTCTACCTGCACCTGTTATATATAGCTCTACCTGCACCTGTTATATATAGCTCTACCTGTTATATATAGCTCTACTTGCACCTGTTATATATAGCTCTACCTTCACCTGTTATATATAGCTCTACCTGCACCTGTTATATATAGCTCTACCTGCACCTGTTATATATAGCTCTACCTGTTATATATAGCTCTACTTGCACCTGTTATATATAGCTCTACCTTCACCTGTTATATATAGCTCTACAGTAACCTGTTATATACAGCTCTACCTGCACCTGTTATATATAGCTCTACCTGCAACTGTTATATATAGCTCTACTTGCACCTGTTATATATAGCTCTACCTGCACCTGTTATATATAGCTCTACAGTACCTGTTATATATAGCTCTACCTGCACCTGTTATATATAGCTCTACAGTACCTGTTGTGTAGCTGTATGGAGCGCTGGTAGAGTCTGTCTAGTAAACATATCTGCAAGTCCACTTCATCCTGCTCCAAATACACGGGCACCACCACACCACACCCTGCCACTCCCACCTCCAGCTACATAGACAAACATACAAACATAGATACACACATGCATGGAGGAGCATACACACAGAGACACTGCCACACCCCACCTGCCACTCCCACCCAGTCACTCCCACCTCTACAGATGTACTTCCCACTGCACGTGTCTATTTACACCCTCTTGTTACACACTTGGCACTTGACCCCCTGGTGTACCTTTTCCCTCCTTCACCTAGATCAAAGTTGGAGGGGGGCTGGAGGGGAAGCGGAAGGGGGAGGGAAGGAGAGAGGGGGAGGGGGGGTGGGGAGGAGAGAGGGGGAGGGGGGGGGAGGGGAGGGGAAGGGGAGAGAGGGGTGAACTGAAGACTCACTCACAGTAGGGGCAGTTGTGTGAGAGAAGTTGATGAAGAACTTGGCTTCATATCTGGCTGCTGTGACTGGGGAAAAGAGAAGTTGGATGTACTGGGAGCTGAGTCCGGCCAGCACACCCTGGCTCTCTCCATCCACTCTAATAGCTGGCAGTGCCACACTTACACTGCCCTCTTGATTCTCTGCAACGCAAACAGAAACAAAGAAGGAACAAGTGAGCGGCCATGTAGACCACAACCAGTCACAACCCTTTACCAGACAGACAAACCACACCTCCTTGTCCCAAATCTTCCCCATCGTATACCATATATAGGATTAAATGGTGAAGAGTAACCAACTGCTTTTGCATGTGGTCCACATGGCCACACCCTTGTTGGCTTACTTTTACTTTCAATCCAATATAGTTGTTTGTTGTTCTTGTGTATTGTTGTTCTCATTTGTTTAGTTGTTTGTTGTTCTTGTGTATTGTTGTTCTCATTTGTTTAGTTGTTTGTTGTTCTTGTGTATTGTTGTTCTCATTTGTTTAGTTGTTTGTTGTTCTTGTGTATTGTTGTTCTCATTTGTTTAGTTGTTTGTTGTTCTTGTGTATTGTTGTTCTCATTTGTTTAGTTGTTTGTTGTTCTTGTGTATTGTTGTTCTCATTTGTTTAGTTGTTTGTTGTGCTTGTGTATTGTTGTTCTCATTTGTTTAGTTGTTTGTTGTTCTTGTGTATTGTTGTTCTCATTTGTTTAGTTGTTTGTTGTTCTTGTGTATTGTTGTTCTCATTTGTTTGTTTGTTGTTCTTGTGTATTGTTGTTCTCATTTGTTTAGTTGTTTGTTGTGCTTGTGTATTGTTGTTCTCATTTGTTTAGTTGTTTGTTCTCATTTGTTTAGTTGTTTGTTGTTCTTGTGTATTGTTGTTCTCATTTGTTTAGTTGTTTGTTGTTCTTGTGTATTGTTGTTCTCATTTGTTTAGTTGTTTGTTGTTCTTGTGTATTGTTGTTCTCATTTGTTTAGTTGTTCGTTGTTCTTGTGTATTGTTGTTCTCATTTGTTTAGTTGTTTGTTGTGCTTGTGTATTGTTGTTCTCATTTGTTTAGTTGTTTGTTGTTCTTGTGTATTGTTGTTCTCATTTGTTTAGTTGTTTGTTGTTCTTGTGTATTGTTGTTCTCATTTGTTTAGTTGTTTGTTGTTCTTGTGTATTGTTGTTCTCATTTGTTTAGTTGTTTGTTGTTCTTGTGTATTGTTGTTCTCATTTGTTTAGTTGTTTGTTGTTCTTGTGTATTGTTGTTCTCATTTGTTTAGTTGTTTGTTGTTCTTGTGTATTGTTGTTCTCATTTGTTTAGTTGTTTGTTGTTCTTGTGTATTGTTGTTCTCATTTGTTTAGTTGTTTGTTGTTCTTGTGTATTGTTGTTCTCATTTGTTTAGTTGTTTGTTGTTCTTGTGTATTGTTGTTCTCATTTGTTTAGTTGTTTGTGGTTCTCATTTTTTTAGTTGTTTGTTGTTCTTGTGTATTGTTGTTCTCATTTGTTTAGTTGTTTGTTGTGCTTGTGTATTGTTGTTCTCATTTGTTTAGATGTTGTTTTAGAGAATCTTAGCAACAAGATGGCAGTGTAGATCTGCAACCAAACAGCTGAGGGAGGAATGACTTCTTCAAACACTAACTAACTTTCTTCTTATTGTTGCACACTGCACAAGTCAGTCGGCACACACCACACCTTGTTGGTTTTGCTACTGGAGCCAGAAGCCAGGGACCAGCTACAGCCTCCTTCAAGGACTTGGCAAGAGGTGCACAGGAGAACTCCAGAACTCACCAGACACGGCAGAGGCTACTCCACACAGACACTAGTATTGCTGAATTGTTGCTTGTCTTTTGGTTCACTTTGAAGAAGACGATTCAACAGTAAATCAACTGACCCGTCAGTTCAAATTGCATAACTTGAATTATAGTTTTGGTAATTATGACCTTTACCCATTTCTGGTTGCATCATGGCAATGACAGTCTACTTGTGTTTTCCATTAACAAGTTGTGGACATGCTTTGGAGCATAATTGGAGTTGTCTGGTACTAAAATGTCTACGAATAAACCTATTGTATGCAGGTGGCTATTTCAAGAGGTTGACTACCTATATATATATCACATGCCTAGAATCACCCTACGTGAGTTTTAGCTGATTCATCTTCTTTTGGGGGTGTGTGTAGGGGGGGGGGGGGGGCATTCACCCTATCAGTTGGCCAAAGAAATATTACACATGTATAATGCATAATTCAATTTTCATTAGACACAAGGCACATCTTCAAGGCACAAGGGGCAGACCACATGAGCCAAGAGGTAGAGAGACAAGACACAAGGTGCAGGGATGAGGTACAAGGTGCAGGGATGGGGTACAAGGTGCAGGGATGAGGTACAAGGTGCAGGGATGAGGTACAAGGTGCAGGGATGAGGTACAAGGTGCAGGGATGAGGTACAAGGTGCAGGGATGAGTACAAGGTGCAGGGACGGGGTACAAGGTGCAGGGATGGGGTACAAGGTGCAGGGATGGGGTACAAGGTGCAGGGATGGGGTACAAGGTGCAGGGATGAGGTACAAGGTGCAGGGATGAGGTACAAGGTGCAGGGATGAGGTACAAGATGCAGGGATGAGTACAAGGTGCAGGGATGGGGTACAAGGTGCAGGGATGGGGTACAAGGTGCAGGGATGGGGTACAAGGTGCAGGGATGGGGTACAAGGTGCAGGGATGGGGTACAAGGTGCAGGGATGGGGTACAAGGTGCAGGGATGGGGTACAAGGTGCAGGGATGGGGTACAAGGTGCAGGGATGGGGTACAAGGTGCAGGGATGGGGTACAAGGTGCAGGGATGGGGTACAAGGTGCAGGGATGGGGTACAAGGTGAAGGGATGGGGTACAAGGTGCAGGGATGGGGTACAAGGTGCAGGGATGGGGTACAAGGTGCAGGGATGGGGTACAAGGTGCAGGGATGGGGTACAAGGTGCAGGGATGGGGTACAAGGTGCAGGGATTGGGTACAAGGTGCAGGGATGGGGTACAAGGTGCAGGGATGGGGTACAAGGTGCAGGGATGAGGTACAAGGTGCAGGGATGGGGTACAAGGTGCAGGGATGGGGTACAAGGTGCAGGGATGGGGTACAAGGTGCAGGGATGGGGTACAAGGTGCAGGGATGGGGTACAAGGTGCAGGGATGGGGTACAAGGTGCAGGGATGGGGTACAAGGTGCAGGGATGGGGTACAAGGTGCAGGGATGGGGTACAAGGTGCAGGGATGGGGTACAAGGTGCAGGGATGGGGTACAAGGTGCAGGTATGGGGTACAAGGTGCAGGGATGGGGTACAAGGTGCAGGGATGGGGTACAAGGTGCAGGGATGGGGTACAAGGTGCAGGGATGGGGTACAAGGTGCATGGATGGGGTACAAGGTGCAGGGATGGGGTACAAGGTGCAGGGATGGGGTACAAGGTGCAGGGATGGGGTACAAGGTGCAGGGATGAGGTACAAGGTGCAGGGATGAGGTATAAGGTCCAGGGATGAGGTACAAGGTGCAGGGATGAGGTACAAGGATGAGGTACAAGGTGCAGGGATGAGGTACAAGGATGAGGTACTAGGTGCAGGGATGAGGAACAAGGTGCAGGTATGAGGAACAAGGTGCAGGGATGAGGAACAAGGTGCAGGGATGAGGTACAAGGTGCAGGGATGAGGTACAAGGTGCAGGGATGAAGTACAAGGTGCAGGGATGAGGTACAAGGTGCAGGGATGAGGTACAAGGTGCAGGGATGAGGCACAAGGTGCAGGGATGAGGGACAAGGTACAGGGATGAGGTACAAGGTGCAGGGATGAGGTACAAAGTGCAGGGATGAGGTACAAGGTGCAGGGATGAGGTACAAGGTGCAGGGATGAGGTACAAGGTGCAGGGATGAGGCACAAGGTGCAGGGATGAGGCACAAGGTGCAGGGATGAGGCACAAGGTACAGGGATGAGGTACAAGGTGCAGGGATGAGGTACAAGGTGCAGGGATGAGGTACAAGGTGCAGCGATGAGGTACAAGGTGCAGGGATGAGGTACAAGGTGCAGCGATGAGGTACAAGGTGCAGGGATGAGGCACAAGGTGCAGGGATGAGGTACAAGGTGCAGGGATGAGGTACAAGGTGCAGGGATGAGGTACAAGGTGCAGGGATGAGGTACAAGGTGCAGGGATGAGGTACAAGGTGCGGGGATGAGGTACAAGGTGCAGGGATGAGGTACAAGGTGCAGGGATGAGGTACAAGGTGCAGGGATGAGGTACAAGGTGCAGGGATGAGGTACAAGGTGCAGGGATGAGGTACAAAGTGCATCGTGTAAAAGTTATTTTATGAGCGCACTGTGTGCCTACACGTCTAGCTAGTTAACTCTGTCATGGAGTAATGAAGGGAAGCAGAAAGAGTGGTCTGAATTCCCCGGGGCTATCTCACCATTTTCCATCATGTTTTTTGCATCCTCACCATCACCAGCACCGGAGGTAGGAACTTTCTCTGTAAAAAGAAACACACACCACACACACACACCACACACACACCACACACACCACACACACATAGAGGCCAAGCATGTGGAAAACTATATGGTGATAGTCATAGAGATCTCAAATAAAGGGGATTTTCCAATGTAATTAAACATGATTGGCTAAGCAGTGGTTCACATCACGTGCTGGACAGCTAGCTATACACCAACCTCATGTGAATGCAGGCTAGAGCATCTGTGCTGGGTATCTAGCTATACACCAACCTCATGTGAATGCAGGCTAGAGCATCTGTGCTGGGTAGCTAGCTATACTCCAATCATGTGAATGCAGGCTAGAGCATCTGTGCTGGACAGCTAGCTATACACCAACCTCATGTGAATGCAGGCTAGAGCATCTGTGCTGAGTAGCTAGCTACAGTGTATACACTAACCTCATGTGAATGCAGGCTACAGCATCTGTGCTGGGTAGCTAGCTATGCACCAACCTCATGTGAATGCAGGCTAGAGCATCTGTGCTGGGTAGCCAACCTCATGTGAATGCAGGCTACAGCATCTGTGCTGGGTAGCCAACCTCATGTGAATGCAGGTTAGAGCATCTGTGCTGGGTAGCCAACCTCATGTGAATGCAGGCTAGAGCATCTGTGCTGGGTAGCTAGCCATACACCAACCTCATGTGAATGCAGGCTAGAGCATCTGTGCTGGGTAGCTAGCCATACACCAACCTCATGTGAATGCAGGCTACAGCATCTGTGCAGGGTTCACAGCTAGCTATACACCAACCTCATGTGAATGCAGGTTAGAGCATCTGTGCTGGGTAGCCAACCTCATGTGAATGCAGGCTAGAGCATCTGTGCTGAGTAGCTAGCTATACACTAACCTCATGTGAATGCAGGCTAGAGCATCTGTGCTGAGTAGCTAGCTATACACCAACCTCATGTGAATGCAGGCTAGAGCATCTGTGCTGAGTAGCTAGCTATACACCAACCTCATGTGAATGCAGGCTAGAGCATCTGTGCTGAGTAGCTAGCTATACACTAACCTCATGTGAATGCAGGCTAGAGCATCTGTGCTGAGTAGCTAGCTATACACACCAACCTCATGTGAATGCAGGCTAGAGCATCTGTGCTGAGTAGCTAGCTATACACCAACCTCATGTGAATGCAGGCTAGAGCATCTGTGCTGGACAGCTAGCTATACACTAACCTCATGTGAATGCAGGCTAGAGCATCTGTGCTGGGTAGCTAGCTGTACGCCAACCTCATGTGAATGCAGGCTAGAGCATCTGTGCAGGGTTCACAGCTAGCTATACACCAACCTCATGTGAATGCAGGCTAGAGCATCTGTGCTGAGTAGCTAGCTATACACCAACCTCATGTGAATGCAGGCTAGAGCATCTGTGCTGAGTAGCTAGCTATACACTAACCTCATGTGAATGCAGGCTAGAGCATCTGTGCTGGACAGCTAGCTATACACCAACCTCATGTGAATGCAGGCTAGAGCATCTGTGCTGGACAGCTAGCTATACACCAACCTCATGTGAATGCAGCAGGCTAGAGCATCTGTGCTGAGTAGCTAGCTATACACCAACCTCATGTGAATGCAGGCTAGAGCATCTGTGCTGAGTAGCTAGCTATACACCAACCTCATGTGAATGCAGGCTAGAGCATCTGTGCTGGGTAGCTAGATATACACCAACCTCATGTGAATGCAGGCTAGAGCATCTGTGCTGAGTAGCTAGCTATACACCAACCTCATGTGAATGCAGGCTAGAGCATCTGTGCTGAGTAGCTAGCTATACACTAACCTCATGTGAATGCAGGCTAGAGCATCTGTGCTGAGTAGCTAGCTATACACTAACCTCATGTGAATGCAGGCTAGAGCATCTGTGCTGGACAGCTAGCTATACACCAACCACATGTGAATGCAGGCTAGAGCATCTGTGCTGGACAGCTAGCTATACACTAACCTCATGTGAATGCAGGCTAGAGCATCTGTGCTGAGTAGCTAGCTATACACTACCCTCATGTGAATGCAGGCTAGAGCATCTGTGCTGGGTAGCCAACCTCATGTGAATGCAGGCTAGAGCATCTGTGCTGAGTAGCTAGCTATACACCAACCTCATGTGAATGCAGGCTAGAGCATCTGTGCTGAGTAGCTAGCTATACACTAACCTCATGTGAATGCAGGCTAGAGCATCTGTGCTGAGTAGCTAGCTATACACCAACCTCATGTGAATGCAGGCTAGAGCATCTGTGCTGGGTAGCTACATAGCTATACACCAACCTCATGTGAATGCAGGCTAGAGCATCTGTGCTGAGTAGCTAGCTATACACCAACCTCATGTGAATGCAGGCTAGAGCATCTGTGCTGAGTAGCTAGCTATACACCAACCTCATGTGAATGCAGGCTAGAGCATCTGTGCTGAGTAGCTAGCTATACACCAACCTCATGTGAATGCAGGCTAGAGCATCTGTGCTGAGTAGCTAGCTATACACTAACCTCATGTGAATGCAGGCTAGAGCATCTGTGCTGAGTAGCTAGCCTCATCATCTGCCGAAATGTCGAGAAGTGAATTTTATAGAGAAAGTCATTTCGTTTACAATATATGCTGTACTTTAACCTTGTGAGATCTGTGTGAATAGCTTTACCTGTTGACATCACAGATCGTTGTCGCGCATCCTCTCCCTGTGTGGACGTGGTTACGTAGTCTCCCTGTGTGGACATGGGCACGTAGTCTCCCTGTGTGGACATGGGCACATCGTCTCCCTGTGTGGACGTGGTCACATAGTCTCCCTGTGTGGATGTGATCATGGCATCTCCCTGTGTGGACGTGGTCACATTGTCTCCCTGTGTGGACGTGGTCACGTAGACAGAGAGGTTGCTGGCAGACTTGCTCTTTCCCTTGTTGCCAACACTCATGCTGTGCTCCCCCATACTCCCTCCATACGCACCCACGTCAGTCATCACACTCAGCTCACTCTTGTTGGACAACTTCCACCTGGGCTGGAATGGTTCAGGAAATCCAAGCATGCCTGCTAATGCACTAGTTTCATCTCCTGTAATGTCCATGTGAACTTCCCCTGGTGTGAATGTGACTGTGTAGAGTGTGGAGAGTGCACCTGTGTTGTGGATGATCACATGACGCTTGGCTATCTCCCCCACACATATTGGGCCAAAGTGGACGTGTTCATGACCATCCTGCAACTTCACTGTACACTTCCTGCTCCGGCATTGCACGGGAATGCTGAAGGGGCCAGTCTCTGAGAGCAGCTGCACAGAGCCTTCCACATCCTCCTCCAGCTAGAGGAACATGTGTGTACATGCATGCAGGTATTACATGCATGCAGGTATGTCTGTGTGTAGGAAGAGCTCCAGGTACAGGAACATGTGCATGCATGCATGCAGGTATGTCTGTGTGTAGGCAGAGTCTATAGGTTCTACTGCAACAATCAGCTGATGCCACAAGAACACATGCAACACCATGGCAACACATGCATGTCTACATGTCTAGAGCTATTCAGACACAGGAGATTCAAGACTAGGCCATGCATGTCAGTATTTCAGGCAGAAGAGAGAGGGGAGGATGGGGCGGGGGGGAGGGGACGGGGGAAGGGGAGGTTGGGGGGGGAGTGGGGGGAGGGGACGGGGAGGATGGGGCGGTGGTTACCCTGGGATAGGACACTCAGTATAGTGCAACAAATGTGAAGTGTTTATAGCAACACAATCTGAAGTGTTAATAGCAACACAATGTGAAGTGTTTATAGTAACACAATGTGAAGTGTTTATAGCAAAACAATGTGAAGTGTTTATAGCAACACAATGTGAAGTGTTAATAGCAACACAATGTGAAGTGTTTATAGTAACACAATGTGAAGTGTTTATAGCAAAACAATGTGAAGTGTTTATAGCAACACAATGTGAAGTGTTAATAGCAACACAATGTGAAGTGTTTATAGTAACACAATGTGAAGTGTTTATAGCAAAACAATGTGAAGTGTTTATAGCAACACAATGTGAAGTGTTTATAAGTGTTTATAGCAACACAATGTGAAGTGTTATAACAACACAATGTGAAGTCGTTATAACAACACAATGTGAAGTGTTTGAAACAAAAATAAAATAATAATAAATAAAAACAGTTACAGAATATTGGTGGTTAGGTTAGTTGCAAGATACTAATTTCAGTTCTGGAGGTGTCCCCTCTTCTCCCCTAACCTATCTTCTCATCTTCTCAGAGTGAAACATGAACCCCAAATCCTGAGTGAAACATGAACCCCAAACCCTGAGGCAAATTTGAACCTCAAACCTTCTGTGAAACACTGCCTAGACATGCCATACATCACAGAGTGCACACAAGACAAGGCGGAATGAAGCCAGTGTGATACCAGAGCACATGATGGATAACAATACGCAAGCACATGTGACATGCACATGCATAACAATGCTGTACATGTGACATGCATGTCTGACCTGTGGATGGAAGGTGACAAGCATGTGACATGTCATGCCTGCTGACATGGCGCCTGAGGGGTCAAACTTGACAGTGACCGTGTCTGCCAGCGATGAGGAAGTGCCTTGCAACTTGCAGTGGTTGAGTGTGTAGGAGATGTTGGTGAGCTTGACCTTCCTCTTGTAGGTCTTGCCTACCTCAAAGTCTAGGAATGACAGCACTGCTGGCTGGCTGCTGAACGCTACACCCTGTAACATGACATTAGAAAACTTCTTATCGCCTGATGTAGAGATGCTGCCTGTAGGTTAAGTTTACTTGGCTAGCCCTGCTCCACCCTGCTCCAGCTCTAGCCAGAGCCCTAGCCCCTGCTCCAGCTCTAGCCATAGCCCTAGCCCCTGCTCCACCCTGCTCCAGCTCTAGCCATAGCCCTACCTCTGCCCCTGCCAGAGCCTGAACCCTGCTCCTGTGCCCCATCCCTAGCCCTAGCCATGGCTCTAGTCCTAGCCCTAGGATAATGCAGGTTTTGCTAGATTATAATTGGTAAAGGATCGTCAACTTGTTGTGGACTATGGATGCACTCTTGTTTCTGCGTCGATCGTCGATCTTTAATTAAAAATGTTCTTGTTTCTATTTGTTTTTTGCTTTTTAAATTAAAAAAAATTATTAGTTATTTATTTCCTTGTTGTTATTAATTATTTATTTATTAATTATTAATTTGTTTGTTGTATATATTTGTTTGTTGCTTATTTTATTTGCTTGTTGTATATATTTATTAATTATTTATTTGCTTGTTGTTTATTTAATTTTCTTGCTGTTTATTTATCATTTGTTTGTTGTATATATTTATTAATTATTTATTTGCTTGTTGTTTATTTAATTTTCTTGCTGTTTATTTATCATTTGTTTGTTGTATATATTTATTAATTATTTATTTGCTTGTTGTATATATTTATTAATTATTTATTTGCTTGTTGCTTATTTATTAATTATTTATTTGCTTGCTGTTTATTTGTCATAGTAGTTGAGCAGTTGACCAGCTGGTTTCTTTTGTTCTATACTATACAAGTCAGCACATACCATACCTTCTTCTTGTTGCTATTGTTTTTTAATTTTTTATTGGAGTCAGCCCCTTGGTAGAGAGATTAGCACCAAGCACTTGGTAACAGCTGCACAGGAGAGCTCCAGAAATCAAGCAGAGAACAAGATTCTCAGGAAATTAAATGAGAGGTCACTTATACTACAGCACTTATACTACAGCACCTGCTGTGTCAGCTAGTTGTTAGTTGTTACCCACCCATTCTGTCCACCCCCTCCAATTGTGAAGCAAATTAGTTCAGGCCAGGCATTGAAAAATTGTGGTCTAAAGTGATAATGACTGTGCCTGTGGACTAAAGTGATAATGACTGTGCCTGTGGACTAAAGTGATAATGACTGTGCATGTGGTCTAAAGTGATAATGACTGTGCCTGTGGTCTAAAGTGATAATGACTGTGCATGTGGTCTAAAGTGATAATGACTGTGCATGTGGTCTAAAGTGATGACTGTGCATGTGGTCTAAAGTGATAATGACTGTGCATGTGGTCTAAAGTGATAATGACTGTGCATGTGGTCTAAAGTGATAATGACTGTATCTGTGGTCTAAGTGATAATGACTGTGCATGTGGTCTAAAGTGATAATGACTGTATCTGTGGACTAAAGTGATAATGACTGTGCATGTGGTCTAAAGTGACGACTGTGCATGTGGTCTAAAGTGATAATGATTGTGCATGTGGTCTAAAGTGATAATGACTGCATGTGGTCTAAAGTGATAATGACTGTGCATGTGGTCTAAAGTGATGACTGTGCATGTGGTCTAAAGTGATAATGACTGTGCATGTGGTCTAAAGTGATAATGACTGTGCATGTGGTCTAAAGTGATAATGACTGTGCATGTGGTCTAAAGTGATAATGACTGTGCCTGTGGACTAAAGTGATAATGACTGCCTGTGGTCTAAAGTGATGACTGTGCATGTGGTCTAAAGTGATAATGACTGTGCATGTGGACTAAAGTGATAATGACTGTGCATGTGGACTAAAGTGATAATGACTGTGAGTGGAGCTTTCAGATACAAGGGAAAGAAAAGTGGAGGACAAATAAAAGACAGGTCCTTGATGACAAGCTGTGTTGTAAAGAAGCTTCCAACAGTTGGTGATGAGTCCATCACCTCACCCTCAGAGGGGTCAATCTAGATAATTCCAACACCTCACATACCAGAGGGGCCAATCAGAATGAGTCCATCACCTCAACCCCAGAGGAGTCAGTTTAGATGAGTCCATCACCTCACCCATCCCCTGCACAACCTCCTCACCACATACCCCCTGCACCTCCTCGCACCACCCACCCCCTGCATGGTCTCTCACCACCTACATACCCCCTGCACAGCCTCCCACAACCACCTACCCCCTGCACAGCCTCTCACCATCTTACAGCCCCTCTCTCCCTCCTCACCTTGAACTCTCGTCCAGCTGCCACCTGTTTGTGAAAGATGCTTTCCTTCAGTCTTTCCATGGCAGTCTGCATCATACGCACTTCGGTTTTGCTCACAGCCTTCTTCCTTACCAGACCACCGCTATCACGGCCACCACCTCCCCTAACACCAACCTCACTCTGAGTCTTGCAAATTGCAGGGGGCTTGTCATCCAGCCCCTTAATGACAGGGGCCTCATCCCAGAGCCCCCTAATCTCAGGTTGCATAAATCTACTTTCATTGCGTGTTGAGCATGAGAGCATGGTACTTGAAAAAACCTTGCCAGGAGAAATGTCCTTCAACTCAGGCCCTTCTTCCCTCTCTCTCTGACTCATCTGTATGGGCTGTGAACCATTGACACTGCTCTGGTCGGCAATGGAGGCATTGCTGCTACTTTTCACACCCTCCTCTCCCTCCTCCTCCTCCTCCTCTGTCCTCTTCATGCTCCTCCTTGGAGGGGTGTGTTGCTTGATGTGGTGTGCAGGTTTAGGAGCAGTGTGCTTGAGGGAGTGCTCCTCCCTCAGCAACCTGGCTACTATCTCAACTTTCCTCTGCTCTTGCTTCTTCTGAAACTTGTCCAGTTTGGCCTGGAATTGTTGTGTCCTTTTCTTCTTGACTGCCACCACCTCTGGATCTCTGCCCTCCGCCAGCACCCTCCTTGTCTCCTTCTCCTCCCTTCTCTGCTCCCTCTTGCTGCGCAGCAGGTGTTGGGCTTGGATGGTGTCCTGCAGGGAGGTGTGTTGGATGGTGGGGAGGGAGGGTGACAATCCTAGTTGCTACATGCACCATGTACACGTAACCATCCACCCCCTCACACTTATCATATCTACACACTTATTCTCACTTTCGCTGCCACAGTATGTACAAGTTTAGAGACAGGACTGGTTCCAGGTTTTTGTTTTTGGAGGGGGGGGGGGTGAATCCAGGGTTTTGGGGTGGCCAAATCTATGTGCTCATACTAGTTTCACTTTTTTTCTCACCTCGTCACCCAAACCTCTCTACTCCATACCTCACTCGCTGCAATACTCTTCTTCAGACTAAGGATAGCCTTGATGCGTCCCTCCAAGTGCTGCCGGTGATCCTCCTCTGCCCTCTCCTGACTAGCTCGCTGGTGAGTCAGCACTCTCTGCATGGCCGCCTTGCGCTGCTTGTCTAGATCCACTCCTTCCTCAAGTGTGGGCCTCTCTGTCACCAGTTTATTTGCAAGCCTACACGTGCATTCTCAGTCAGACAGGGGCAACAGAGGGATTCTACACAAGTGGCTCAGTTATGGCCTCACCTGTTCTCTTTCTTCCTAGCATTCATCACCAGTTTACACTCTGCTTGGAGACGCTGCAAGAGCTTAAAGTCCTTGACTCCTTTCAAGGCGGCCTCTCCTCTGTCCAGGACCGCTTCCAGTTCTGCATATTGCTTGGCTGCAGCTTCTGCCTCGAGCAACTCCACCTCTGCGGTGCACAATGCACTCTGCATGCACATACACATGCACACACACACACACACACAGCAGTGACAAGGGCAGAGAGAAATGCCAGGTGAGGGAAGGAAGGGAAGCAAACTGATCTGCTACTTTGCTATATAGGTAGGTGCCAGGGGGGTATGTCTCTAGGATATACAAATATAACCAAGGCAGTCAATAATAATCTCTCAACTCTCAGTTGACATAATAATAATAGTAATAGTAGTATTAGTAATAGTAATAGTAATAGTAATAAAATAATATTAATAATAATAATAATAACAACAACAACAACAACAACAACAATAATAATAATAATAATAATAATAATAATAATAATAATAAAATAATAACAATAATAATATTAACAACAACAACAACAATAACAATAGATAATAATGATAATAATAACAATATATGCAGATTGTGTGTGCATATATATAACGAACTCTGGGGATGTTGATGTTTGATGTGTTCTTTTTACTGTGTTGAGCTAGTGCACATGTAAGGCCACTCCCACATGTAAGGGTGACACCCACTCACAAAGTGTGTGTGGGGGGGGGGGGGATCTTGTGTACAACCACACCCACTACTACATACATACATGATCTCAGCCAGCCCCCTAGAAGGGGGAATTCTTGGCTGACCTGATTATTGCCACCTTGTTTGATGGCATAGTTAACTTACTTTAATAGCCACTTCCTCCTTTCGCTTGGCCTCACCCTCAGCCTTCAGCCTCTTCTCCTTCCCATGGAGCATGCCCAGTCCAGCACTTCCTGTTGCTCCCACCACCTGCACTTCCAAGCCATTCAGTTCTTCTAGCAAAGAAGATTGCTTTTCCAGACATGCCAACAGTTCATTCCTACACAATGTGTGTGTGTGTGCGTGCGTGTGTGCGCACGTTACAACTCATCCCTATGCCAACCACCACCACACATCTATGCACCATCACTACTCACCACCCTATCATAGAATAGCCAGCACCATCACTACCTGCCACCCTATCATAGAATAGCCAGCACCATCACTACCTGCCACCCTATCATAGAATAGCCAGCACCATCACTACCTGCCACCCTATCATAGAATAGCCAGCACCATCACTACCTGCCATCCTATCATAGAATAGCCAGCACCATCACTACTCACCACCCTATCATAGAATAGCCAGCACCATCACTACCTGCCACCCTATCATAGAATAGCCAGCACCATCACTACCTATCATAGAATAGCCAGCACCATCACTACCTGCCACCCTATCATAGAATAGCCAGCACCATCACTACCTATCATAGAATAGCCAGCACCATCACTACTCACCATCCTATCATAGAATAGCCAGCACCATCACTACTCACCACCCTATCATAGAATAGCCAGCACCATCACTACTCACCACCCTATCATAGAATAGCCAGCACCATCACTACCTGCCACCCTATCATAGAATAGCCAGCACCATCACTACCTATCATAGAATAGCCAGCACCATCACTACTCACCACCCTATCATAGAATAGCCAGCACCATCACTACCTGCCACCCTATCATAGAATAGCCAGCACCATCACTACCTGCCACCCTATCATAGAATAGCCAGCACCATCACTACCTGCCACCCTATCATAGAATAGCCAGCACCATCACTACTCACCATCCTATCATAGAATAGCCAGCACCATCACTACCTGCCACCCTATCATAGAATAGCCAGCACCATCACTACCTATCATAGAATAGCCAGCACCATCACTACCTGCCACCCTATCATAGAATAGCCAGCACCATCACTACTCACCACCCTATCATAGAATAGCCAGCACCATTACTACTCACCACCCTATCATACAATAGCCAGCACCATCACTACTCACCACCCTATCATAGAATAGCCAGCACCATCACTACTCACCACCCTATCATAGAATAGCTAGCACCATCACTACCTATCATAGAATAGCCAGCACCATCACTACCTGCCACCCTATCATAGAATAGCCAGCACCATCACTACCTGCCACCCTATCATAGAATAGCCAGCACCATCACTACCTGCCACCCTATCATAGAATAGCCAGCACCATCACTACTCACCACCCTATCATAGAATAGCCAGCACCATCACTACTCACCACTATCCTATCCTATCCTATCCTATCATAGAATAGCAAGAGTAGAGGGCAGCAACTTAGCTTTGTTAAGGTCACAGTACATAATTATGTGAACTACTGCTAAGCTCTAATCTGATGCAAGTGTTTATGCCAGCACACTGCTCCCTATGCATAGTCCATATTCCCTTATTACATTCCCTACATATGCCCATTATATATATCCCCACATTACCATTAATTACATTCCCTTATTATACTATTATTGATTACTATTAATTATACTCTCATGCCATTAGTTCGCCATATTAATAGTATTCAAAAATATAATTAATTTTGCGGGATGACAAGAAACATTCACGAGGAGAAGCAAGAGCAACTATCGTCTCCTCTACATTACGAGTGATATTTATACCCAATTACACCAGGGCCCAGCTATCTGGTGTTAATACCATACAATAAGAATTCCACTAGGACCACGCTATCTCATGTTAATACCATACAATAAGAATTCCACTAGGACCATGCTATCTCATGTTAATACCATACAATAAGAATTCTACTAGGACCATGCTATCTCATGTTAATACCATACAATAAGAATTCCACCAGGACCATGCTATCTCATTTTATACCATACAATAAGAACTCCACTAGTACCATGCTATCTCATGTTAATATACAATAAGAACTCCACTAGGACCACGCTATCTCATGTTAATACCATACACTAAGAACTCCACTAGGACCATGCTATCTCATGTTAATACCATACAATAAGAACTCCACCAGGGCCCAGCTATCTCATGTTAATACCATACACTAAGAATTCCACTAGGACCATACTATCTCATGTTAATACCATACAATAAGAATTCCACTAGGACCATGCTATCTCATGTTAATACCATACAATAAGAATTCCACTAGGACCATGCTATCTCGTGTTAATACCATACAATAAGAATTCCACTAGGACCATGCTATCTCAATACCATACAATAAGAATTCCACTAGGACCATGCTATCTCATGTTAATTAATACCATACACCACTAGGACCATGCTATCTCATGTTAATTAATACCATACAATAAGAATTCCACTAGGACCATGCTATCTCATGTTAATTAATACCATACAATAAGAATTCCACTAGGACCATGCTATCTCATATTAATACCACACACTAAGAATTCCACTAGGACCATGCTATCTCATGTTAATTAATACCATACACTAAGAACTCCACTAGGACCATGCTATCTCATGTTAATACCATACAATAAGAACTCCACCAGGACTATGCTATCTCATGTTAATACCATACAATAAGAACTCCACCAGGACTATGCTATCTCATGTTAATACCACACACTAAGAATTCCACTAGGACCATGCTATCTCATGTTAATTAATACCATACACTAAGAACTCCACTAGGACCATGCTATCTCATGTTAATTAATACCATACACCACTAGGACCATGCTATCTCATGTTAATTAATACCATACAATAAGAATTCCACTAGGACCATGCTATCTCATGTTAATTAATACCATACACCACTAGGACCATGCTATCTCATGTTAATTAATACCATACAATAAGAATTCCACTAGGACCATGCTATCTCATGTTACTACCATACACTAAGAATTCCACTAGGACCATGCTATCTCATGTTAATACCATACAATAAGAATTCCACTAGGACCATGCTATCTCATGTTAATTAATACCATACAATAAGAATTCCACTAGGACCATGCTATCTCATATTAATACCACACACTAAGAATTCCACTAGGACCATGCTATCTCATGTTAATTAATACCATACACTAAGAACTCCACTAGGACCATGCTATCTCATGTTAATACCATACAATAAGAACTCCACCAGGACCATGCTATCTCATGCTATCTCATGTTATACAATAAGAATAGGCAAAGAAAAAACACTTGAGGTAGTTCTAAACAATTAATTGCTCTAGTGAACTACTGCATTCAGAATCAAAATTCCGTATTACCATTGAAAAAATTCTAATAGCATTCTGATTGGCCAATAAATGTGAAAAAGTCTAACAGCGTTCTGATTGGCCAATAAATGTGAAAAAGTCTAATAGAGTTCTGATTGGCCAATAAATGTGAAAAAGTCTAATAGCGTTCTGATTGGTTAATAAATGTGAAAAAGTCTAATAGTGTTCCGATTGGCCAATAAATGTGAAAAAGTCTAATAGCGTTCTGATTGGCCAATAAATGTGAAAAAGTCTAATAGCGTTCTGATTAGCCAATAAATGATGAAAAAGTCTAATAGCATTCTGATTGGCCAATAATGTAAAAAAGTCTAATAGCATTCTGATTGGCCAATGACTGTGAAAGATCACGTCAATAGCCACAGGACTAGGACTCTATGGAGTTTTAGTACAGGAAGCAATTCAGGTGGTGTGGTAATTATAACCTTCTGGATAACCATCTCCCTGTCCCTATATACTCCTATGTTCCCTGTTAATTGTCATTATGTGGAACGATACCCACAGAACTCCCTAGTGCTATGTGTATCAAGATACTATTAATAATATAACAACGGTAAAATCAAATTAGCATTAATGACTGAAACTATCCCATGGAGCTGTCAAGTACTCTATATTTCTGAAGTGTATATATATGAGTTAATGTTCCCACTCCTAGCAGTCCTTCTCCCTGCAATTACAGTGTATATATGAGTTAATGGTTGCCACTCCTCCTAGCAGCCCTTCTCCCTGCAATTACAGTGTATATATGAGTTAATGGTTGCCACTCCTAGCTGCCCTTCTCCCTGTAATTACAGTGTATATATGAGTTAATGGTTGCCACTCCTCCCAGCAGCCCTTCTCCCTGCAATTACAGTGTATATATGAGTTAATGGTTCCCACTCCTAGCAGCCCTTCTCCCTGTAATTACAGTGTATATATGAGTTAATGGTTCCCACTCCTAGCAGCCCTTCTCCCTGCAATTACAGTGTATATATGAGTTAATGGTTCCCACTCCTAGCTGCCCTTCTCCCTGCAATTACAGTGTATATATGAGTTAATGGTTCCCACTCCTAGCAGCCCTTCTCCCTGCAATTACAGTGTATATATGAGTTAATGGTTGCCACTCCTAGCTGCCCTTCTCCCTGCAATTACAGTGTATATATGAGTTAATGGTTCCCACTCCTAGCAGCCCTTCTCCCTGCAATTACAGTGTATATATGAGTTAATGGTTGCCACTCCTCCCAGCAGCCCTTCTCCCTGCAATTACAGTGTATATATGAGTTAATGGTTGCCACTCCTCCTAGCTGCCCTTCTCCCTGCAATTACAGTGTATATATGAGTTAATGGTTCCCACTCCTAGCAGCCCTTCTCCCTGCAATTACAGTGTATATATGAGTTAATGGTTGCCACTCCTCCTAGCAGCCCTTCTCCCTGCAATTACAGTGTATATATGAGTTAATGGTTGTCACTCCTAGCAGTCCTTCTCCCTGCAATTACAGTGTATATATGAGTTAATGGTTGCCACTCCTCCTAGCAGCCCTTCTCCCTGCAATTACAGTGTATATATGAGTTAATGTTCCCACTCCTAGCAGCCCTTCTCCCTGCAATGACAGTGTATATATGAGTTAATGTTCCCACTCCTAGCAGCCCTTCTCCCAGCAATTACAGTGTATATATGAGTTAATGGTTGCCACTCCCAGCTGCCCTTCTCCCTGCAATTACAGTGTATATATGAGTTAATGGTTCCCACTCCTAGCAGCCCTTCTCCCTGCAATTACAGTGTATATATGAGTTAATGGTTCCCACTCCTAGCAGCCCTTCTCCCTGTAATTACAGTGTATATATAAGTTAATGTTCCCACTCCTAGCAGTCCTTTTCCCTGCAATTACAGTGTATATATGAGTTAATGTTCCCACTCCTAGCAGCCCTTCTCCCTGCAATTACAGTGTATATATGAGTTAATGTTCCCACTCCTAGCAGCCCTTCTCCCTGCAATTACAGTGTATATATGAGTTAATGTTCCCACTCCTAGCAGCCCTTCTCCCTGCAATGACAGTGTATATATGAGTTAATGTTCCCACTCCTAGCTGCCCTTCTCCCTGCAATTACAGTGTATATATGAGTTAATGGTTCCCACTCCTAGCAGCCCTTCTCCCTGCAATTACAGTGTATATATGAGTTAATGGTTCCCACTCCTAGCAGCCCTTCTCCCTGCAATTACAGTGTATATATGAGTTAATGGTTGCCACTCCTAGCTGCCCTTCTCCCTGCAATTACAGTGTATATATGAGTTAATGGTTGCCAGCCCTTCTCCCTGCAATTACAGTGTATATGAGTTAATGTTCCCACTCCTCCTAGCAGCCCTTCTCCCTGCAATTACAGTGTATATATGAGTTAATGGCTGCCACTCCTCCTAGCAGCCCTTCTCCCTGCAATTACAGTGTATATATGAGTTAATGTTCCCACTCCTCCTAGCAGACCTTCTCCCTGCAATTACAGTGTATATATGAGTTAATGGTTGCCACTCCTCCTAGCAGCCCTTCTCCCTGCAATTACAGTGTATATATGAGTTAATGTTCCCACTCCTCCTAGCAGACCTTCTCCCTGCAATTACATGAGTTAATGGTTGCCACTCCTAGCTGCCCTTCTCCCTGCAATTACAGTGTATATATGAGTTAATGTTCCCACTCCTAGCAGCCCTTCTCCCTGCAATTACAGTGTATATATGAGTTAATGTTCCCACTCCTCCTAGCAGCCCTTCTCCCTGCAATTACAGTGTATATATGAGTTAATGGTTGCCACTCCTAGCAGCCCTTCTCCCTGCAATTACAGTGTATATATGAGTTAATGTTCCCACTCCTCCTAGCAGCCCTTCTCCCTGCAATTACAGTGTATATATGAGTTAATGGTTGCCACTCCTAGCAGCCCTTCTCCCTGCAATTACAGTGTATATATGAGTTAATGGTTGCCACTCCTCCTAGCAGCCCTTCTCCCTGCAATTACAGTGTATATATGAGTTAATGGTTCCCACTCCTAGCAGCCCTTCTCCCTGTAATTACAGTGTATATATGAGTTAATGGTTGCCACTCCTAGCTGCCCTTCTCCCTGCAATTACAGTGTATATATGAGTTAATGGTTCCCACTCCTAGCAGCCCTTCTCCCTGTAATTACAGTGTATATATGAGTTAATGGTTCCCACTCCTAGCTGCCCTTCTCCCTGCAATTACAGTGTATATATGAGTTAATGTTGCCACTCCTCCTAGCAGCCCTTCTCCCTGCAATTACAGTGTATATATGAGTTAATGGTTGCCACCCCTAGCAGTCCTTCTCCCTGCAATTACAGTGTATATATGAGTTAATTAATGGTTGCCACTCCTAGCAGTCCTTCTCCCTGCAATTACAGTATATATATGAGTTAATGGTTGCCACTCCTAGCAGCCCTTCTCCCTGCAATTACAGTGTATAATTATATGAGTTAATGTTTGCCACTCCTAGCAGCCCTTCTCCCTGCAATTACAGTGTATATATGAGTTAATGTTCCCACTCCTCCTAGCAGCCCTTCTCCCTGCAATTACAGTGTATATATGAGTTAATGTTCCCACTCCTAGCTGCCCTTCTCCCTGTAATTACAGTGTATATATGAGTTAATGGTTGCCACTCCTAGCTGCCCTTCTCCCTGCAATTACAGTGTATATATGAGTTAATGGTCCCACTCCTAGCAGCCCTTCTCCCTGCAATTACAGTGTATATATGAGTTAATGGTTGCCACTCCTCCTTATACAATAAGAATAGGCAAAGAAAAAACACTTGAGGTATTTCTAAACAATTAATTGCTCTAACGTACTACTGCATTCTCAGAATCAAAATTCCGTATTACCATTGAAAAAATTCTAATAGCATTCTGATTGGCCAATAAATGTGAAAAAGTCTAACAGCGTTCTGATTGGCCAATAAATGTGAAAAAGTCTAATAGAGTTCTGATTGGCCAATAAATGTGAAAAAGTCTAATAGCGTTCTGATTGGCCAATAATGTAAAAAAGTCTAATAGCGTTCTGATTGGCCAATGACTGTGAAATATCACGTCAATAGCCACAGGATTCTATGGAGTTTTAGTACAGGAAGCAATTCAGGTGGTGTGGTAATTATAACCTTCTGGATAACCATCTCCCTGTTCCTTATATACTCCTATGTTCCCTGTTAATTGAATTCTTTATTAATTATCATTAAGTGGAACGATACCCACAGAACTCCCTAGTGCTATGTGTACTGTAATTGAATTCTTTATTAATTATCATTATGTGGAACGATACCCACAGAACTCCCTAGTGCTATGTGTATCTAAGACACTATTAATAATATTACTATTAATAATATGACAAAGGTAAAATCTAATTAGCATTAATGACTGAAACTATCCCATGGAGTGGCAAGTACTCTATATTTCTGAAGTGTATATATATACAAGTTAATGTTCCCACTCCTAGCAGCCCTTCTCCCTGCAATTACAATGTATATATGAGTTAATGGTTCCCACTCCTCCTAGCAGTCCTTCTCCCTGCAATTACAGTGTATATATGAGTTAATGGTTCCCACTCCTAGCTGCCCTTCTCCCTGCAATTACAGTGTATATATGAGTTAATTAATGGTTGCCACTCCTAGCTGCCCTTCTCCCTGCAATTACAGTGTATATATGAGTTAATGGTTGCCACTCCTAGCAGTCCTTCTCCCTGCAATTACAGTGTATATATGAGTTAATGGTTCCCACTCCTAGCAGCCCTTCTCCCTGCAATTACAGTGTATATATGAGTTAATGTTCCCACTCCTAGCAGCCCTTCTCCCTGCAATTACAGTGTATATATGAGTTAATGGTTGCCACTCCTAGCTGCCCTTCTCCCTGCAATTACAGTGTATATATGAGTTAATGGTTCCCACTCCTAGCTGCCCTTCTCCCTGCAATTACAGTGTATATATGAGTTAATGGTTGCCACTCCTCCTAGCAGCCCTTCTCCCTGCAATTACAGTGTATATATGAGTTAATGGTTCCCACTCCTAGCAGCCCTTCTCCCTGCAATTACAGTGTATATATGAGTTAATGTTCCCACTCCTAGCAGCCCTTCTCCCTGCAATTACAGTGTATATATGAGTTAATGGTTGCCACTCCTAGCTGCCCTTCTCCCTGCAATTACAGTGTATATATGAGTTAATGGTTCCCACTCCTAGCTGCCCTTCTCCCTGCAATTACAGTGTATATATGAGTCAATGGTTGCCACTCCTAGCTGCCCTTCTCCCTGCAATTACAGTGTATATATGAGTTACTGGTTGCCACTCCTAGCAGTCCTTCTCCCTGCAATTACAGTGTATATATGAGTTAATGGTTCCCACTCCTAGCAGCCCTTCTCCCTGCAATTACAGGTATATATGAGTTAATGTTCCCACTCCTAGCAGCCCTTCTCCCTGCAATTACAGTGTATATATGAGTTAATGGTTGCCACTCCTAGCTGCCCTTCTCCCTGCAATTACAGTGTATATGAGTTAATGTTCCCACTCCTAGCAGCCCTTCTCCCTGCAATTACAGTGTATATATGAGTTAATGGTTCCCACTCCTAGCAGCCCTTCTCCCTGCAATTACAGTGTATATATGAGTTAATGGTTCCCACTCCTCCTAGCAGCCCTTCTCCCTGCAATTACAGTGTATATATGAGTTAATGGTTGCCACTCCTAGCTGACCTTCTCCCTGCAATTACAGTGTATATATGAGTTAATGGTTGCCACTCCTAGCAGCCCTTCTCCCTGCAATTACAGTGTATATATGAGTTAATGGTAGCTGCCCTTCTCGCTGTAATTACAGCATTGTGGGTCAGCCACTTCTCTTAGCAACAAATGGCTGGGTGGCAGCTACCTTATCTTGCTGAGTTTCTGCTTATGATTGTCAATATTTCCTCTGAGCCTGTCTAGATGCTGCCTTAGGTGGGAGAGACGAACTGGTTCCCATTTAGTGAGGGAAAGCTGGGTGATATCAATATCTTCCTCAGTCCTTACACCTTCTCCATCACTGTAACCCCAGCTCTCATCTAGTGAGAACAAGTTACCCACCACATCTTCTGCTACATTAAAATTACCACTCCAGTAATTATCTCCACTTGATAACTCTGCAAAAAAATGACAGAACAAACTCTTTACCTAGTCAACACCCGAGCAAATTAACTCACCATCAATAGGATTATCCACAGTGAGAGAGCTGAGAGATTCTGTCAAAGGCTCTTCCCACAATGCACACATTCTTTTGTGTCTTCTCTAATGTGGCAGCTCAGCGCACCCTGTATTCTAAAGTCCTTATTGCCATAGTAACTGGACGTACTTTGCACTCTCATAGGAATGTCTTTTCTCTACAAGTTCTCTTCATTTTCGAACAAAGTAAGAATATTCTACTTGTCCGTTTTATGCTCGGAAGGATCTTTTCCCCTCTAGGTCTTAAAGCAAGGCTCTGGTCCTAGCTTTCGACTTACACGGCACACCGGACGTTCTATTTATTGCACACCATCCCGTCTCGCTGCCAAGAAGAAGGATCCTGTGCACAGTACTGGGAGGAAGGGTGTAAGTATGAACTTTAAAAGTAATGTGTTTGCGTAAGGAAAGTGAGAACGTGCTTTACTCGCAGGTGCAGTTTTTGTTGCAAGGGGGGGGGAAGGGGGTAGGGAGAATTTGAAATTTCTAAGTTTCACTGGAACCTTGGACAGCATTTCTCAATAAATGCACTGACTGACTCATGTTTGAGATATGGCTTTACTGATGTGGAAGTGGCAATGTTTGCTTGCAGGTGCCAAAAACCCTTCCTTCATCCATATATTTCGTCTTGTTTTCAGGATCTGGCCCTTTCACAAAACATGGATATTTCTTTGGTCATAGAGAATTGAATTTGGTTCTCCTCCAGTCTTGTCACCTGCAGTGGTTTGTGCTTGCTGTCTAGATGGAGTTGTAAAACCTGACTGGGCTGTCTGAACAGGACTTATTGGCTGACTTCAATGTCTGGTAGGAGCATAAACTGATCGGGAGGTGCCTCTAGAAACTCAGCCTGAAGTAGTCACAGGCATAATAATGCTAGCAGCTAGAGTGCAAAGGTCACAGATTGCAGTGGGAGGAACTGGCTCCACTAGCTAGGTCGCGGGGGAGACTCATCATTCAGCACAGACTTTTCCAGTCCATAGCTGACCAAAGCTATTAAGCATTCAAGAACAAACTGTCTGGACCACCACTACCTGTTATTTAATAGCATGGATAGCAAGGAGATGTGGGACATTTGGCAGGTCTGGCGGGACATCAGGACAGGGGTGTGGATTGTGGGACCTTTGGTAGGTCTACATCAGGACAGGGATGTGGATTGAGGGACTGTCCCGTGAGATGTGGGACATTTGGTAGGTCTGGCAGCACATCAGGACAGGGATGTGGATTGTGGGACTGTCCCGCAAGATGTGGGACTGTCCCGCAAGATGTGGGACATTTGGCAGGTCTGACGGGACATCAGGACAGGGATGTGGATTGTGGGACTGTCCCGCAAGATGTTGGACATTTGGCAGGTCTGGCGGGACATCAGGACAGGGATGTGGATTGTGGGACTGTCCAGTGAGATGTGGGACATTTGGTAGGTCTGGCGGGACATCAGGACAGGGATGTGGATTGTGGGACTGTCCTGCAAGATGTCGGACATTTGGTAGGTCTACATCAGGACAGGGATGTGGATTGAGGGACTGTCCCGTGAGATGTGGGACATTTGGTAGGTCCGGCGGGACATCAGGACAGGGATGTGGATTGTGGGACTGTCCCGCAAGATGTAGGACATTTGGTAGGTCTGACGGGACATCAGGACAGGGATGTGGATTGTGGGACTGTCCTGCAAGATGTGGGACATCAGGACAGGGATGTGGATTGTGGGACTGTCCCGTGAGATGTGGGCATTTGGTAGGTCTGCAGTTACCAAACTCTCCAGAATGGAGTTGGAAATGAAACCTTGGTCCAAATATGGGCCCATTTCTCAAACCAGACTCAATCACTCTCATAATGTATGGTAAAGGAGAGTTAGGCCACACGAGTTTGCTGGGTTGAGCCAGACAAGCACAGCATCAGGGCAAGGTGTCGGTCACTGCGCAGATCTGCCGAGCATGCTCTGAACTCTCTGTGGATTGTCTGCAAAGAAGCGGACTTGCTATACTGAAGACGATGAGGAATCTATCTGAGTGAGTCTAGAGCTCTGGCTGACCAGACATACGGCTTGTTACTGGAGGCTCAAGGCTAGTTAGCATTATATGCCATGCACACTAGCATTATGACGAGGCATGTTTAACCACATCATCTTAGTGACATGTTGATATCATGCAACCATGCGTGCAGTACTTCACAGTGTAGAGCCTCTGACTGCACCCTCCATAGTGTGATACTTCACAGTGTAGAGCCTCTGACTGCACCCTCCATAGTGTGATACTTCACAGTGTAGAGCCTCTGACTGCACCCTCCATAGTGTGATACTTCACAGTGTAGAGCTAAACCTCTGACTGCACCCTCCATAGTGTGATACTTCACAGTGTAGAGCTAAACCTCTGACTGCACCCTCCATAGTGTGATACTTCACAGTGTAGAGCCTCTGACTGCACCCTCCATAGTGTGATACTTCACAGTGTAGAGCTAAACCTCTGACTGCACTCTCCATAGTGTGATACTTCACAGTGTAGAGCCTCTGACTGCACCCTCCATAGTGTGATACTTCACAGTGTAGAGCTAAACCTCTGACTGCACCCTCCATAATGTGATACTTCACAGTGTAGAGCCTCTGACTGCACCCTCCATAGTGTGATACTTCACAGTGTAGAGCTAAACCTCTGACTGCACCCTCCATAATGTGATACTTCACAGTGTAGAGCTAAACCTCTGACTGCACTCTCCATAGTGTGATACTTCACAGTGTAGAGAGCTAAACCTCTGACTGTACTCTCCATAGTGTGATATTTCACAGTGTAGAGCCTCTGCAATGATTATTACCTAGTCAAGCGGGGGGGGGGGGGGGGGGGGGGGTGGACAATTTTGCACCCACGTGTCTGACCAGGTAATAAATTTTTAACGCCTATTCAAAACGGTCATTGTATGCGCTAGAGCTTCCTCTAGCCACTCATACCAATTTCAATTTTTTTTGCACTTCACAACTCGGAGTGGTTTTGGCGGAGGTTGAGGCGATTCAGGTTTTTGAAGTCCCTCCGCTTTAGGGTCTAGTAACTTGCCTATAGTTATACCTATGAATTGAGCTATATATCACGTCCATACCATGAAGTTTGCAAAATCTACGGAGCTCTAAAGTTGTAACCACAGTAAAAAAAATAAAAAGTAAAAAAATACAATTGTCCCTCCTTCATGAAGTGTAGAAAAGTTATGAGCTTTACGGCAAAAAAACAATGAGAAAAATATAGTCCAAGTTAGGCAAAGTTTCTTGATCTGTTACATGGACAAAAAAATTGTTTGAAAGAAGAAGAAAAAAATAAGGGGGGGGAAATGTCTAATTTTTGACGTACTTTTAGTGGACTGGTCCGCACTAATAT
This sequence comes from Cladorhizidae sp. MBARI D1340-BT2, assembly GCA_028752905.1. Classification (NCBI taxonomy): domain Eukaryota; kingdom Metazoa; phylum Porifera; class Demospongiae; order Poecilosclerida; family Cladorhizidae; species Cladorhizidae sp. MBARI D1340-BT2. The sequence continues at coordinate 48,945,034 of JAQNBH010000008.1, read as the reverse complement.
TGCTTTTTACGCCAATTGGCGTCAACCACCATTCAAAGCGTGCATGTACGTGACATCAATTGGCGTCAAATCGCAGGTAGTCGGCAAGTAGTGGGAATATATGTGATGACCCTTTACCTAGTATCAGTGGGTACTCCTTACCAAGTTCTGCCTATACTTGGTATTAGGAGTGGGGATGTTTACAGTGACCCTTTCCTAATGGTGTTGTTAATGTGCCATGCGTGTGATACACTCTAGTGGCTAATGGAGGGAGCCTAATATAGACCAGTGTAGTTGCTAGTATAGCTGTGATTTGTAGCAATAGCTTTCTGAGCTCAAGCGCTCTAAAGAAATAACACTGTATACAGATATCCAACGTTGTGTTGCAGCTCAAACAGGCTCTAGAAACTTAGTTACTAAAAAAAAATCCCTGTGGACTTCCTTCCTTGTGGACCAGTCCACCAGCCATAGCTACAGCTGTGATTTGTAGCGGAAGCTCTCACAGCGCTCGGACCATTCTATTGAAAACACTGTACAGCAGGGGTTCATACAGGATTTACAGTTGGGGGGGGGGGGAAACTCAAAACGTTTGGTGTTTATGTGATGGGCGTGCGTAAGCAACCCCCAAGTAGGGGAGTCTGGGGGCATGCCCCCCCCCCCCCCCCAGAATTTTTTTTGCAAAATCGATGCTCTCAGATTGATTCTGAGACATTTTGAGGGTACAGTACTTTCCTATAGTTAAAGTACTAGCACATGGACAGAACATTCTAGATTATGACACAATTCATCTTGCCACATAGTTTTGTGGCAAGATGCAATTGTGTCATAATCTGAATGTTCTGTCCATGTGCTATTATTCTGTGGTTAGCTTTCCTAATTGTAGTGTAGATTAAATCTACACTACAATTAGGAAAGCTAACTACAGCACATGGACAGAACATTCTAGATTAAGACATGATTGAACTGTGACACAGAATATTCTAGATTTATTCACAATTTTTATATAAAGAGCAAATGCTTCAGCTAGTAGCATTCTGCAACTAAATATAAACCTACACAAATGGACCTCAGGAACTCTTTTACCAGAAAGCGAGTGTGTGCTGGGTCTAGTAGAGATTGTGAGGACAACGAAGATGTAGTCCCAACTACGTCGACTAGTGATACCTTGACTTCCACCAATTACGAAGCATCAGTAGATAGATCAGTGTGTTCCAAAGCGCAGAAGAGGAAACTCTACAAAGCCAGGCTCAGCTACAAGAAGGAGTGGGAGCAGAAATATCCTTGGGTATACTGCGATGATCCTAAGCAGGGCATGTTCTGCAAGCTCTGCCAGAAGCGAGGAAAAGCACCTTCTACAGCCAGGGGTGCATGGACCACTCGGGGAATTCAGGATTGGAATCACGCTACTGAACAACTCAAGGAACACAGCCAGTCAAAATGGCACAGAGATGCTGTTATCCATGCTCGAATGGCAGAACAAGGAAAGGAGCAGAGTGTCCTACAACAACTGCAATGTTCAGCAGCTGCTAAGGAGGCTGAAGAAAGGAGAGCAAAGAACAGAAACATAGTGCTTAATTAAGCTTTTGAGATGGATATATTTTCTTGCCAAAAATCGCCTGCCCCTTACAACCACATTCGATCCCCTGGTCCAGTTGCAAATTGCAAATGGAGATGAACTTCTCCAGCAACATGTCAAAGAGGGGCCACAAAATGCTCAGTACACATCCAAATTTTCTGCAGTGATGCTTTTAGAGGCCATCAATAGCTGGCTAGATAGGAGCTAATTGAGAGCTTAAAATCAAGCCCATACTTCTCTGTGTTAGCTGATGAGTGTGTAGATATTAGTACTACAGAAGAGCTGTCCATCTGTTGTCGGTGGATTGTAAATGGAAAACCAGAGGAGCACTTCCTTACAGTGCTCCACATATGTGCCCAAGATGCTGCTACCATTTCAGATGCAATCAGCTCCTTCCTTGAGTCGAAGAACCTGGACTATTGTAAACTAATAGGCCAAGGTTATGATGGAGCAGCCACCTTTGCCGGAGAACGCAATGGAGTTCAAAAAAGGATGCGAACTCTAGCTGCACATTCCTTTTACATCCACTGTGCCTGCCACAGGCTTCAACTAGCAAGCATGCAAGCTGCTAGCAGTGTTCTAGAGATCAAGAAGATGTTTGGAACTATGGGAAATATATGGAAGCTCTTCTTCTACTCACCCAAGAAAGCAGAATCTCTCGAAGCAGTCCAGTCTGTCCTCAAGCTACCTGAGCTTAAGATTGTGAAGCCTAGTGATACCAGATGGCTCTCACACGAACGCTGTGTACGGGCTATTTACCGAGAGCTTCCTGCCCTTATCGTCACCCTACAACAGCTGTATGAGACATCAGGTGATGCTGAAGCATACGGTATTAGTGCTCTCCTTGCTACTTACACTGGAGTTGCTAGTATCGTGTTCCTGTCAGAAGTTCTGGATATCCTGGCAAGGATGAATGTTTCGATGCAAAGAAAGCTACTCGATTTGAGCAGGTTACCGGTACTTCTGAAAATCACGACGGATCAACTCGAGCATCTGAAGGACGAAAGAAGTGAGTGGTTGGGTTCAGTCTAGTCTGAAATATCTCTGTTGAAGGAAAAATACGATATAACATGATTCCATTCTTCTAAATATTAAGAGTCGATTTACTGATAAAGCCGTGAAGATTGTTACTGGCCATGTCCATATTCAGTCCCTCCCTACTACCCACAGAAGCATCCTTACCATCGGCAGCGAGCAAATCAAGATTTCTATGGAAAAGAAGCAGAGGTTGAGTATGTGGGGACGACTTACACCTCACCTCATTGCCTGATGGCAATGAGGTTCTTTCAGAGTGGAAGATATTTAGACGGGCTTTGCTAGTGGAGAAAAAGGCAATAATGGAATGTAGAGAAGAGTCGGTATCTCCTTGCATGCAAGAAATCCTACGAGATGAACCAGTCACATACGTACGGAGGAATTTTCCCTGAGACGTGGAAGCTATTGAACATTACAATGGCTCTTCCTGTTGGCACAGCAACAGTAGAGCATTCCTTTAGTCAAATGAAGTTGATTAAAACTCACCTATGCAGTCGTCTATCTGACTCGAACCTAGAACATTTAGTATAGAGGGTACTCCATTGACCGATGTGGACTTTAATGCAATTCTCGACATTTTTAGCAGAAAAATAGACGCATTTTACTTTAATTTAGTACTACTGAACTCACTGTATTGTAATTTTCATTATTGTATATCTTCGCTTATATATTATAAATAGTTCACTGTGATCATCTTTGAATTTGCTATTGCTTCTACGTTCCCTTCTCTGTACTGCTCTTTTCCCCCCGTTACTGTAATGGGGGGGGAGAGAAATCGTTTTTGGGGGGGGATATCCCAGGGCTCCCCCCCCCATGTGTGAAACCCTGCTGAGGTGTGAGTGTGCATGGTGACCTTTTACCATGTCGAAGGGTGTGAATGTGCATGGTGACCTTTTACCATGTCGAAGGGTGTGAATGTGCATGGTGACCTTTTACCATGTCGAAGGGTGTGAATGTGCATGGTGACCTTTTACCATGTCTGAGGCTGGGAATGTGCATGGTGACCTTTTACCATGTCTGAGGGTGTGAATGTGCATGGTGACCTTTTACCATGCCTGAGGCTGGGAATGTGCATGGTGACCTTTTACCATGCCTGAGGCTGGGAATGTGCATGGTGACCTTTTACCATGTCTGAGGCTGGGAATGTGCATGGTGACCTTTTACCATGTCTGAGGCTGGGAATGTGCATGGTGACCTTTTACCATGTCTGAGGCTGGGAATGTGCATGGTGACATGTCTGAGGGTGGGAATGTGCATGGTGACCTTTTACCATGTCTGAGGGTGGGAATGTGCATGGTGACCTTTTACCATGCCTGAGGCTGGGAATGTGCATGGTGAACTTTTACCATGCCTGAGGGTGGGAATGTGCATGGTGACCTTTTACCATGCCTGAGGCTGGGAATGTGCATGGTGACCTTTTACCATGTCTGAGGCTGGGAATGTGCATGGTGACCTTTTACCATGTCTGAGGCTGGGAATGTGCATGGTGACCTTTTACCATGCCTGAGGCTGGGAATGTGCATGGTGACCTTTTACCATGCCTGAGGCTGGGAATGTGCATGGTGACCTTTTACCATGTCTGAGGCTGGGAATGTGCATGGTGACCTTTTACCATGTCTGAGGGTGGGAATGTGCATGGTGACCTTTTACCATGTCTGAGGATGTGAATGTGCATGGTGACCTTTTACCATGTCTGAGGCTGGGAATGTGCATGGTGACCTTTTACCATGCCTGAGGCTGGGAATGTGCATGGTGACCTTTTACCATGCCTGAGGCTGGGAATGTGCATGGTGACCTTTTACCATGTCTGAGGCTGGGAATGTGCATGGTGACCTTTTACCATGTCTGAGGCTGGGAATGTGCATGGTGACCTTTTACCATGTCTGAGGCTGGGAATGTGCATGGTGACCTTTTACCATGTCTGAGGCTGGGAATGTGCATGGTGACATGTCTGAGGGTGGGAATGTGCATGGTGACCTTTTACCATGTCTGAGGGTGGGAATGTGCATGGTGACCTTTTACCATGCCTGAGGCTGGGAATGTGCATGGTGAACTTTTACCATGCCTGAGGGTGGGAATGTGCATGGTGACCTTTTACCATGCCTGAGGCTGGGAATGTGCATGGTGACCTTTTACCATGTCTGAGGGTGGGAATGTGCATGGTGACCTTTTACCATGTCTGAGGGTGTGAATGTGCATGGTGACCTTTTACCATGTCTGAAGCTGGGAATGTGCATGGTGACCTTTTACCATGTCTGAGGGTGTGAATGTGCATGGTGACCTTTTACCATGTCTGAGGCTGAGAATGTGCATGGCGACCTTTTACTATGCCTGAGGGTGGGAATGTGCATGGTGACCTTTTACCATGCCTGAGGCTGGGAATGTGCATGGTGACCTTTTACCATGCCTGAGGCTGGGAATGTGCATGGTGACCTTTTACCATGTCTGAGGATGTGAATGTGCATGGTGACCTTTTACCATGTCTGAGGGTGGGAATGTGCATGGTGACCTTTTACCATGTCTGAGGCTGGGAATGTGCATGGTGACCTTTTACCATGTCTGAGGTTGGGAATGTGCATGGTGACCTTTTACCATGTCTGAGGTTGGGAATGTGCATGGTGACCTTTTACCATGCCTGAGGGTGGGAATGTGCATGGTGACCTTTTACCATGTCTGAGGGTGTGAATGTGCATGGTGACCTTTTACCATGTCTGAGGGTGTGAATGTGCATGGTGACCTTTTACCATGTCTGAGGCTGGGAATGTGCATGGTGACCTTTTACCATGTCTGAGGGTAGGAATGTGCATGGTGACCTTTTACCATGTCTGAGGCTGGGAATGTGCATGGTGACCTTTTACCATGCCTGAGGGTGGGAATGTGCATGGTGACCTTTTACCATGCTTGAGGGTGGGAATGTGCATGGTGACCTTTTACCATGTCTGAGGCTGGGAATGTGCATGGTGACCTTTTACCATGCCTGAGGCTGGGAATGTGCATGGTGACCTTTTACCATGTCTGAGGCTGGGAATGTGCATGGTGACCTTTTACCATGTCTGAGGCTGGGAATGTGCATGGTGACCTTTTACCATGCCTGAGGCTGGGAATGTGCATGGTGACCTTTTACCATGTCTGAGGCTGGGAATGTGCATGGTGACCTTTTACCATGTCTGAGGCTGGGAATGTGCATGGTGACATGTCTGAGGGTGGGAATGTGCATGGTGACCTTTTACCATGTCTGAGGGTGGGAATGTGCATGGTGACCTTTTACCATGCCTGAGGCTGGGAATGTGCATGGTGACCTTTTACCATGTCTGAGGCTGGGAATGTGCATGGTGACCTTTTACCATGTCTGAGGCTGGGAATGTGCATGGTGACCTTTTACCATGTCTGAGGCTGGGAATGTGCATGGTGACCTTTTACCATGTCTGAGGCTGGGAATGTGCATGGTGACATGTCTGAGGGTGGGAATGTGCATGGTGACCTTTTACCATGTCTGAGGGTGGGAATGTGCATGGTGACCTTTTACCATGCCTGAGGCTGGGAATGTGCATGGTGAACTTTTACCATGCCTGAGGGTGGGAATGTGCATGGTGACCTTTTACCATGCCTGAGGCTGGGAATGTGCATGGTGACCTTTTACCATGTCTGAGGGTGGGAATGTGCATGGTGACCTTTTACCATGTCTGAGGGTGTGAATGTGCATGGTGACCTTTTACCATGTCTGAAGCTGGGAATGTGCATGGTGACCTTTTACCATGTCTGAGGGTGTGAATGTGCATGGTGACCTTTTACCATGTCTGAGGCTGAGAATGTGCATGGCGACCTTTTACTATGCCTGAGGGTGGGAATGTGCATGGTGACCTTTTACCATGCCTGAGGCTGGGAATGTGCATGGTGACCTTTTACCATGCCTGAGGCTGGGAATGTGCATGGTGACCTTTTACCATGTCTGAGGATGTGAATGTGCATGGTGACCTTTTACCATGTCTGAGGGTGGGAATGTGCATGGTGACCTTTTACCATGTCTGAGGCTGGGAATGTGCATGGTGACCTTTTACCATGTCTGAGGTTGGGAATGTGCATGGTGACCTTTTACCATGCCTGAGGGTGGGAATGTGCATGGTGACCTTTTACCATGTCTGAGGGTGTGAATGTGCATGGTGACCTTTTACCATGTCTGAGGGTGTGAATGTGCATGGTGACCTTTTACCATGTCTGAGGCTGGGAATGTGCATGGTGACCTTTTACCATGTCTGAGGGTAGGAATGTGCATGGTGACCTTTTACCATGTCTGAGGCTGGGAATGTGCATGGTGACCTTTTACCATGCCTGAGGGTGGGAATGTGCATGGTGACCTTTTACCATGCTTGAGGGTGGGAATGTGCATGGTGACCTTTTACCATGTCTGAGGCTGGGAATGTGCATGGTGACCTTTTACCATGTCTGAGGGTGTGAATGTGCATGGTGACCTTTTACCATGCCTGAGGCTGGGAATGTGCATGGTGACCTTTTACCATGCCTGAGGCTGGGAATGTGCATGGTGACCTTTTACCATGTCTGAGGGTGTGAATGTGCATGGTGACCTTTTACCATGCCTGAGGGTGGGAATGTGCATGGTGACCTTTTACCATCAGACTGGGAATGTGCATGGTGACCTTTTACCATGTCTGAGGCTGGGAATGTGCATGGTGACCTTTTACCATGCCTGAGGGTGTGGGTGTGAATGTGCATGGTGACCTTTTACCATGCCTGAGGGTGGGAATGTGCATGGTGACCTTTTACCATGCGTTTTGTCAATACTTTGTGTGACTGTCAGGTTCATTTACCCCACCCCCTGGATAATTTTCTAAATGAAGCCCTGACTGTTGACCCTTTACCTTGCATTAGTAGTTTGATACTTATGATGCATGCATTATGTATATAAGTATACATAGACACCTGTGTGTAATAAACATAGGCACGTGTATAATAAACAGGCACGCATGTGTATGGCACGTGTGTGTAGTAAACACAGGCACGCAAGCGTGTGTGCACCTTGTGTGAGTGCATGTAGGGCCTTGTGTGGGTGTCTATATAGAGAGCAGAGTTGTGATAATATGATGTCATCTCTGTATTCTGACTTAGCCCGTGTCTTGGGCCTCGTTTGGTGCTGTGGTGGTTGCTGGAGCGGTTGTGATCCTCTATGTGCGCTACCTCAAGAGGGAGAAGAAGAAATGTGCGTAACCCTTCCATTTCATTCACCACGGGAATAGCACGGGCCATGTAGGAGGTCAGAGGTATTCTCTGTGGTGTTCAGACTATTGGGGTCTATCCCATTCAGGACCTCTTTATAGAGATTTACTCCATACCATCTACATGTATATAGAGTTATTACTATTACTTCATGCATGGCCCCTATATAGAGTTATTCCTATTACTTCATGCATGGCCCCTATATAGAGTTATTCCTATTAATCCATGCATGGCCCCTATATAGAGCTATTCCTATTACTCCATGCATGGCCCCTATATAGAGTTATTCCTATTACTCCATGCATGGCCCCTATATAGAGCTATTCCTATTACTTCATGCATGGCCCCTATATAGAGTTATTCCTATTACTCCATGCAGGGCCATCTATATAGAGTTATTCCTATTACTCCATGCATGGCCCCTATATAGAGTTATTCCTATTACTTCATGCATGGCCCCTATATAGAGTTATTACTATTACTCCATGCATGGCCCCTATATAGAGCTATTCCTATTACTCCCTGCATGGCCCCTATATAGAGTTATTCCTATTACTTCATGCATGGCTCCCTATATAGAGTTATTCCTATTACTCCATGCATGGCCCCTATATAGAGTTATTCCTATTACCATGCATGGCCCCTATATATAGTTATTCCTAATACTCCATGCATGGCCGCTATATAGAGTTATTACTATTACTCCATGCATGGCCCCTATATAGAGTTATTCCTATTACTCCATGCATGGCCCCTATATAGAGTTATTACTATTACTCCATGCATGGCCCCTATATAGAGTTATTCCTATTACTTCATGCATGGCCCCTATATATAGTTATTCCTATTATCCATGCATGGCCCCTATATAGAGTTATTCCTATTACTTCATGCATGGCCCCTATATAGAGTTATTCCTATTACTCCATGCATGGCCCCTATATAGAGTTATTCCTATTACTTCATGCATGGCCGCTATATAGAGTTATTACTATTACTCCATGCATGGCCCCTATATAGAGTTATTCCTATTACTCCATGCATGGCCCCTATATAGAGTTATTCCTATTACTTCATGCATGGCCCCTATATAGAGTTATTCCTATTACTCCATGCATGGCCCCTATATAGAGTTATTCCTATTACTTCATGCATGGCCGCTATATAGAGTTATTACTATTACTCCATGCATGGCCCCTATATAGAGTTATTCCTATTACTCCATGCATGGCCCCTATATAGAGTTATTCCTATTACTCCATGCATGGCCCCTATATAGAGTTATTCCTATTACTTCATGCATGGCCCCTATATAGAGTTATTCCTATTACTCCATGCATGGCCCCTATATAGAGTTATTCCTATTACTCCATGCATGGCCCCTATATAGAGTTATTACTATTACTCCATGCATGGCCCCTATATAGAGTTATTCCTATTACTTCATGCATGGCTCCTATATAGAGTTATTCCTATTACTCCATGCATGGCCCCTATATAGAGTTATTCCTATTACTCCATGCATGGCCCCTATATAGATGTTATTCTATCATGGCTTGGTGTTGTGGTGGTTGGCTTATAGTGGCAGAGCTAGAGCGGAGTAAGTCCTACGGCAAGGCTGCTCTGGGTGGGCCCTTCTCCCTGATCGATCATGATGGGGTCAGGCGCACCAACAAAGACTTCCACGGGCAGTGGGTCCTTCTCTACTTCGGCTTCACCTTCTGTCCCGACATCTGTCCTGACGAGCTAGAGAAGATGGCACTAGTCATCAACACCATCGGTGAGTGCTGTGACCAGTCGGGCAGGGCAGTTCTAGTAGTAGTAGTAGTAGTAGTAGTAGTAGTAGTAGTAGTGGTGGTGGTGGTAGTGTTATGTTAGTGTATAACACACAAACATGTGGAGCACCCTCACCCTGTTTATGCAGACCACAAACATGTGGAGCATCCCTCACCCTGTTTATGCAGACACCCTCACCCTGTTTATGCAGACCACAAACATGTGGAGCATCCCTCACCTGTTTATGCAGACCACAAACATGTGGAGCATCCCTCACCCTGTTTATGCAGACACCCTCACCCTGTTTATGCAGACCACAAACATGTGGAGCACCCTCACCCTGTTTATGCAGACCACAAACATGTGGAGCACCCTCACACTGTTTATGCAGACCACAAACATGTGGAGCACCCCTCACCCTGTTTATGCAGACCACAAACATGTGGAGCACCACTCACCCTGTTTATGCAGACCACAAACATGTGGAGCACCCCTCACCCTGTTTATGCAGACCACAAACATGTGGAGCACCCTCACCCTGTTTATGCAGACCACAAACATGTGGAGCACCCTCACACTGTTTATGCAGACCACAAACATGTGGAGCACCCTCACCCTGTTTATGCAGACCACAAACATGTGGAGCATCCCTCACCCTGTTTATGCAGACCACAAACATGTGGAGCACCCTCACCCTGTTTAGGCAGACCACAAACATGTGGAGCGCCACTCACCCTATTTATGCACTCACCCTATTTATGCACACCACAAACATGTGGAGCAACCTTCACCCTATTTAAAGAGCATCATGACATGTTGATGTTCATTAGGTAAAGGGTCTTCTGCATGATTGTGGTCTACATGGTAAATTCTTGTTTCCTTTCTGGTGTTTTGACACGTCAAGCCAAAATTACAGAAAATACAGAAAACAAGTAACAGGATGGAAATTTGCAGAAAGATTCCATGACCCTTTACCATTTACATTCAGTTGCGGTCGAGTTTATATGGTAAAGGGTCTTCATCTGTTTGTGCTAATGGTCTGTTAATTTTTGACGAGTTAATTCAATGTGGTTGTTCGATTTTAATGTTAAATTTATTACCTCTGTCAATTTCTTACCTCTGTCAAGGTTTGTCGGTCTGTAAGCCGGATTACACAAAAACTTACAGATGAATTCATGGATTTTTATGAACGGGTTAGGTGTGGGTCAAGGACCAATCATTAAATGTTGGTGATCATCCGCATAACCAGAAACCACCATCACCATGCATATTACACACACGTGCCTGTGTTTATTACACACACATGCCGTACATATTACAGACACATGCCTGTTACACACACATGTCTGTGTTTATTACACACATGTGACTGTGGCCTGTGTTTATTACACACATGTGCCTGTTACACACACATGCCTGTGTTTATTACACACATGTGACTGTGGCCTGTGTTTATTATACACATGCCTGTGTTTATTACACACAGTGCCTATGTTTACTACACACACGTGCCTTTACACACATGTGCCTGTGTTTATTACACACACGTGCCTGTGTTTATTACACACACACACGTGCCTGTGTTTATTACACGCACGTGCATCATAAGTGGTTGCCTGGTTGTGTTGAAGGTCTGTGGTGGTAACTATTGTCGCAAAAAAGCTTCTGAGAAAACCATCTGGTTGTTCACTTCTTGCAGCAAAAACATGTAGCAACTGCTGACTCAGCTCAGCTAGACTCAATATCACACACACTCTCACACACACACACACACACACTCATGCAAGCATGCAGTTGCTCATTTACTAGGGCTACTGATGTTTGGTGTTGACCGAATTGAGAAACAGATTAGTACTGCATTGCATTGCACAATTGGTCCCAAGTCATTAATGACTGGACCTGTTGGATGCAAGTTGTGTGTGTTGGGGGGGCTGTGTGTGTGTGTGTGTGGTTGGGGGGGGGGGGGGGGAGGGGGGTTGATGTAAAGAATACTTATCTTGAAGATAAATTTCTTGGGTTTTTGGCCCCTGTGGCATACTACTTTAGCGAAAGATTCAAGGCACTCTCGAAGTGCTTGGGGTAAAATCAGCCGTTAATGGCACAAGGAAGCTACCAACGTGAGTGTTAGCTGAGAGAGAAACATTGTGTTTGGGGGGATGCCTCCACTCACTCAGGGATGGGGCACAAGATGCAGGGATGCTGCCACTCACTCAGGGATGGGGTACAAGATGCAGGGATGCCTCCACTCACTCAGGGATGAGGCACAAGATGCAGGGATGCCTCCACTCACTCAGGGATGGGGCACAAGATGCAGGGATGCCTCCACTCACTCAGGGATGGGGCACAAGATGCAGGGATGCCTCCACTCACTCAGGGATGAGGCACAAGATGCAGGGATACCTCCACTCACTCAGGGATGAGGTACAAGATGCAGGGATGCCTCCACTCACTCAGGGATGGGACACAAGATGCAGGGATGCCCCCACTCACTCAGGGATGGGGCACAAGATGCAGGGATGCCTCCACTCACTCAGGGATGGGACACAAGATGCAGGGATGCCCCCACTCACTCAGGGATGGGGCACAAGATGCAGGGATGCCTCCACTCACTCAGGGATGGGGTACAAGATGCAGGGATGCTGCCACTCACTCAGGGATGAGGCACAAGATGCAGGGATGGGGCACAAGATGCAGGGATGCCTCCACTCACTCAGGGATGAGGCACAAGATGCAGGGATGCCTCCACTCACTCAGGGATGGGGCACAAGATGCAGGGATGCCTCCACTCACTCAGGGATGAGGCACAAGATGCAGGGATGCCTCCACTCACTCAGGGATGAGGCACAAGATGCAGGGATGCCTCCACTCACTCAGGGATGAGGCACAAGATGCAGGGATGCCTCCACTCACTCAGGGATGGGACACAAGATTGTCACAAACAGTCCCTCAGCAGAGAGCATGGCTTGCCTGAGGTGAGACCTCTGCCATTCTTCTTGCTCCGTGTCTCAGCAGAGGGCTTGCCTGAGGTGAGACCTCTGCCATTCTTCTGCTCTGTGTCTCAGCAGAGGGCTCGCCTGAGGTGAGTCCTCTGCCATTCTTCTTTTGCTCTGTGTCCCAGCAGAGAACATGGCTTGCCTGAGGTGAGACCTCTGCCATTCTTCTTGCTCCGTGTCTCAGCAGAGGGCTTGCCTGAGGTGAGTCCTCTGCCATTCTTCTTGCTCTGTGTCCCAGCAGAGAGCATGGCTTGACCTGCTTAAAAGAGAAAAAGGGTTGACCTTAATATTGAGGTCAACTCAAGACCTCTGATACTGTGAAGAGAAGACCAGCTGAATACAAAGTTGTAAGGTCCACTGTCCAGCAGAAGGAGAAGCTGAAGACCTTCATCTTCCACACCGACCAAAGTGCAATTATCTGAATATTTGAGTTACCCAAACACCCTCTGGCCCCAGCGTGTTTAGATGACTGACTTCCTACAGGGTCTAGATATACCATGCATATATTTATACGCACATACATACACTTATATATACATACATACACTTATACACTCATACACACATGCATACACTTATATGCACATACATACACTTATACATACATACATACACACTTACATATACATACACTTATACACACATACACACACTCACATACACACACTTATGTATACACACATACATTATACACACATACACACACTCATACATACATACATACACTTATACATACAAACATACACTCATACATACACACATACAAACACTCATACATACATACACACATACATACACTTATACACACATACATACACTCATACATACATACATACACACTTGTACACACATACATACACTCATAAACACATACATACATCATACATACAAACATACACTCATACACATACATACACACATACATACACTCATACATACATACATACACACTTGTACACACATACATACACTCATAAACACATACATACATCATACATACAAACATACACTCATACACATACATACACACATACATACACTTATACACACATACATTATACACACATACATACACTTATGCATGCATACATACACTTATACATACACACATGCATACACACACATACACACATGCACGAGTCACAGGTATTTTAGTTGGGGGAGGGGGGAAGGAGATAGCAGGATCACGCTGGCCTGCTCCACCAGTGCCTGTCATGTGCTCCACCAGTGCCTGTCATGTGTATGTGTATGTATAGTAGGTGTTTGTGTGCACACACACAGTACAGGATCATGCTGGCCTACTCCATTGGTACTTGTCCTTCAGCGGTAATAGTTGTTGGTGCAGCATCCTGTCAATCTTAGCATCATATGTTCACTGTGTTCTTAGCCCCTAGCCTAGCATCATATGTTCACTGTGTTCTTAGCCATCATAATGTTCACTGTGTTCTTAGCCTAGCCTAACATCATATGTTCACTGTGTTCTTAGCCTGGCCTAGCATCATATGTTCACTGTGTTCTTAGCCTGGCCTAGCATCATATGTTCACTGTGTTCTTAGCCTAGCCTAGCATCATATGTTCACTGTGTTCTTAGCCTGGCCTAGCATCATATGTTCACTGTGTTCTTAGCCTAGCCTAGCATCATATGTTCACTGTGTTCTTAGCCTGGCCTAGCATCATATGTTCACTGTGTTCTGAGCCTAGCCTAGCATCATATGTTCACTGTGTTCTTAGCCTGGCCTAGCATCATATGTTCACTGTGTTCTTAGCCTAGCCTAGCATCATATGTTCATTGTGTTCTTAGCCTAGCCTAGCATCATATGTTCACTGTGTTCTTAGCCTAGCCTAGCATCATATGTTCACTGTGTTCTTAGCCTAGCCTAGCATCATATGTTCACTGTGTTCTTAGCCTGGCCTAGCATCATATGTTCACTGTGTTCTTAGCCTGGCCTACATCATATGTTCACTGTGTTCTTAGCCTAGCCTAGCATCATATGTTCACTGTGTTCACTTAGTGTGGCATAGCAACCAGGAGCAAAGAGGAGCCACGGCTTAGCTGCATTGTGATGGTTATGTCACATTATTATTATTATTATTATTATTATTATTATTATTATTACTATTACTATTATTATTATTATTATTATTATTATTATTTTATTCTGAAAGCTCCTTTTGGAGCAATTTGAATACTCAAAATTAGCATTGTGATTTTGGTGGGGGGGGGGGGGAGGTGAAACATGGATTGAAATTCTAGGGCAACCCTTCCCCCCTCTCTTGAAACCTTGTCAGTATTATTAGTAGTGTGTGGCATGGGTGGGCATTATATCAAATGGAATTGATGTCATGATCATAATGTTGTTGCTTTGCTCTGCCTGTCCCAGAGAGTACCAAAGGTCTCCCCAGCGTGCAGCCTCTCTTCATCACTGTGGACCCCGAGAGAGACTCCACCAAGGTGATGAAGAATTACCTCAAAGGTCAGCAATTCTCACCACAGAGATGCTTATTAATGCTCACCACAGAGACATTTATTAATGCTCACCACAGAGACATTTATTAATGCTCACCACAGAGACATTTATTAATGCTCACCACAGAGACATTTATTAATGCTCACCACAGAGACATTTATTAATGCTCACCACAGAGACATTTATTAATGCTCACCACAGAGACATTTATTAATGCTCACCACAGAGACATTTATTAATGCTCACTACACAGAGACATTTATTAATGCTCACCAAAGAGAGACATTTATTAATGCTCACCACAGAGACATTTATTAATGATCACCACAGAGACATTTATTAATGCTCACCACAGAGATGTTTATTAATGCTCACCACAGAGACATTTATTATTGCTCACCACAGAGACATTTATTAATGCTCACCACAGAGACATTTATTAATCCTCGCCACAGAGACATTTATTAATGCTCACCACAGAGACATTTATTAATGCTCACCACAGAGACATTTATTAATCCTCGCCACAGAGACATTTATTAATGCTCACCACAGAGACATTTATTAATGCTCACCACAGAGATGTTTATTAATGCTCACCACAGAGACATTTATTATTGCTCACCACAGAGACATTTATTAATGCTCACCACAGAGACATTTATTAATGATCACCACAGAGACATTTATTAATGCTCACCACAGAGATGTTTATTAATGCTCACCACAGAGACATTTATTATTGCTCACCACAGAGACATTTATTAATGCTCACCACAGAGACATTTATTAATGCTCGCCACAGAGACATTTATTAATGCTCACCACAGAGACATTTATTAATGCTCACCACAGATACATTTATTAATGCGCACCACAGAGACATTTATTAATGCTCACCACAGAGACATTTATTAATGCTCACCACAGATACATTTATTAATGCTCACCACAGAGACATTTATTAATGCTCACTACACAGAGACATTTATTAATGCTCACCAAAGAGAGACATTTATTAATGCT
Organism: Cladorhizidae sp. MBARI D1340-BT2; assembly: GCA_028752905.1. Classification (NCBI taxonomy): domain Eukaryota; kingdom Metazoa; phylum Porifera; class Demospongiae; order Poecilosclerida; family Cladorhizidae; species Cladorhizidae sp. MBARI D1340-BT2. The sequence continues at coordinate 48,928,949 of JAQNBH010000008.1, read as the reverse complement.
CACCACAGAGACAATTATTAATGCTCACAGAGACATTTATTAATGCGCACCACAGAGACATTTATTAATGTTCACCACATAGACATTTATTAATGCTCACCACAGAGACGTTTATTAATGCTCACCACAGAGACATTTATTAATGATCACCACAGAGACATTTATTAATGCTCACCACAGAGACATTTATTAATGTTCACCACAGAGACATTTATTAATGCTCACCACAGAGACATTTATTAATGCTCACCACAGAGACATTTATTAGTGCTCACCACAGAGATGTTTATTAATGCTCACCACAGAGACATTTATTAATGCTCACCACAGAGACATTTATTAATGCTCACCACAGAGACATTTATTAATGCTCACCACAGAGATGTTTATTAATGCTCACCACAGAGACATTTATTAATGCTCACCACAGATACATTTATTAATGCTCACCACAGAGATGTTTTATTAATGCTCACCACAGAGACATTTATTAATGCTCACCACAGATACATTTATTAATGCTCACCACAGAGACATTTATTAATGCTCACCACAGAGATGTTTATTAATGCTCACCACAGAGACATTTATTAATGCTCACCACAGAGATGTTTATTAATGCTCACCACAGAGACATTTATTAATGCTCACCACAGAGACATTTATTAATGCTCACCACAGAGACATTTATTAATGCTCACCACTGAGACATTTATTAATGCTCACCACAGAGACATTTATTAATGCTCACCACAGAGATGTTTGTTAATGGTCACCACAGAGACATTTATTAATGCTCACCACAGAGACATTTATTAATGGTCACCACAGAGACATTTATTAATGCTCACCACAGAGACATTTATTAATGCTCACCACAGAGACATTTATTAATGCTCACCACAGAGACATTTATTAATCCTCACCACAGAGACATTTATTAATGCTCACCACAGAGACATTTATTAATGCTCACCACAGAGACATTTATTAATGCTCACCACAGAGACATTTATTAATGCTCACCACAGAGACATTTATTAATGCTCACCACAGAGACATTTATTAATGCTCACCACAGAGACATTTATTAATGCTCACCACAGAGACATTTATTAATGCTCACCACAGAGACATTTATTAATGATCACCACAGAGACATTTATTAATGATCACCACAGAGACATTTATTAATGCTCACCATAGAGACATTTATTAATGCTCACCACAGAGACATTTATTAATGCTCACCACAGACATTTATTAATCCTCGCCACAGAGACAATTATTAATGCTCACCACAGAGACATTTATTAATGCGCACCACAGAGACATTTATTAATGTTCACCACAGATACATTTATTAATGCTCACCACAGAGACATTTATTAATGCTCACCACAGAGACATTTATTAATGCTCACCACAGAGACATTTATTAATGCGCACCACAGAGACATTTATTAATGCTCACCACAGAGACATTTATTAATGCTCACCACAGAGACATTTATTAATGCTCGCCACAGAGACATTTATTAATGCTCACCACAGAGAGACATTTATTAATGCTCACCACAGAGACAATTATTAATGCTCACAGAGACATTTATTAATGCGCACCACAGAGACATTTATTAATGTTCACCACAGAGACATTTATTAATGCTCACCACAGAGACGTTTATTAATGCTCACCACAGAGACATTTATTAATGATCACCACAGAGACATTTATTAATGCTCACCACAGAGACATTTATTAATGTTCACCACAGAGACATTTATTAATGCTCACCACAGAGACATTTATTAATGCTCACCACAGAGACATTTATTAGTGCTCACCACAGAGATGTTTATTAATGCTCACCACAGAGACATTTATTAATGCTCACCACAGAGACATTTATTAATGCTCACCACAGAGACATTTATTAATGCTCACCACAGAGATGTTTATTAATGCTCACCACAGAGACATTTATTAATGCTCACCACATAGACATTTATTAATGCTCACCACAGATACATTTATTAATGCGCACCACAGAGACATTTATTAATGCTCACCACAGAGACATTTATTAATGCTCACCACAGATACATTTATTAATGCTCACCACAGAGACATTTATTAATGCTCACTACACAGAGACATTTATTAATGGTCACCACAGAGACATTTATTAATGCTCACCACAGAGACATTTATTAATGCTCGCCACAGAGACATTTATTAATGCTCACCACAGAGACATTTATTAATGCTCACCACAGAGACGTTTATTAATGTTCACCACAGAGACATTTATTGATGATGACAATAGCAAGGAGTGGACATGCCAAGGTGTGTTTGGCAAGCACTTGATGGCGCTAGACATTGGCATTCAGAATGACAAAATTAACACAATGAACTTGACCATCCAAATGCTAGAGTGCTGTCACCTGATTTCCAGCCAATCAAATATTTTCCCTTGAGGCTTACGAGGGCTCATTTTCTTTATAATGCTGATGGATAGATCAGAGCAACATCTAGATGAGGTGCAGGTGGATGGGAGCCTCTGCTAGCATTGCCATGCCATGTCAGGGCAGCATCTAGATGAGGTGCAGGGTGGATGGAGGCCTCTGCTAGCATTGCCTCGCCATGTCAGGGCAGCATCTATAAAATTTGTCAACAAATTTGATCACCATAAGCGCTCTAATTATGCATGACAGAAAATATCTGTGCCCCATACAAATGAGCAGCTATTTCACCACGAGGGTGACGCAAAGAGAGGTAATGATGCATGTTTAGATAATTGTTCTGCTGCTGCATATGATTGCTTGTAAGGTGACCACACCCACTGCAAGTCATGCTAACGGCTCAGTGGCTCATAAAATTACTAGCATGCAGTCTAATTGAGAGGATACATACTGTGTCAGTTGTCTATGGAGATGTTCTATGACATGTAATTAATAGTGTGCCTTCCCCTCCGACCTCCTTCCCTCTCCAGACTTCCACCCCAAGCTGCTGGGGATGACAGGAACCAATGAGGAGCTGCACCAGGTGGCCAAGGCCTACCGAGTCTACTACAGCATGGGGCCTTCAGATGACGACAATGATTACCTTGTGAGTCTCTTCATGGCGCATCTGCTAGAGCAAGTTGCACAATTCTGATACCACTTGTTGCCATAGAGATGTTGTCAACCTGCCTCAACCCAGTGTGGTATTAGTGCAGTGTATGTCCCCATAGAGCTATTGTCATCAACCTGCCTCAACCCAGTGTGGGTGTTGGTCCACTGTGTGTCCCCATAGAGTATTGTCAACCTACTTCAACCTGCCTCAACCCAGTGTGGTGTTGGTCCAGTGTGTGTCCCCATAGAGTATTGTCAACCTACTTCAACCTGCCTCAACCCAGTGTGGTGTTGGTCCACTGTGTGTCCCCATACAACCTACTTCAACCTGCCTCAACCCAGTGTGGTGTTGGTCCACTGTGTGTCCCCATAGAGTATTGTCAACCTACTTCAACCTGCCTCAACCCAGTGTGATGTTGGTCCACTGTGTGTCCCCATAGAGTATTGTCAACCTACTTCAACCTGCCTCAACCCAGTGTGATGTTGGTCCACTGTGTGTCCCCATAGAGCTATTGTCAACCTACTTCAACCTGCCTCAACCCAGTGTGATGTTGGTCCACTGTGTGTCCCCATAGAGCTATTGTCAACCTACTTCAACCTGCCTCAACCCAGTGTGGTGTTGGTCCACTGTGTGTCCCCATAGAGTATTGTCAACCTACTTCAACCTGCCTCAACCCAGTGTGGTGTTGGTCCAGTGTATGTCCTCATAGAGCTATTGTCAACCTACTTCAACCTGCCTCAACCCAGTGTTGTGTTGGTCCAGTGTATGTCCTCATAGAGCTATTGTCAACCTACTTCAACCTGCCTCAACCCAGTGTGGTGTTGGTCCAGTGTATGTCCTCATAGAGTATAGTCAACCTACTTCAACCTGCCTCAACCCAGTGTGATGTTGGTCCAGTGTATGTCCTCATAGAGTATTGTCAACCTACTTCAACCTGCCTCAACCCAGTGTGATGTTGGTCCAGTGTGTGTCCGATAGAGCTATTGTCAACCTGCTTCAACCTGCCTCAACCCAGTGTGATGTTGGTCCAGTGTGTGTCCGATAGAGCTACTGTCAACCTACTTCAACCTGCCTCAACCCAGTGTGGTGTTTGGTCCACTGTGTGTCCCCATAGAGTATTGTCAACCTACTTCAACCTGCCTCAACCCAGTGTGGTGTTGGTCCAGTGTATGTCCTCATAGAGTATTGTCAACCTACTTCAACCTGCCTCAACCCAGTGTGATGTTGGTCCAGTGTATGTCCTCATAGAGTATTGTCAACCTACTTCAACCTGCCTTAACCCACTGTGATGTTGGTCCGGTGTGTGTCCGATAGAGCTATTGTCAACCTGCTTCAACCTGCCTCAACCCAGTGTGATGTTGGTCCAGTGTGTGTCCGATAGAGCTACTGTCAACCTACTTCAACCTGCCTCAACCCAGTGTGGTGTTGGTCCAGTGTATGTCCTCATAGAGTATTGTCAACCTACTTCAACCTGCCTCAACCCAGTGTGATGTTGGTCCAGTGTATGTCCTCATAGAGTATTGTCAACCTACTTCAACCTGCCTTAACCCAGTGTGATGTTGGTCCAGTGTGTGTCCGATAGAGCTATTGTCAACCTGCTTCAACCTGCCTCAACCCAGTGTGATGTTGGTCCATTGTGTCCCCGATAGAGCTATTGTCAACCTACTTCAACCTGCCTCAACCCAGTGTGGTGTTGGTCCAGTGTGTGTCCGATAGAGCTATTGTCAACCTACTTCAACCTACCTCAACCCAGTGTGATGTTGGTCCAGTGTGCGTCCAATAGATTATTGTCAACCTGCTTCAACCTGCCTCAACCCAGTGCACGGTGTTGGTCGAGTGTGTGTCCGATAGAACTATTGTCAACCTACTTCAACCTGCCTCAACCCAGTGTGGTGTTGGTCCAGTGTGTGTGTCCTCATAGAGCTATTGTCAACCTACTTCAACCTGCCTCAACCCAGTGTGGTGTTGGTCCAGTGTGTGTCCCCATAGAGCTATTGTCAACCTACTTCAACCTGGCCTCAACCCAGTGAGGTGTTGGTCCAGTGTGTGTCCCCATAGAGCTATTGTCAACCTACTTCAACCTGCCTCGACCCAGTGTGGTATTGGTCCACTGTGTGTCCCCATAGAGCTATTGTCAACCTACTTCACCTGATGTGCTGTGTATGTGGTCGTGTGTGCACTATAATGCAGTGATCGCTGACTAATGGTGGGCACTCCATCTGCTTCTGTGCATACAATACACAGATATGTACATATTTTTACATCATGTGACTCTCATGTGATTCCAGGTCGACCATACGATCATCATGTACCTGATTGACCCCGATGGCAACTTTGTTGATTATTATGGTCAGAACAAGAAGGCCGAGGAGATGACGGCTTCTGTAGCCACACACATCATCAAGTACATGCAGAACCACTAATCCTGGTAAAGGGTCACCATAGACATAAGCCTGGAGGCCCTGCACTGCTCTTCAACATTTCCTTTTTATTTTGTGACTGTGTGACATTTTATATGAGATGAGATTGCCTGCACTATGCAAGACATGAGGCTACAGCACACACATGCACGCATGCACACACACTAGGGGAGGTGGTGCTTCTGAGGATTGACTCTGTAAACGGGCCACACTAATTTCAAGTCCCTTCCTATGCTAAACACTGATAATTCATTGTTCGGTGAAGGATGTTAAAATGGCTGTCACCTTTTTGTCAACACTAGTTTTAGTTTCCCTAATTCAGCCGTGTTTCATCTTCTCACCTCTGTTCCTCCCCACAGCTCTTCAGGTCGCCTGACCAGCTGTTCCTATTCCCCCCTCCCTCCACACATGTGCCAAGCAGGGAGGGTATGGTAATATATCATTTGGCAATATTGGGCACCCACCTGCCCACCATATAGCTGCAGACAGTCTGAAGTGGGCTGGCAATATTGGGCACCCACCTGCCCACCATATAGCTGCAGACAGTCTGAAGTGGGCTGGCAATATTGAGCACCCACCTGCCCACCATATAGCTCCAGACAGTCTGAAGTGGGCTGGCAATATTGGACACCCACCTGCCCACCATATAGCTCCAGACAGTCTGAAGGGAGCTGGCAATATTGAGCACCCACCTGCCCACCATATAGCTCCAGACAGTCTGAAGTGGGCTGGCAATATTGGACACCCACCTGCCTACCATATAGCTCCAGACAGTCTGAAGTGGGCTGGCAGTATTGGGCACCCACCTGCCCACCATATAGCTCAGACAGTCTGAAGTGGGCTGGCAATATTGGGCACCCACCTGCCCACAATATAGCTCCAGACAGTCTGAAGTGGGCTGGCAATATTGGGCACCCACCTGCCCACAATATAGCTCCAGACAGTCTGAAGTGGCAATATTGAGCAGAAAGAAGCTCTGAAACAAGCCGTGCACATGACACACCAAACAAGCAAAAGATGCTTGTGCACGGCTTGTTCACGTCATGCATGGATATAGCTTGCCTAACTAGTTTGACCGCCACACAACAAGATGGTCTGGTTCTTGTGAAGACACAGTTATTCCATTTACCTTTGAGGCTGTAGAGGATGGGAAGGGACAATTGCACGGTTTTTATGGCCCGCACACCCTCTCGACAGGAATGTTGCTGGTACCAATCAGATGGCTTTACTTTTAATAATTAGAAAAAGTCACACAAACATATTGTAAGTCTGCTCACAGTCTCACAGGGCTCTGGAAGGTCGTGCTTCTGTTGCTTGCTTCACACAGGGCTCTGGAGGATCATGTTTCTGTTGCTTGCTTCACAGTCTCACAGGGCTCTGGAAGGTCGTGCTTCTGTTGCTTGCTTCACAGGGCTCTGGAGGGACGTGCTTCTGTTGCTTGCTTCACAGTCTCACAGGGCTCTGGAGGGTCGTGCTTCTGTTGCTTGCTTCACAGGGCTCTGGAGGGTCGTGCTTCTGTTGCTTGCTTCACAGTCTCACAGGGCTCTGGAAGGTCTTGCTTCTGTTGCTTGCTTCACAGTCTCACAGGGCTCTGGAGGGTCTTGCTTCTGTTGCTTGCCTCACAGTCTCACAGGGCTCTGGAGGGTCATGCTTCTGTTGCTTGCTTCACAGTCTCACAGGGCTCTGGAAGGTCGTGCTTCTGTTGCTTGCTTCACAGGGCTCTGGAAGGTCGTGCTTCTGTTGCTTGCTTCACAGTCTCACAGGGCTCTGGAGGGTCTTGCTTCTGTTGCTTGCTTCACAGTCTCACAGGGCTCTGGAAGGTCATGCTTCTGTTGCTTGCTTCACAGGGCTCTGGAAGGTCGTGCTTCTGTTGCTTGCTTCACAGTCTCACAGGGCTCTGGAGGGTCTTGCTTCTGTTGCTTGCTTCACAGTCTCACAGGGCTCTGGAGGGTCGTGCTTCTGTTGCTTGCTTCACAGTCTCACAGGGCTCTGGAAGGTCGTGCTTCTGTTGCTTGCTTCACAGTCTCACAGGGCTCTGGAAGGTCGAGCTTCTGTTGCTTGCTTCACAGTCTCACAGGGCTCTGGAGGGTCGTGTTTCTGTTGCTTGCTTCACAGTCTCACAGGGCTCTGGAGGGTCGTGCTTCTGTTGCTAGCTTCACAGGCTCACAGGGCTCTGGAAGGTCGTGCTTCTGTTGCTTGCTTCACAGTCTCTGGAGGGTCATGCTTCTGTTGCTTGCTTCACAGTCTCACAGGGCTCTGGAAGGTCACGCTTCTGTTGCTTGCTTCACAGTCTCTGGAGGGTCATGCTTCTGTTGCTTGCTTCACAGTCTCACAGGGCTCTGGAGGGTCATGCTTCTGTTGCTTGCTTCACAGTCTCACAGGGCTCTGGAAGGTCGTGCTTCTGTTGCTTGCTTCACAGGGCTCTGGAAGGTCGTGCTTCTGTTGCTTGCTTCACAGTCTCACAGGGCTCTGGAAGGTCGTGCTTCTGTTGCTTGCTTCACAGTCTCACAGGGCTCTGGAGGGTCATGCTTCTGTTGCTTGCTTCACAGTCTCACAGGGCTCTGGAAGGTCGTGCTTCTGTTGCTTGCTTCACAGTCTCACAGGGCTCTGGAGGGTCTTGCTTCTGTTGCTTGCTTCACAGTCTCACAGGGCTCTGGAGGGTCATGCTTCTGTTGCTTGCTTCACAGTCTCACAGGGCTCTGGAGGGTCATGCTTCTGTTGCTTGCTTCACAGTCTCACAGGGCTCTGGAAGGTCGTGCTTCTGTTGCTTGCTTCACAGTCTCACAGGGCTCTGGAAGGTCGTGCTTCTGTTGCTTGCTTCACAGTCTCACAGGCTCTGGAGGGTCATGCTTCTGTTGCTTGCTTCACAGTCTCACAGGGCTCTGGAAGGTCGTGCTTCTGTTGCTTGCTTCACAGTCTCACAGGGCTCTGGAAGGTCGTGCTTCTGTTGCTTGCTTCACAGTCTCACACGGCTCTGGAAGGTCGTCCTTCTGTTGCTTGCTTCACAGTCTCACAGGGCTCTGGAGGGTCATGCTTCTGTTGCTTGCTTCACAGTCTCACAGGGCTCTGGAAGGTCGTACTTCTGTTGCTTGCTTCACAGTGAAACTTGTAGGGTAGAAAGTGAGAGTATTCTGAGCAATACCAGATCAATTCACTTCCGTATATGGGTATTATCCATGTGAAGAAACTCTTTCACACCTTGATATCATCTTCACCTTGATATCGCACAGATGGATATTCCCAACAATTCCTGTACATTATATAATATGCACACATATATACATACTCAAGGCAAGTCAAAATGATATGCACACGCAATATTATATTGCCTGTATATATTATAATATTTTTAATCCCATGCTATATATACTGCTTATATAATTCCATATTATATTGCTTCCATATTATATTCTTATATATAATTCCATATTATATTGCTTATGCATAATTCCCATATTATATTGCTTAAATACATAATTCCATATTATATTGCTTGTGCATAATTCCATATTATATTATATATAATTCCATATTATATTACTTATACATAATTCCATATAATTCCATATATTAATTCCATATATTCTTCCATATTATATTGCTTATACACTTATACACTAATTCCACTTGTACACTAATTCCATATTATATTGCTTGCCATATTATATAATTCCATATTATATTATATATAATTCCATATTATATTACTTATACATAATTCCATATTATATTATATATAATTCCATATTATATTGCTTGTACATAATTCCATATTATATTGCTTATACATAATTCCATATTATATTGCTTGTATATAATTCCATATATTCTTATATATATATAATTCCATATATTGCTTATGCATAATTCCATATTATATTATATATAATTCTATATTATATTGCTTATACATGTAATTCCATAATTATTATATTCTTATATATAATTTATTATATTGCTTGTACATATTCCATATTATATTGCTTGTATATAATTCCATATTATATTGCATATTCCATATTATATTCTTGTACATAATTCTTGTATATAATATGGAATTATATTGCTTATATATACATATTCCATATTATATTCTTGTACATAATTCCATATATTGTATATAATTCCATATTATATAGCTTATTTATACATATTCCATATTATATTCTTGTATATTATATAGCTTATTTATACATATTCCATATTATATTCTTGTAGTAGTGCTATATTGCTTATACATAATTCCACATTACATATTGCTTTATTATGTGCAATGTCTGCACAGAGTTGAAGTGGTCTGGAGACTCAACATGGATGTGTTGGGTGGTGACAAGGAGGAACTGACTGAGCTTGGGCATCGATGTTCTAGGAATCTAGTCTTTAAAGTCCTTTCATTTCTTCACTGATGCTCAGTACAAGGGCCATGGGTGCTCACACGGGATGTAGTACCCTGTGACATTCTTCTTGTCAGGTTTTGTCTTGAGAGGCAACTAAAGGCTGCTTGGGTGTGCTTGTTTGAAGTATATAGGTATTAAAATCCCCTGGAAGATGTGTTTCTGTGAGTACCTATTCTCTTGGAAACAAAGTTTTATTTTTAATCATTTACTTACACCAAGATAATGAACTTACAAATATATACCATAATTATATATATACACCAAGATAATGAACTTTCAAATACCATAATTATATAGCATACTCACCAAAGTTACAGCCATTTTTAATTTTTCGAAATTTAAAAAAGTGGAGTTGTCTTCCGGTTCATCTAAGGAGGATTTGTATTGTACATGTCATAGGTTGCAACTACCATCGATATGATCCGCATACCTTCATGAAGTTGGGAGCCAACGAACCATTTAATGGCCTAACTTCCATGTCTTGAGTAGTGGGTTCTACTACAGGATTGGCGAGTTCTTGGTTCTCTGGGTTTGTGTGCTTCCATTTCTCTGGTACATATATACATATATAGCACAGGACTACATGGTGCATATATATATATATATATATATAGCACTGGACTACATGGTGCATATATATATATATATAGTACAGGACTACATGGTGCATATATATATATATATATAGCACAGGACTACATGGTGCATATATATATATATATATAGCACTGGACTACATGGTGCATATATATATATATATATAGCACAGGACTACATGGTGCATATATATAGCACTGGACTACATGGTGCATATATATATATATATATAGCACTGGACTACATGGTGCATATATATATATATATATAGCACAGGACTACATGGTGCATATATATATATATATATAGCACTGGACTACATGGTGCATATATATATATATATAGTACAGGACTACATGGTGCATATATATATATATATATAGCACAGGACTACATGGTGCATATATATATATATATATAGCACTGGACTACATGGTGCATATATATATATATATATAGCACAGGACTACATGGTGCATATATATATATATAGCACTGGACTACATGGTGCATATATATATATATATATAGCACTGGACTACATGGTGCATATATATATATATAGCACAGGACTACATGGTGCATATATATATATATATATAGCACTGGACTACATGGTGCATATATATATATATATATAGCACAGGACTACATGATGCATATATATATATATATATAGCACAGGACTACATGGTGCATATATATATATATATATAGCATAGGACTACATGGTGCATATATATATATATATATAGCACAGGACTACATGGTGCATATATATATATATAGTACAGGACTACATGGTGCATATATATATATATATATATAGAACAGGACTACATGGTGCATATATATATATAGCACTGGACTACATGGTGCATATATATATATATATAGCACAGGACTACATGGTGCATATATATATATATATATATAGCACAGGACTACATGGTGCATATATATATATATATATAGTACAGGACTACATGGTGCATATATATATATATATATAGCACAGGACTACATGGTGCATATATATATATATATATAGCACAGGACTACATGGTGCATATATATATATATATATAGCACTGGACTACATGGTGCATATATATATATATATAGCACACAGGACTACATGGTGCATATATATATATATATAGCACTGGACTACATGGTGCATATATATATATATATATATAGCACTGGACTACATGGTGCATATATATATATATATAGCACTGGACTACATGGTGCATATATATATATATATATAGCACAGGACTACATGGTGCATATATATATATATATATAGCACTGGACTACATGGTGCATATATATATATATATATAGCACTGGACTACATGGTGCATATATATATATATATATAGTACAGGACTACATGGTGCATATATATATATATATATAGCACTGGACTACATGGTGCATATATATATATATATATAGCACTGGACTACATGGTGCATATATATATATATATATAGCACTGGACTACATGGTGCATATATATATATATAGCACAGGACTACATGGTGCATATATATATATATATATATAGCACAGGACTACATGGTGCATATATATATATATAGCACAGGACTACATGGTGCATATATATATATATATATAGCACTGGACTACATGGTGCATATATATATATATATATAGCACTGGACTACATGGTGCATATATATATATATATAGCACTGGACTACATGGTGCATATATATATATATAGCACTGGACTACATGGTGCATATATATATATATATATAGCACTGGACTACATGGTGTATATATATATATATATATAGTACAGGACTACATGGTGCATATATATATATATATATAGTACAGGACTACATGGTGCATATATATATATATATAGCACAGGACTACATGGTGCATATATATATATATATATAGCACTGGACTACATGGTGTATATATATATATATATATAGTACAGGACTACATGGTGCATATATATATATATATATAGCACAGGACTACATGGTGCATATATATATATATATATATAGTACAGGACTACATGGTGCATATATATATATATATAGCACTGGACTACATGGTGCATATATATATATATATAGTACAGGACTACATGGTGCATATATATATATATATAGCACTGGACTACATGGTGCATATATATATATAGTACAGGACTACATGGTGCATATATATAGCACAGGACTACATGGTGCATATATATATATATATAGCACTGGACTACATGGTGCATATATATATATATATAGCACTGGACTACATGGTGCATATATATATATATATATAGCACAGGACTACATGGTGCATATATATATATATATATATAGCACTGGACTACATGGTGCATATATATATATATATATAGCACTGGACTACATGGTGCATATATAGTACAGGACTACATGGTGCATATATATATATATATATAGTACAGGACTACATGGTGCATATATATATATATATATATAGCACTGGACTACATGGTGCATATATATATATATATAGCACAGGACTACATGGTGCATATATATATATATATATAGCACAGGACTACATGGTGCATATATATATATATATAGCACAGGACTACATGGTGCATATATATATATATATATATAGCACTGGACTACATGGTGCATATATATATATATATATAGCACAGGACTACATGGTGCATATATATATATATATATAGCACAGACTACATGGTGCATATATATATATATATATAGTACAGGACTACATGGTGCATATATATATATAGCACTGGACTACATGGTGCATATATATATATATATAGTACAGGACTACATGGTGCATATATATATATATATATAGTACAGGACTACATGGTGCATATATATATATATAGCACTGGACTACATGGTGCATATATATATATATATATAGTACAGGACTACATGGTGCATATATATATATATATATAGTACAGGACTACATGGTGCATATATATATATATATATAGTACAGGACTACATGGTGCATATATATATATATATATAGCACAGGACTACATGGTGCATATATATATATATATATAGCACTGAACTACATGGTGCATATATATATATATATAGCACAGGACTACATGGTGCATATATATATATATATATAGTACAGGACTACATGGTGCATATATATATATATATAGCACTGGACTACATGGTGCATATATATATATATATAGCACTGGACTACATGGTGCATATATATATATATATATAGCACTGGACTACATGGTGCATATATATATATATATAGCACAGGACTACATGGTGCATATATATATATATATATAGCACTGAACTACATGGTGCATATATATATATATATATAGCACAGGACTACATGATGGATATATATATATATATATAGCACAGGACTACATGGTGCATATATATATATATATATAGTACAGGACTACATGGTGCATATATATATATATATATATATATAGTACAGGACTACATGGTGCATATATATATATATATATAGCACAGGACTACATGGTGCATATATATATATATATATATATAGCACAGGACTACATGGTGCATATATATATATATATATATATAGCACTGGACTACATGATGCATATATATATATATATATATAGCACTGGACTACATGGTGCATATATATATATATATAGCACTGGACTACATGGTGCATATATATATATATATATAGCACTGGACTACATGGTGCATATATATATATATATATAGTACAGGACTACATGGTGCATATATATATATATATATATAGTACAGGACTACATGGTGCATATATATATATATATATAGCACTGGACTACATGGTGCATATATATATATATATATAGCACAGGACTACATGGTGCATATATATATATATATATAGTACAGGACTACATGGTGCATATATATATATATATAGCACTGGACTACATGGTGCATATATATATATATATATATAGCACTGGACTACATGGTGCATATATATATATATATATAGTACAGGACTACATGGTGCATATATATATATATATATAGCACAGGACTACATGGTGCATATATATATATATATAGCATAGGACTACATGGTGCATATATATATATATATAGCACTGGACTACATGGTGCATATATATATATATATATATATAGCACTGGACTACATGGTGCATATATATATATATATATAGCACAGGACTACATGGTGCATATATATATATATATAGCACTGGACTACATGGTGCATATATATATATATATAGCACAGGACTACATGGTGCATATATATATATATATAGCACAGGACTACATGGTGCATATATATATATATATAGCCCAGGACTACATGGTGCATATATATATATATATATATAGCACTGGACTACATGGTGCATATATATATATATATATAGCACTGGACTACATGGTGCATATATATATATATATATAGCACAGGACTACATGGTGCATATATATATATATATATAGCACTGGACTACATGGTGCATATATATATATATATAGCACTGGACTACATGGTGCATATATATATATATATAGCACACAGGACTACATGGTGCATATATATATATATATAGCACTGGACTACATGGTGCATATATATATATATATATAGCACTGGACTACATGGTGCATATATATATATATATAGCACTGGACTACATGGTGCATATATATATATATATATAGCACAGGACTACATGGTGCATATATATATATATATATAGCACTGGACTACATGGTGCATATATATATATATATATAGCACTGGACTACATGGTGCATATATATATATATATATAGTACAGGACTACATGGTGCATACATATATATATATATAGCACTGGACTACATGGTGCATATATATATATATATATAGCACTGGACTACATGGTGCATATATATATATATAGCACAGGACTACATGGTGCATATATATATATATATATAGCACAGGACTACATGGTGCATATATATATATATAGCACAGGACTACATGGTGCATATATATATATATATATAGCACTGGACTACATGGTGCATATATATATATATATATAGCACTGGACTACATGGTGCATATATATATATATAGCACTGGACTACATGGTGCATATATATATATATATAGCACTGGACTACATGGTGCATATATATATATATATATATAGCACTGGACTACATGGTGTATATATATATATATATATAGTACAGGACTACATGGTGCATATATATATATATATATAGTACAGGACTACATGGTGCATATATATATATATATATAGCACAGGACTACATGGTGCATATATATATATATATATAGCACTGGACTACATGGTGTATATATATATATATATATATAGTACAGGACTACATGGTGCATATATATATATATATATAGCACAGGACTACATGGTGCATATATATATATATATATATAGTACAGGACTACATGGTGCATATATATATATATATAGCACTGGACTACATGGTGCATATATATATATATATAGTACAGGACTACATGGTGCATATATATATATATATATAGCACTGGACTACATGGTGCATATATATATATATAGTACAGGACTACATGGTGCATATATATATATATATATAGTACAGGACTACATGGTGCATATATATAGCACAGGACTACATGGTGCATATATATATATATATATAGCACTGGACTACATGGTGCATATATATATATATATAGCACTGGACTACATGGTGCATATATATATATATATATATAGCACAGGACTACATGGTGCATATATATATATATATATATAGCACTGGACTACATGGTGCATATATATATATATATATAGCACTGGACTACATGGTGCATATATATATATATATAGTACAGGACTACATGGTGCATATATATATATATATATAGTACAGGACTACATGGTGCATATATATATATATATATAGCACTGGACTACATGGTGCATATATATATATATAGCACAGGACTACATGGTGCATATATATATATATATAGCACAGGACTACATGGTGCATATATATATATATATAGCACAGGACTACATGGTGCATATATATATATATATATATATAGCACTGGACTACATGGTGCATATATATATATATATATAGCACAGGACTACATGGTGCATATATATATATATATATAGCACAGGACTACATGGTGCATATATATATATATATATAGCACAGGACTACATGGTGCATATATATATATATATATAGTACAGGACTACATGGTGCATATATATATATATAGCACTGGACTACATGGTGCATATATATATATATATATAGTACAGGACTACATGGTGCATATATATATATATATATATAGCACAGGACTACATGGTGCATATATATATATATATAGCATAGGACTACATGGTGCATATATATATATATATAGCACTGGACTACATGGTGCATATATATATATATATATATATAGCACTGGACTACATGGTGCATATATATATATATATATAGTACAGGACTACATGGTGCATATATATATATATATATAGCACAGGACTACATGGTGCATATATATATATATATAGCACAGGACTACATGGTGCATATATATATATATATAGCACTGGACTACATGGTGCATATATATATATATATAGCACAGGACTACATGGTGCATATATATATATATATAGCACAGGACTACATGGTGCATATATATATATATATATAGCACAGGACTACATGGTGCATATATATATATATATATAGCACTGGACTACATGGTGCATATATATATATATATATAGCACTGGACTACATGGTGCATATATATATATATATATAGCACAGGACTACATGGTGCATATATATATATATATATAGCACTGGACTACATGGTGCATATATATATATATATAGCACAGGACTACATGGTGCATATATATATATATATAGCACAGGACTACATGGTGCATATATATATATATAGCACAGGACTACATGGTGCATATATATATTATATATAGTACAGGACTACA